>CM042475.1:31614306-31954306 GCA_023621385.1 Quercus gilva | reverse complement strand
TGAAATAATGCACATGATGCAACAACTGGTTGTAGGAGGGAGCCAAGATTCGTCTAGTCCCAGTCCGGAGGACCCTGCGCCCCTGTCTGAAAATGAGACCTGTTTGCTACTAGATCCAAATCAATGCCAAACCACACTGCTATTTGTCCCACAAGGAGGACTAAGAATTGAATCCTCCTAAGGATAAGACCTTAGAGTCTAGTTACGGCTAGGTCAAAAGTCAAGTGGAAACCTTGATTGAGAAAATCCATATCATAGAGGGCTTTAGCGCTCGAGGAAGTGCCGATTTTGACAGCTTGATCGATTTCCCTTAGGTCATTATGCCTCCTAAGTTCAAGGCACTCAAGTTTATCAAATATGATGGCACTGGAGATCCTTGTGCCCATTTGCGCATGTTCTGCAGGAAAATGGCACTTGTTGTACTGTATTTTGTTTGCTCTCGATTTGAGTGTCGGACCCCAAAAAATCCAAAAGTGTTATTTTCTCTCCATGGGGCTGTGAGGACATCCAGAATGATATGGCACAACCCTTTCGGACGCTGGAGCACCCAAAGTGACTTTTTTCGCTAAAATGGCCAAAATGCCCCTGGTCAACCTAGGGTTGACCGAAGGTTAAACGAGGTCAAAACCCTCACAAAACAACACTTTTTGCGGTCTTACATCAAATCCGAGCTTTTCGAAGATTTTTGGCAACTTTGACTAAGTTTGACTTAGTTGACCTGGAGTTTACTCCTAGTGGGCCCCAGAAACCCTAATTTTGATCCAGCCATCATAACAGTTTGAGACCAATGTCATTTGAAGATTATCAAATTCTCAGTTCAATGACTACTCATGGGTTGAAATCGGAGTTAGAACGGCCAAGATATCATGAAAACTAAGATAACACACTGACCGATGCACCGCTAACTTTCGAGGGCCATAACTTTTGATTTGATTTGTGGCCATTTGAAGGTGGTGTCCCTTGAAGGGCCGTCGCCTCGTAAATCATGTCAAGGCTATAAAAGGCCCTAGGCACCCTCCAGACCAAAAAAAAAAAAAAAAAGAAGGAAGAGCTTCTGGGTTTGGCTCTCTGCCTAGACGATTTCTACACATATTTCCACTATTCCAAACACAAAAAACACACAAAAAACACATCAAACCCTTTTGATTCTTTGCTTCATTAAAAATACAAAGTATTGTTCTTATACCCAATCTTCTTTTCTTTGGTTCTACACCTTGGATTTGGGGTTTAGGAGTGTGGATGTAGCTTTTTAGCTACTATCCACACGCCTAACTTTCTAAAAATTTTTCTAGCATTTATCTTGCTTTTTTTGCCTTAATAATATGATTTATTGCTTTATCTAGCATAATTCTTGATTTATTTTACTTTAGCATGCCTTTTTAGCTTGTTTCCATATGCCTCCATGTTTGTTCATGTGCTAGTTGCCTTTTTTGTTGGGGTTTACGCCCTAAAATTCAATTTATTGGCATGTCATAAATAATTAAATTGTTTAATTATATGAGATTATTTAGAAATGAACTTATGGGATATTATCATAGTCCTTGAGATGCATTGTATGTGATTTAGTCACAGAAGATATAAATTACAAGTTTACAATGGACTTGATCATGAAGTGTAAATTACTTTGATATATCAAGAGTGAGATCTAAAGTAACGGTCAAAACCTCAGTATGTTGGACAGCAACATTTAGTGTTGATGGAACAAATATTTTCAAGATGGAATTCATAGTCTTTTAACGGAGATATAAAATATTCCATTGAGATAAGTTTAATGGGTTGTTATTCAGAAAGTTAGGCCTAACTACTTTTGTAAATAGTTACTAAAGTATATATATTTATGAAATTAGATTTCATAAATATATAATGAATAACTTAAAGGATTAAACCGGGTACTCAAGGATTAAGATGTAGTAATTTACAAAGTGACAGTCTTTATTCATGACTTTGTATTACTATGAATATTTTATGAAGGGGTTGCATATATAATAAAGTTTTAGGATATAATTTATTAATAAGGCCTAAAGTGCAATTATATTTATATAGTGGTATTAAATATAATTAATGGTAACTTTGGACTTGTCAAGAGTTGACAAAAAAGCCCAAGGCCCATTAGAGCTAGTGTCTTATTTGTTCCCTTTTGGTCCCACTCCAAACCACATATTAAAACCCAATTGGAAAGGCCCAAAAGGCTGACCCAATTAGATAATCAGTTATATTGAGAGAAACATACAGAATTTTAGTATAATCACAAGTGCATGAAACGTTTTGTATGTGAGTGTTGGACACTCTCATTCTCTCAAGAACATATAACTGATTGAGAGACCACACATCTTGGGCGTTAGTGGAATTGGAGTGAAGATTGAAAATATTCTCGAGAACTTCTGATCTTTGTTTTGAAACTCACCACACCAAGGTACACTCTCTTGTTCTATATTCTGAAACTTACATAGTGCATGTTATCAATTGTGAATGAAGTAGATCCGTTAATTTTTCTGCTGCGCACATTTATTTTTCCAACAAGTGTCTCATGAGAAAGGTAAATGAAGGTAAGTCATGAATTGGTATGAACATGCATTTGATGATGTATGTCATTTAAATGTTTGTTTCATTGTATGCTTTATATGATTTTGTAATTGTCATGATGCCTTGCTGCCGTGTTTGGTTTGCTGCCTTGTCTTAAGATGTATGATATGGTTTCACATGTTAGGGTTTGTATATGTGTGTGACTTGGCTTTCTTTTGTTTTATAGATAGATAGGTATGTGTTTTGGGATATTGATGTCATAATTATATGCTTAGATGTATGCTAGTGTCTGTGTGAGTTTAGATACAAGTGTTGAATGTGATTTTATCAAGGTTAAGACGTAAGACACAATGATAGGAGGCCAACCTTAGGGTTGGGCGATCTTGGGTGCCTAACACCTTCCCAAGAGCGTATCTAAACTCTGAACCCATTGTAGACACTCGATTTTGTACCCATAATTTAATCTTAGAAAATGGTTAGAATGACTATTCATATACCTGAAAAATCATAGTTGCATTACATGCATAAATTCATTCATTGCATATCATAAAAATGATCTTGTGATTCTAACGATCACGACGGTATGTTCGATTCCCAAATTGGACTGTCGAATTGAAAGGTATCACGAGATCAAGTTTTCACGGTTTGCATGCATTGTATGGGGTGAAGCCGACCACGTGTGATTAATTGAAATTAATTTTGATTAGTTAATGATTAAAATTAATTAAATGAATTTATGTGATTGGTGGAGTATTTTTCTTAAAGTGAGATTTGTTGCATGAGATTAAAGCAAATAAGCTAATAATATTTAAAGACTGTAGATAATTAGGCTTTTAGGATAATTATGTAAAGTTGTGATTTACAACTATTTGTTTTGTTGGCTTTTATTCCGTGCCAAATTTGATTGTAATTCTATTCAATCTTTTGTACCCTATATTTAATGTGGGATTTAATTGTAAGGATTGTGTGATAGAGAAAGAGAGTGTGAAGACTCAATCTATTGAAGACAAAAGGGTTTTCACGGGTATCTCATGACTAAGCATCCTGCGAAATGATGCATGTGCCTTGCACGTGACTAGAATGCAAAGAGTCAGGACAGATGGCAACAACTGTGTTTCGCAAGTAGCCCGTGGGTAAGGCTTTCCCGCGAGACATTTGTGAAACATTCTGTTCTGCTAGTCTGTACTATTTGATACACACTTTCTGTACCCACACTATATATACCTATATTACCCACAGATGTTGAGGAGTGCTTCCGAGAGAAAACCCCAGCCAAACACCTTGAGAGTTAGAGATTGTTATACCCACAATCTTTTACACATTTGCTTGTGGAATTTGCTCAACTTCTACCTCTCAATTTCCATACCATTGAGAGGTTGATAGCCTAAACACTAACCACACCCTTTCAGAGTGTCAAGTGAGATTTTGGTGTTGCTGGGAAGCATTGGAAGAAGCCAAGGATGACAGATGCAACATGGAGCTTGTTGTGAGATCCAGAGAGCTAGACAAGACACGGTTTCGAGAAGCCTTGTTGAAGTAGGAGCTTAGAGGGCTTATTTACATCGGGTAGATTAGGCTTGGAGGGTCTCTTGTTAACCCATGTATCTCAACTGATTGTCTAATGGATCGATTACTACTTGGAGGGCGGCGAAGAGGTTTTTCGCCGAGTTCTTCGGTTTTCTCTTCGATAACACATTGACGTGTTATCTTGTGTTTGCATCTTTCTTCCCTACTCTTTTTCATTCTATTTTGCTGCTGTGTTGCTATGATTATGGATTAGAGTGGTTTGTTTGTTTATCTGCTCGCATTTACACTATTCCGCACTTAGTTTTTAGTTAGTGTAAAATCAATCGAGTCGTAACTTTATTTTGGGGATCTAAATAACTCTTGTATTTTCAACACATTTTCGAGCTTTCAAATTATATTCAAAATAATTATTTTAAAAATCCTAATTATCACTTTGGAATGAGGTTTATCATGAAAATAACTCTTAAATTCGTCTAAATATAGTTTTAGAGTTGTAAAACACTTCAAAAACGTGCTAATCAAGTAGCAGATTTTAGATTCACATTCCAAGAAACTTTTGGCATAGTAGAACTCAAAATTAGGACTAGGCTATTTCTGGAAAAGTTGTATAGAATCGAATTTCCCTTCAACTCTCAAACTTTTATCTTAATCCGAAGTTTGAGTAAAACGATACGATCAAAATACTGAAACTTGTTTTGATTTGAAAAAATCAGCTTACTCTTATCTATATCTCTTTTTTTTTTTTAGGATTTTCCCCCATATGCTTTTTGCTAATTTTTCAAAGCATTCCAACCTCTATAAAGAGGGGATGCCTCTCAAAATTCAGCACTCTTTCTGACCCCCTCTTTCTGGGGCTCTTCTCTTTTGACTTTTCAATTCCCCTTACATTAAAGATATTCTGGAGGCTTTTGCTTTAGGAACTTCTTTTTTGTAAGTAAGGTACTTTAGACCTCGAAGAGGTGAACAAACTTCTTTGATTTCTAAAATATTCATTCATTAGAAGAGCACGCTCATGCAAGAGGTATTCTATTTCTTCTTCCTTTTCTTTTTCCATTAATTAGTTTGTTTTTTGTTTGATGCATGAATATGTTTAGTATGTTTTATTATGTCTTGTTCTTAATATATAATTGCCATGATTAGATACCTTAGACGATTGTTTATTTCAATTCTTTCTTTTTTTGACTTTAAAATCTACAATGATTAACATAATTTTTTTATGAAGATTCAAAACCGATCTGTATTTTCAGATATGATTTTTTTTCAAAACTCAAAACTAATCTTTATTTTCAAATCTGATTTTTATATATTCAAAAACTGATCTGTATTTTTCAGATCTGATTTCTAGTTCAAAAACTGATTTGTATTTTTCAGATTTGATTTTTTAATTCAAAAACTGATTTGTTTTTGTCGGATATGATTTTTTAGTTCAAAAACTAATTTGTATTTTCAGATTTGATTTTCTCTAAATTCAAAAATCGATATGTATTTTTCAGATCTAATTTTTTAGCACAAAGCTGATATGTATTTTCATTAAATACATATATGATTTTTTTAGAAAAAGTTTTCTTTGTTATAAAATTACAGAGTTTGAAATTTAAAAGAAGGGATTGAATTTAGGTTGAAGTTTTTTTTTTTTTTTTTTTTTTTTTTTAATATATGATGCATGTCTAATAAATTTATCTCATTAATGTGGATCCTCTTTCAAAAAGTCTTTTTTTAAAAAAAAAAAAAAATTTCTTTTACATAAAAAAATAGATTTGATTTTTCTTGATAAAATCATTTTTTTTTTTTAACTTTACACAAAACAAATATGATACTTTTTAACAAAAATCTTATTCTTTCTTTTACATAAAAAAACAAATATGTTTCTTTTACAAACCAATTTTTTTTTTTTTAATTTTCAAAACAGATTTGAATTTTCTTTGAAAAGAGGACACATCCATAAGGTAAATTTATTTAAATTAATTTTTTTCATGTGTCTATCATGTTTGTTCAACATATCATTCAACATCATGCAAAAAAGGGTATATCTGTCTAGGTAGAATGAGTGCCTAACACCTTCCCATTTCGTAACCTAGCTCCTGAGCTTAGGGTTTTTGGATAGGTGGATTAGTGTTTTGTCTTTTTAATTTTGGTAGATTGTAACTAGGACCCAAAACCTTGTAAGGTTTAATTTACCAAAATTGTACTTGTCTTTATTCAATCAATGACATTCGAAATATTTTGATCATGTAATTTGTATTTATTTTTTCTTATTTTTTGTATAAAAAATAAGTGGCGTCTCCACACTACTACCTAAAAGAGAAGTGCCCTTAAAAGCTCTCAAATCTCTTTTTTGAGAGCACCTAATTTTCCCAGTCTCTCACAGTGGCAACTCTGCTAGGGATGTCGAGGGCTAAGCTTCGTGTTAGATTTAAGTGACCAATTATATACCCTTGTCTTTTGCTTGATTTTGCATGATATTGTTGTTTGTTTGTTTGTTTATTTATGTCTTGCGATGTTTGTATAATATTTTTTGTTTATGTTGCCATGTTAATTTTTAAAAGCTTTCCCTAACTGTCATAGTGTGTGTCATTAAAACAACAAATATGTATGTACCTATCTCAACATATGGTGATAGTAACCATGGATCAATTAGATTCGGGTACCTAGTGGTGAACTCATCAACTTATAGCCTAAAGTCACTGGATCATTTCTTGTTGACTATAATAGATAGACCATGCTGTTTGGACCAATGTAATGTTCATTACATTACAAGTTGGTGATGGAAATATGAATGTACGCGGGGAAAATTAACGGATCTACATCATTCGAAATTGATAACATGCACTATGTAAATTTCAGAATATAAGAACAAGAGAGTGTATCTTGGTGTGGTGAATTTTAAAAAAAGATTGTAAGCACTTGAGAATACTTTTAATCTTCACTCCAATTCCACCAACGCCCAAGATGTGTGGTCTCTCAATCAGTTATGTGAATTTGTTCAAGAGAGAATTCGAGAGTGTCCAACACTCACATACATCATTTCATGTAACTTGTTCTTTTTTAAAATTTGTATGTTTCTTTCCTTATAACTGATTATCTAATTGGGCTAGCCTTTTGGGCCTTTCCAATTGGGCTCTAGTATGTGGTTTGGAGTAGTACCAAAAGGGACTAATAAGACACTAGCTCCAATGGGCCTTGGGCTTTTCTGTCAACTCTTGACAAGTCCAAAGTTACCATTAACTATATTTAATACCACTATATAAATATAGTTACACTTTAGGCCTTATCTATAAATTATATCCCAAAACTTAATTATACATGCAATCCCTTCATAAAATATTCGTAGTAATACAAAGTCATAAATATAGACTGCCGCTTTGTAGATTACTACATCTTAATCCTTGAGTACCCAGTTTAATCTTTTTAAGTTATTTATCATATATTTATGAAATCCAATTTCATAAATATATATACTTTAGTAATTTCTTACCAAAGTAGTTAGACCTAACTTTCTGAATAACAAACCCATTAAACTTATCTCAAGGGAATATTTTGTATCTCCGTTAAGAGATTATGAATTCCATCTTGAGAGACTAAATGTGGCTGCCCAACATACTGAGGTTTTGACCGTTACTTTAGATCTCACTCCTAATATATCAAAGCAACCTATACTTTAAGATCAGGTCCATTATTCTCTCAGGATTAAGAGTTTATGCAAATATAAGTCGTGAGATTTATTATTCATTTGACAGTCCTTAGCAGAATAATAAATCTCACAGCGGTTCAGTTCAATATGTCTTAACTCTTAAAACATATCAACATATCAACTAGAAGTCTCCACTTCCATGATCAAGACAAATCATCGTAATTGATATGTTATAGTCTTCATAGATGAAATGCCCAATTTCATCATCGACTACGAACTATAATTTTGAGTTTACAAAGAACTTGTGACTTATATCTTCTGTGACTAAATCACATAAATCACATACTATGCATCTCATGGACTATGTGATAATGTCCGAATATTCATGTTACCATTATTTCAGATAATAATAAAACAACTTTATTAATCATAATATTAAGTCATACATAATGTCATACACAATTTCACACTTAATATCATACATAGCATCATACAATAGGATTTAAGGGCACTAATTTTAACAGTCGAGAGGTGTAATGTCCTAGTTATGGGAAACAATAAAACAACAATCCCACCTTACAAAGTAATGACTTAAAACCTACCCTTAAGCCGGTCCCTGTTAAAATTGCATTGCATATTATGTGTGTTTGACCATTGTTTGAGCCATGGTGAGCCCAAGTTCAACACTTGGGGGCCCATCATAATTGTTTGAATGTTGTGTGCTTTATAAACCTGATTTTGTTTTCCTAGAAAGAAAGGTATGTCATGTCTATTTGCAGTTTGGGCCCAAGCTTGCTAAGCCTTAAGTCTATCAAGCTCAATGAGGATTTAAGCCCAATTCCATCAAGATCAAGTCATCTTCCTCGGGGTTTATGCCCACCAAGGTACAATTTTCATAATTTCAACTCAAACATCCACAATGGACCAAGAAGGAACAAGAAGCCCAACTTTGCCTCATTCCACAAAGCAGTCAAGCCATATTTGTGTTATCAGGATCATTGTTTTATCTTAAAGTTTGTTGTTTACTACATGTTTCTAATGAGAATATTTGTTAAGGTTTATTGTATTTTTGTTGTTGCCATGTTTCATGCATTTTTTTTTTAATAAAAAAAAATCCAAAAAAATTCAAAAAAAAAAAAAAAGATTTCAATTTTTTTTTTCAAAAAAAAAAAAAATTCAAAAAAAAGAGAGAAAAAAAAAAGAGAGAGAAAATTTTTTTTTTCCAAAAAAAAATTTTTTTTTCAAAAAATTTGAAAAAAAAAATTCAAAATCTTCAATTTTTTTTTTTTTTTTTTTGACTAGGGGCATTGAGCCTTCTTAATAACCTTTTTCTAAAACCCTTTTTGTTCTTTCAAAGACCCTAAGATTTTTCCAAAGCCTCCCTTTTAAAGACTCCAATTTTTTTTCAAAAGCCTTCTTTTCAAGAGAATAAATGATGTTCCTTTTGACAAAACTTCTTCCAAATCATGATGATTAATTGCTCTACCAATCAATTTGTGCCAATGAGGGATTTAACTTCATTCAATACATGTAAGGACTTTTGCTAAACACTCAAAATATGATAAGAAAAGGTCCTAAAAGGCAATCAAAGAAATTCATCAATTCATCCAAATTCTTCAAACCACATACACTCAATCCCAATCTCTTCAGAATTTTTTTCACATTGTTGGAGCATTTATACTTCTATTCCAAGAATAATTTATTAAAAGATTTCAAGTCACTGTGCTTACAAGAAAGCGTCACTAGGGATAGGAGGCCGCCTTTGGTAACCCACATTAATCCTCGACACCTATTACAATAATTACCCATTGCTAGCCAATTTGAGCCTCTAAACAGTTAGCGTGTTTTTCAGTGAACCCACTAAAAACTTAAACCTTGGGTGGGAAAATTAAGTATGCAAGCTTAAATCTCAAGATGAGGAAGTGTTGACCTTATGGATTCAGCACCACTTGGTAAGGTCCTCAATGAAGACAATTAGACCGATGAAGAGTTCATCAAGTTTAGAAAAGAGAGTTCATAAAAAAAAAAGGGGATAGTTCACTCCATCAAGCTAGAAAGGAAGAAAACCCATCAAGGAGAGATAAGACTTTGAGAAAGCATCAAACAGTGAGAAAAAAGAGAAGGCCATCAAGCTAGAAAAGACTTCAAACAAAAAAAAAAAAAAAAAAAAAAAAGAAAAAAAAGAAAAAAAAGAAAAGAAAAGAAAGAGAAGTGAATGCAAGAATTTTCATTAAGTTGTGAGAGAATACTGATTCATCAAAAGAAACAAGAGACATGAGATTCTGTGAAAGATCATTCAAGTTGAGAAGGATGAGCAAAAATGAAGATTCATCAAGAGAAGAAATTTAATCAAATTGAGGAAGATGAGGAAAAGAAAAAGTAAGATACATGAAAGTGCATTAGAAAGGATAAGAGGGTATCAAGGAGAAGTGCAAATTCATCCGATTAAGATGGAAGTAAAAAAAAAAGAAAAAAAAAAAAGAAAAAAAAGAAGCTCGCTAGGCTAAAAACTCGAAAGGGTGGTCTAGGCAAAAATTAGAGCCAAAAAAAGAAAAAAAAAAGAAAAAAGAAAAAAAAGAAAAGCTCTCTAGACTAAAAATTTGAAAGGGTGGTCTAGGCAAAAATTAGAGCAAAAAAAAAAAGAAAAAAAAAGAAAAGAAAAAAGAGAGAGCCTGCTAGGCTGAAAACCCGAAAAGGCTGTCTAGGCAAAACAAAACAAAAAAAAAAAAAAAAAAATCTTTCAAAAAAAATGAGAAAAACAAAAATGAGAGTGAGTGATCTGACCACAAGATAAGATGCTAAGAAGACCAAAAAGAGGAAATTGTCAAGCTAAAAAAATCAAGACCAAATGAAAGGAATCAATGAAGAACAATGAGAAGATGATGAACATGACAAGGATTTTAGCACAAGAGTCAATGATGGAAGATGTGGAAAAATCTTCCAATGCTTGAATTTAAAGTATTGCATACTTGGAAATATCATAAGGGTTTTGAGCCTTTTATATCATTCCTTTCAATAACCTGAACCCAGCCTACATTACAACCTTTGAATAAAGCCCTCCTTGAAGTTATGTTGATTGAAAGCACACATTTAGCTATGATAATATTTTCTCTTGGATTAAGAAGGAAAACTGCTTAAGATTATCAAGCCCCACTAGTTGATACCTTTAAAAGACAAATTTCCCAAATTCTTAAGTGACTAAAAAAAAAAAAAATTTCTAAGCTCCAAACACTCACTTTGTTTGCTTCCAACAAAAAATAACTCTCAAGAGAACAGATTTTCAAATCTTCAAACTTAGGATTTTTCCCTTTCTTGCTTGTTCCTAACATATGTGATTCCCAAGCCTTTCATTTCTTTGATTGTCTTTGAAGACATAATCTAAAAAATTTCAAAATGAAGAAGCAAATTTGATTACATTTTTTTAATGATTTCAAATCCTTTCTAGCCAATGAGATCGAGTTAACAATTGAACATTATGATTGGTCAAAGAGGTTGTTCAAAGGATCATCTTTTGTTCATTTGAAAAAGATAAAATTTGAAAAAATCTCATTTTAAATAAATTGCTTTTTTTCAAAAAAAGAAAAAAAAAGAAAAGAAAAGAAGAAGAGACTCATTTCAAAAAATTCTTTCGAACTATGTCTGGACCTGATCCTCTATGAGAAAGGCACGTAGGTATTTTTTTCAAAGGCCCGGTCCCAATTAAAAAAAAAAAAATCTTCATTTTAAAATTTTCAAAAAAAAAAAAAAAAAAAAAAAAAATCAAGACATTTCTTTGTGTGAATTTAGGCTGGAAAAGCATTTGTTTTTGCATTAAGCATATCATCAATTTTCTATGCAAGCATGTCTAAACTTGGGGCATTGGCCCAAAACATTTTTATAATAACTGATTACTAACAAGCTCATGGAAAGAATCTTTTGCAAGAAGTGGACATGGATCTTTCATCTACTCAACAATCACCATCAATCTTCAGTTTAGATACTACCAACATTCCAGCAGTCCTTGTTTTGCCCAGATTTGTGATTTTGATTTTGTTTTACTTAAATTTTTCTTTATTAAAGGTCCCTACAAAATAAGATTTTTCAAAATTCACATTGATAGTTGAACTAGGGGCATTCGGCTATGTCTCATTCATTTTCAAAAAAAAGAGATCATCGTCATCATCTTTTCAAAAAAAAAAAAAAAAATCAAGATTTCCAAAAATCATACATCCATTTCTAAACTAGGGGCATTCGGCCATGCCTCATCCATTTGAAAAAAAAAAAAAAAAATCATCTTTTCCTCACATATCAAGGTTTTCAAAAATCATGCTTCAATTTGCAAACTAGGGGCATTCGGCCATGTCTCATTCATTTTCAAAAAAGAGATCATCATCATCTTTTCAAAAAAAAAAAAAAAAAAAAAAAAAAAAGATTTCCAAAAATCATGCAACCATTTCTAAATCAGGGGCATTCGGCCATGCCTCATCCATTTTGAAAAAAAAGAAATCATCTTTTCCTCAAAAGTCAAGGTTTTAAAAAAAATGCTTCAATTTGTAGACTAAGGGTATTCAGCTATGCCTCATTCAGGTAAGATTACCCATGTCAAAACCTGTTAGGTAAATTCAAGCCTTTATGCCACAAAACTTCATCAGGTAAACTCTAAACTTTTTTGAATCAAGCTCTTACAAGAATAAGTCCATACATATCAAAGTCATCAAATACAAAGATCAAATAGTGGTAGTTCATGAGTTATACAAATTAACTGACTAGAAATCAACTGTTGTTTTTCTTGCAGGAAATTAAAAGAGGAAAAATCTCCTAAACTTCAATTTTCAAAGGACAAATCTCCTAACAAAATTTCAAAAGGGAAAAATCTCCTAAAACATTTTTCAAAAAGGAAAAATCTCCTAAAATCAAATTTTCAAAAGGACAAATCTCCTAAAAAAATTTCAAATGATAGATCTCCTAATTTTTTTAAAAGGATAAATCTCCAAAACAAAATTTTAAAAGGAAAAATCTCTTGAACAAATCTTTAAAGGACAAATCTCCATGAACAAATCTTCAAGGGATAAATCTTCTATTCAAATTTTCAAAGGACAAATCTCCACGAACAAATCTTCAAGGGATAAATCTCCTATTCAAATTTTCAAAAGGACAAATCTCCATGAACACATCTTCATAAAAGGAAAAATCTCCAAAATAAATCTTCAATGGATAAATCTCCATGAACATATCTACATGAAAGGAAAAATCTCCTGAACAAATCTTCAAAAAGGGAAAAATCTCCTGAACCAATCTTCAAAACGAAAAATCTCTTGAACAAATCTTCAAAGGACAAATCTCCACGAATACATCTTCATGAAAAAGGGAAAAAGAACAAATATTTAAAGGACAAATCCCCATGAACACATCTTCATAAAAGGGATAAATCTCCTACACTTCAATCTTCAAAGGACAAATCTCCATGAACAAATCTCCAAAGGAAAAAATCTCTTGAACAAATCTTCAAATGACAAATCTCCATGAACACATCTTCATGAAAAGGACAAATCTCTTGAACAAATCTTCAAAGGACAAATATCTATGAACAAATTTCAAAAAATAAATGATGAAAAATTTTCAAAAGACTTCATAAAAATCAATGGTTTTCCTTCTAAAAAGGAAATTCAAGTCTAAAAAAGGGGAAAGAAAAATCACACATCCTAAAATAGTGGAACAACAAAGCACCAATCATTTAAAAGCTACTCCCAAATTTCGGTCTTTTGCAGGCAAAACCCCATGTTCTAAGATAGAGAAGCCTCTTAGTTACCTTCCATTTAGATCAAGGTAGAGAAGCCCCTTGGTCGCCACTATTCAAGATTGAGATAGAGAAGCTTCTCAATTGCTCCAGTTTCCAAGGTAGAGAAGCCCCTTGGTTACCCTTCATTCAAATCGAGGTATAGAAGCCCCTTGGTCGCCACCATTCAAGATTGAGATATAGAAGCCTTTCAATCACCCCATGTTCCGAGGTAGAGAATCCCCTTGGTTACCCTCCATTCAAATCGAGGTAGAAAAGCCCTTTGGTCGTCACAATTCAAGATTGAGATAGAGAAGCCTCTCAATTGTCCCAGGTTCCGAGGTAGAAAATCCGCTTGGTTACCTTTCAACAAGTTCGAGGTAGAGAAGACCCTTGGTCGCCACAATCTAGGTTCCGAGGTAGAGAAACCCCTTGGTTACCTTCCATTTAGATTGAGGTAGAGAAGTCTCTTGGATACCTTCTATTTAGATCGAGGTAGAGAAGTCCCTTGATTAACTACCCCAGATCCAGACTGAGATAGAAAAGCCTCTCAGTCACCTCAAATTTCAAGATTCAATTCAAGTTTATCAGTCATCAAGTAGGTCAAGTATTCACAATTTTCACTTTCAAAATAGCAAAACACTAGTTCTATGTTCCAAGATTTTAGGTTTTAGGGCTAGGTAATCTTTGAAAAGTCAATCTCAATTAAATCATGGCTGCTAAAATAAGTGTCTTTGTTTTACATTGATATTCACTTTGCAAGCTTTATCAATGAGAGGCATTCTGTAGACACTCGATTTTGCACTCATAATTTAATCTTGGAAGATGGCTAGAGTGACCATTCATATACCTGAAAAAATCATAGTTGCATTACATGCATTAATTCATTCATTGCATATCATAAAAATGATCTTGAGATTCTAACGGTCGCGACGGTATGTCTGATTCCCAAATTGGACAGTCGGATTGAAAGGTATCATGAGATTAAGTTTTCATGGTTTGTATGCTTCGTATGGGGTGAAGCCGATCACGTGTGATTAACTGAAATTAATTTTGATTGGTTAACGATTAAAATTAATTAAATGAATTAATGTGATTGGTGGAGTATTTTTCTTAAAGTGAGATTTGTTGCATGGGATTAAAGCAAATAAGCTGATAATATTTAAAAACTGTAGATAATTAGGCTTTTAGGATAATTATATTCAAAATAATTATTTTAAAAATCCTAATTATCACTTTGGAATGAGGTTTATCATGAAAATAACTCTTAAATTCGTCCAAATACAGTTTTAGAATTGGAAAACACTTCAAAAATGTGCTAATCAACTAGCGGATTTCAGATTTAAGTTTCAAGAAACTTTTGGCATAGTAGAACTAAAAATTAGGACTAGGTTATTTCTGAAAAAGTTGTAGAGAATCGAATTTTTGTTAAGCTGTCAAAATTTCATTTTAATCCGAATTTTGAGTAAAACGATATGACCAAAATACTGAAGGTTATTCTAATCTAAAAAAATCAGCTTACTCTTATCCAAATCTCCTTTTTTTAAGGATTTTCTCCCATACGTTTTTTGCTAATGTTTTGAAGCATTCTAACCTCTATAAATAGGGGATGCCTCTCAAAATTCAGCACTCTTTTTGACCCCTTCTTTTTAGGGCTCTTCTCTTCTGACTTTTCAATTCCTCTTACGTTAAACACGTTTTGGAGGCTTTTGCTTTAGGAACTTCTTTTTTGTAAGTAAGGTATTTTAGACCTCAAAGAGGTGAACAAACTTCTTTGATTTCAAAAATATTCATTCGTTAGAAGAGCACGCTTATACAAGAGGTATTCTATTTCTTCTTTCTTTTCTTTTTCCATTAATCAGTTTGTTTTTGTTTGATGCATGAATATGCTTAGTATGTTTTATTATGTGTTGTTCTTAATATATAATTTCCATGATTAGATACCTTAGATGATTGTTTATTTCAATTCTTTCTTTTTTTGACTTCAAAATCTACAATGATTAACAAAAATTTTTATGAAGATTCAAAATCAATCTGTATTTTCAGATCTGATTTTTTTTTCAAAACTCAAAATTGATGAGGTCAAGAATTCACCAGTGAGCTACACGATATCTGCGCACTCGAACGCGAACCTTCAAAACAAAGGAAAGAAAGAACCTAGCGAAGAGCACCGGTGTGGTGCTGGCCGAATACCTTCCGAAAGTCAAGTTAGAAAGATGCTCACAACTCTAGAGTGCTAGAGAGGGTAAAATTCAGCGTACCTTGACTAGTGAGGGTATTGGAGCTTTTATAATTGTGGTTAGTGGACCTCTTCAACTTGGAGTCGAAGTCTTTCCTTGTAGAAATTCTTCTAAAGAGTCCTAAATGTAGTAGACAAGTATTTTTTCCTTATTGAGAAGATCCTTCCTTAAACAAACGCGATCATCAGAATCCTATTTGTACTAGGACTCCATTACGTGGTGTGGGCCGCAAGTATCCCATTTAGGGTTTATTGGAGGCAAGGAAACATCAAGATCAGATTTATCTTGGGCCTTGCACCCCTCCAACTTGAGTCCGTTCAGTGTCGAATCATAAGTCCGTCTAGTAGATACAGGGGAGAAGTCCATTCATATGAGAGACTAATTTCTTCCTATTCAGTTGCCCCCTCACACCATGGGTCCGTTCAGTATAAGCAAACGGACACAGGGGGTGACGGTAGAAAAAACTACTAAAGAAAAGCAACCGTACATGTAGCCTGCTACGTGTGCCACTCCGTACCCTGACAGACTATCAGAGCTCATTTATAGCTACCGACGCATGTCGCTTTTTTAATGGCTGTTGTCTCAGAACGAGGTGTTGCTTCGTCTTCCGTGCACCTCTTCTATAAATATCGTTCCCCCCCCTTTCATTTCTACTCTTTCTGCCAAAATATATATTGTAAGAGCGCATCCGTCACTCCTGTCAGAGATCCATCTGTCCAGATCTTGCACCCGTCGCATCGTTTGTTCTTTCAATATCTTGGTAAGCAATTTTCATCCGTTCTCTCACTTATTTTTTGGTCTCTGTATTTTGGTTATATTTTAATGCCCCCGTCTCCCTTTCCAAACCCGTTAGAGTCTTAGGTTTTGTCATTATATATATGTAGGCCATGTCTAGTGCGTCAAGTAACCAGTCGTTCGTCCGTGACAGGGTGGACTATGAAGAGGTATATCCGTTAGGTCATAAAGACCAAGATGATTTGAACGAGAGGAGTTCATTTTCAACTTCCCCGTCCTCAATAAATGAGGATATGGAAGTGGTTGAGATAGAAGAGGGCTCCGATGATGACGACGAAGAACAAGCAGTTAGGTTCGTCGTGGGAGCTGATGGACTTAGGGAGTTCATCATGCTTCCAGAATGGACGATGAATGCCTTCACATCCACCATCAAGGAACTTCATTTTAACACCCTTAGGGCCAATTACCAAATCCCAGACTACATCCCCATCCGTCTACCCTATAAGTCAGAAAAATGTTATTATGAAGGGGTAGACGATGTTGGAGTGTACGAGCAGATGCTCAAGGCAGGCCTTAGGTTTCCTCTGAGTTCCCTGCACTGTGAACTCCTTAAATATCTGGGTTTATCCGTTAGCCAGATATCCTCAAATGCATGGAGGGTCTTTATAGCCATGGAGGTCCTGTACGGAGCCATGTCTGACGATAGAAGAAGGTTGATGATAAGGGAATTCCTCCACTGCTATCGTCCAGATGAGATAGATAAGTCCAGGGGGATGTATAGTTTTGTCCCTAGGAGCTCTGTCTTAAAAGTGATTTATGAAACTCCAGACTCAAATAGAGACTGGAAGAGCAGATATTTTTTCCTTGAAGGCGACGGTTGGATGTGTAATCCAGGGGAGACGGATTTCATGCCCGTCGACAAGGTTTGGGGCGTATTAAATCAGTCTGGTATGAATCCGTCATACAATAACTTTAATTAGTTAATCTATTAACCACTGCTTTAATATCCGTCTACTTTTTTGTGCAGTCCGTCGGCGCCCACAAGTCACTCTCAAGGAGTTTGGCTTTTTAGAAAAAAAATTTTCCAAGACCACACCAGAGGAACAGACCTGGCCAAACTAGTCGACCTCAATACTATTCACTGGTATTGTGACGGACCAGAACCAACTCAAGTGGCAATTAAGTACGAGGAACGCACCCGTCAGCGTAAGTCCGTCGTTTTTCGCTTTTCAATTTCATTTTATCCCTTATGCTTGACACTTTGTCTGCATCTTCAGAGATGGACGATGCCAAGAGGAGAGCGGCCATTAGACTACAAGCAGCTAAAAATAAGGAAGCTGGTACGGACCCTATGGGGACGGGCTCCAGCAAGCAAAAAAGAAAGCTGCCGTCCAAGGGAGACCGTGCACCAAAGAAACCAAAAGTGCCCCTAGAGCTCGTCATAGGCTTGCTAGCCGAGGGGACCAAGATGGTCGCCCCTGTAAAGCATGGCGCCGGTAAGGGCTTGATGACCGGTCCGTCCGAAAGTCAAAAGAAACCTTCCGTTCTTCTCCGTGAAGACTCCAAATACGCGCTTGAGAAGCTCTCGTCTATCATAACTACTGAAGATTATGAAGACTTGTGCAATCAGTCGACGGAGGCGATGGGAGAGACGGCCCTTTTTAGCATCGCTCAGGTAACATGTCCGTCATCCTTTACTTCATCTACTTTCTCACTCTCTTCCCTTTTTTAACTTGTGTTTTCTTTCAGGCTATGATCATGGCGAAGGGCATAATGGGACGGTGCCTTAATCACAAAACGACTATAGATCGTCTTTGTGATAAGGTTAAGGCGACGGATGATGAGCTGCTTGAGTTGAAGTCCTGGAAGGTTGTTTAGGAGAAAAAGCTCAAGATGGCAGAGACGGCAAGGGACGAGTATATGAAGCTCTCGGAGGACCTGAGGAAGGCTTTGGAGAAGAAGGACGTGGAGGTCCGTCAAGCTAAGGAGGTTGCGATACAGGAGTATCACGATTTTGAGGCCCTTATAACGGAGCTTAGCATTTCCTATAATGACGGTTTTGATGATGCCATCCGTCAGGTAAAGGCCCCGAACCCAGAGCTGGACTTGTTAGCCGTCAACATTGATGCCCCCGAGCAAACATCTGCCTAGCCTGCCCAATCAGAGGATATGGACGACCTGTTTGGCGAGAACCCTCCTAACCTTGAAGCTCCCAAGGATCCTAAGGATAGCCAGACGGTGGTGAGCCAGACGGTGAATCCTAAGGATGATCAAGCTCTTATAGAGAAGAAAGACGTCCCTGCCACAGACAGATAGTTTGTAATAGTTTTAATTTTTGTTTTTTCTGCAATTCTAATGTAAGCTTTATGATTTCCCCGTCATGTTTTTTAGGGTAACAGTAAAACATTTCTTTTGATAATTCCGTTGACCCTTTTTTATATATTTTTTATGAAATGTATCCGTTCATCGATGCTTTGTTTATCTTGCTATTTTTATCTGTTCACTCTTTGGAATTAGTTTATCTTCATTAATGTTGAAGACTTGGAATTTTTCATTTTTTGGGTGATCTGTCTACCTGGTGGGATTAGCAAAATATCCGTCCACGCTGGTGGGTTTTATCCCTTTTGGGTTGATTCGTTCATCTAGTGGATCTGGGATTTGTCCCTCTTGGGGTAATCCGTCCACTTTGTGGACTTGGATTTTAACCATGAAGAATTGTCCGTCGACTTTGTGGATCTGAATAAATTTTAACCCTGATAGGTAGTCCGTCCACTTTGTGGACTTAGTAAATTTTAACCCTCGCAGTGGTCAGTCCATCATGTGGACTAAGTTTTCATTCGTCCTCCAAAGGACTTAAGATTTTCATCCTCTTGGGATGATCCATCCATCATGTGGACTAAGTTCTCATCTGTCCACCAAAGGACTTTAGATTTTCATATTCTTGGGACGATTCGTCCATCATGTGGACTAAGTTCTCATCCGTCCACCGAAGGACTTAAGGTTTCGTCCCCTTGGGATGATCCGTCCATCCGTGGACTAAGTTTTTATCCGTCCACCGAAGGACTTAAGGTTTTCATCCTCTTGGGATGATCTGTCCATCATGTGGACTAAGTTTTTATCCGTCTACCGAAGGACTTAAAGTTTTCATCCTCTTGGGATGATCCGTCCATCATGTGGACTATGTTTTTACCCGTCCTCCATATTGAACTAAGTAGATTAAGTAGAAAAATTTAGTAGAGTCTGAATGAAATTATATAGGAAAGAGGTGCTTGTCCCCTTGGGCTTAAAAAAGCACTTGTAGAAAGAATTGTTCAATGCAAAGTAAAATAGCTGTCTGAATTAAAAACTATTGAAAACTTGGAAATAAATTGGAAAATTGGGGGGTGTTGATGCCTTCTATGTCACCTCTATTGGTAGTATCTCTGTAGGTGCTCTGTGTTCCACGGGTGCTACAGCTTCTGTCCGTCCAGGGTTTCAAGGTGGTAGGTTCCTTTCCTTTGCCAGGATGAGATCCTGTATGGTCCTTCCCAGTTGGGGCCGAGCTTTCCTTGAGAGGGGTCTCTAGTAGCTCCCATTACTTTTCGTAGCACAAGGTCCCCGATTTGAAAGTTTCTATGTCTGACATTGGAGTTGTAATATTTCACCATTAGGTTCTGGTATCGCGCTAACCTCTGCTCCGCTGTAGCCCGGACCTCGTCCACCAAATCTAGTTGGAGTCATAAGGCTTCTTCGTTCTTATGCTCACTGTAGTTCTCCACGCGATAGCTCGTTAGTCCTACCTCCGCAGGGATGACTACATCAGTCTCGTATGCCAGCCGGAACGGCGTTTCTCCGGTGGGTACTCTTACCGTTGTACGATAGGCCCATAAGACGCTTGGTAGTTTGTCAGGCCAGATGCCCTTTGCCCCCTCAAGCCGAGCCTTGATTATCTTGAGCAGGGTTCGGTTCGTAACCTTGACTTGTCCGTTGGCCTGTGGGTGTGCGGGTGAGGAATAATGATTCTTGATACCCAGCTCCAAACAGAAGCTCCTAAATGCGCTGTTGTTGAACTGCTTTCCATTGTCGGAGACAAGCACTCTTGGTATTCCGTACCTGCAGATAATATTTCTCTAAATGAAACTTCGAATGTTTTTCTCCATGATGGTGGCCAGGGCCTCTGCTTCCACCCACTTGGTGAAGTAGTCGATACCAACCACTAGAAACTTTAGTTGCCTTATCGCGGTCGAGAAAAGGCCCATGATGTCTTGTCCGCATTGGGCGAAGGGCCAAGGGGCCGTCATGGGTGTCAGCTCCTCGGTTGGTTGCTTGATTAAATTACTGAACCTCTGGCATTTGTCACACATCTTGACATAGCCTTGTGCGTCTTTTTGCATTGTAGGCCAGTAGTACCCTGCTCGGATCAACTTGTGCATTAAGGATCGCACACCTGAATGGTTTCCACAGATACCCTCGTGGACTTCCCTCATTACGTAGTCTGCCTCGTCGTGATTCAAACACCTCAAATATGGACGTGAGAATCCCCTTTTGTATAAAATATCCTTGATCAGCACAAATCGCGAGGCTTGGACTTTTAGCTTTCTGGCTGCCTCTTTTCCGTCGAGTAGTGTGCCCTTCCTCAGGTAGGCTAATAGTGGCGCGGTCCAATCGTTCTTCGAACCCACCTCATGCACTTCTGATTCGTCATCAATAATCGAGGATGTTTGGACAAACGACAATACTTGATCAGGGACTATCATGGATTTTGCTGAGGCTACTTTTGCTAGGCGGTCGGCGCGTTCATTCTCCTCCCTCGGGATTTGGATGAACCGCACTTAGAGGCCATGGATTCGACTCTTGACTCTTCCAAGGTATTTCTTCATTCTTTCATTTTTGCACTCGTAGAGGCCGTTAATTTGATTTGTTATTACCTGAGAGTCGCAATGGACAACCATGTTTTCAGCCCCTGTTGTTATGGTGAGATCTAATCCTGCAACCAATGCTTCATACTTGGCCTCGTTGTTTGTCGTTGGGTAATCCAATCGAATCATGCATTCAATATTATCCCCGTCTGGGGTTTGGATTACAACTCCAGCTCCTCCGGCCTGCTTGTTTGAGGATCCGTCCGTGTAGATGCTCCATTCTTTGAGGGTGTGTGCCCCCTTTCCTTCTAATGGGGTATACTCCGCGATGAAGTCTGCCACAGCTTGGCCCTTTATGGCAGTTCATGGGCGATACTGTATATCAAACTCACTTAGTTCTATTGCCCATAAAGCCATTCGTCTGGGCACTTCAGGGCTGCTCATGGCTCTCTTTAGAGGTTGATCCGTTAAGACAATGATGGCGTGGGCTTGAAAGTATGGCTTGAGCTTTCTTGCCGCAGTTACCAGTGCGAAGGCCAATTTCTCCATCTGGGGGTATCTTTCTTCTGCCCCCCGAAAACCCCTACTTACGAAATAGACGGGTAGTTGAGTACCTTGTTCTTCTCTTATTAAGGCCGCGCTGATCGCTGCTTGTGAAACTGCCAAGTATAGGTAGAGTTCTTCCCCTGGTTCAGCCGGGCTGAGGAGTGGTGGAGAGGCAAGGTATTTCTTCAGGTCCTCAAATGCCTTTTGACACTCATCCGTCCATTCAAAAGATTTTCTTAAGGTGCGGAAGAACGGTAGACATTTATCCGTTGCTTTAGAGATGAATTTGTTTAAGGCCGCAATTTTGCCATTCAAGCTTTGCATCTCTTTCACTGTTTTCGGCGGTTTTAGTTCCATGATGGCCCGTACCTTCTCTGGGTTGACCTCAATTCCTCTATGGGATACCATGAATCCCAAGAACTTCCCTGCCGTCACTCCGAATACGCACTTGTTCGGATTCAACTTCATATTATACGACCTGAGGGTGTCGAATGTCTCCTGTAGGTCTCTCAGATGGTCCTGTTCTAGAAGGCTTTTTACAAGCATGTTGTCGACGTACACCTGTACGTTCCTCCCAATCTAGTGCGCGAACATTTTGTTCATTAGTCTTTGGTATGTTGCTCCTGCATTCTTGAGCCCAAACGGCATTACGTTGTAACAAAAAAGCCCTTGGCTTGTGACAAAAGAGGTCTTCTCCTGATCAGCTTCGTCCATCTTGATCTGATTATAGCCAGAGAAGGCATCCATGAAGCTTAAGAGTTGATGTTTTGCCGTTGAGTCCACCAAAGTATCTATTCGAGGTAACGGATATCTGTCTTTTGGGCATGCTCTGTTGAGGTCTGTGAAGTCAATGCACATTCGCCATTTTCCGTTAGCCTTTTTGACCATCACAACATTTGCTAACCAGTCGGGGTAATATACCTCTCGGATGAAGTTTGCCTCGAGTAGCTTTTTTACTTCTTCTGTTATTGTCTTGTCCCGTTCTTGAGCGAAGACTCGCTTTTTCTGTCTTACGGGCGAAAACGTAGGGTTCACATTCAGCTTGTGAACCATAACGGAGCAACTGATCCCGGGCATGTCTTCGTGGCTCCAAGCGAAAATGTCCTGGTTTATCCTGAGGAATGCTCTGAGGGCCTGCTGTATAGGCTGGCTGGCCGAGGTCCCTATCCTAGTCGTTCGATCAGGCTTCGATTCGTCTAGAACAATTTCTTCCAGTTCCTCGACAGGTTCTGCAGTGACTCGTTGTTCTTCTATGCATATCGTCTGCTGGTGATCCTCTATCTCTAATGTGTCTAAGTAGCATTCACGGGCGGCCACCTGATTTCCCCGTAACTCCCCGACCCCGTACTCCGTGGGGAACTTAATCATCAGGTGGTATGTTGAGGTTATGGCCTTCCATGTGTTAAGAGTAGGTCGTCCAAGGATAGCGTTGTATGCGGATGAGCAGTCGACTACGAGGAATGTTACGTCTCGTGTGATCTGTTGAGGGTAATCTCTTACCATCACAGAAAGCGTGATTGCACCCAATGGGAATACCCTAGTTCCTCCAAACCCTACCAGCGGGGCGTTCGTTGGTACCAGTCATTCCTTGTTAATCATCATTTGCTGGAATGCGGGATAGTATAGGATATCCGCTGAGCGCCATTGTCGACCAAAACTCGATGCATGTTAAACTCCTCGACTCGTAGGGTGACGACGAGTGCATCGTCGTGTGGGTGATGAAGGCGTCGTGCATCTTCTTCTGAGAACTCGATTATTGGGCTATCTTTTCGGGTTATCTTCGGAACCGAGCTCGTCAGTTGGACGTTCTGAACCATTTGGAGGTAGGTTTTTCGGGCCTTCTTGGATGAGCCTGCTATCGCTGTTCCTCCCACAATCATCCTTATGTCTCCGATTGGGGGTCTGGGGCGCTCATTCTCCCTCCAGGGTTGCTGTTCTTGAGGTGGAGGATCCGTCCTTTCTTTCCTGATAAACTTTTGCAATTTCCCTTGTCTGATAAGGGCTTCAATCTGCTGTTTCAAGTCGTAGTAATCAGACGTATCATGACCGTGGTCGCGGTGGAAACGGCAGTACCTGTCTCTGGACCGCTTGCTGGGGTCGCTCTTAAGTTTTCCCAGAAAGGTTAGAGCCTCTTCGTCCTTAATCTGCATTAGGACTTGGTCTACTGGGGTATTCAACGGGGTGAAGCTTGTAAACTTTCTTCCTTGGGGCCTGGATCGTCGGTCGTCCCTTCGGTCCCCAGTTTTGGGTCTTTTCCGCTCTTGGTCTTGCCGGGTGTCTTCCTACTGTTCTCTCTTCCTCGGCTTGTCCTCCCTCGCCAGCAATGCGTCTTCCGCATTCATGTACTTTGTTGCCCTGTAAAGTACCTCCGTCATGGTTTTTGGGTCATTTTTGTATATAGAGAACAAAAATTTACCCTTTCGCAACCCATTTGTGAAGGCTGCTACCAGTATCTTATCGTCGTCCTCATCAATCGAAAGTGCCTCCTTATTGAAGCGGGTTATGTAGGATCTCAGCGTCTCGTCTTCTCGCTGTCTAATGCTCATTACGCACGCCGTCGACTTCTTGTACCTATGTCCCCCGATAAAGTGAGACGTGAATTGGGCGCTCAATTCCTTGAATGTGTGATGGAGTTTGGTGTCAACCGACTGAACCAGATCCTTGCGGCTCCCTTCAGCGTGGTGGGGAAAGCCCTGCACATTATTTCAGGTGCGATCCCTTAAAAGTGCATCAAAGTTTTGAACGTCTCTAGATGATCCAGAGGGTCTTTTACTCCGTCATAACTGTCGATCTGTGGCATTCGAAACTTGTGCGGTAAGGGGAAGGAGTTCATGGCCGCAGTGAAGGGTGAATCAGTGCGGTTGACTAGATCGTCGAGGTCACTAGAAACTCGCCCCTTGAGTGCGTTCATCATAACCTCCATTTGCTCTCTCATTGCTTGCATCTCTGTGACAATGTGTGGTGGAGTTGCATCCGTGAGGGATGGCATGCTCATGTTCTGCCTCTTTGGTCTGCTCAGGGCATGGCTGGCTTCAGGTTTCTCCTGGTTTCTTCTTGCAGCGCTGGTCCCCTCTTGGTCTTCTTGTTGGTTGTTCGGTACTGAATTTTTCTGGCGCAGCTGTTCCTTCAAATCGAGATTTTGTTTGGTGAGGCGCTCCACAGCGGCAGTAAGAGTTCAAACTTGTCTCTCAAGGGCAGTCGTGGGTGGTTCCTCCCCTTGAACATCGTTGGTGGTTGCCATCGAGCGTGTGAGTACCATACAACCCTTTAGTCTGGGAAACAATAGCATGGCTTACGAATCTCAACTATTAACACAGTTTCCCACAGACGGCGCCAACTGATGAGGTCAAGAATTCACCAGTGAGCTACACGATATCTGCGCACTTGAACGCGAACCTGTAAAACAAAGGGAAGAAAGAACCTAGCGAAGAGCATCGGTGTGGTGCCGGCCGAATACCCTCCGAAGGTCAAGTTAGAAAGATGCTCACAACTCTAGAGTGCTAGAGAGGGTAAAATTCAGCGTACCTTGATTAGTGAAGGTATTAGAGCTTTTATAGTTGTGGTTAGTGGACCTCTTCAACTTGGAGTCAAAGTCTTTCCTTGTAGAAATTCTCCTAAAGAGTCCTAAACGTAGTAGACAAGTATTTTTTCCTTATCGAGAAGATCCTTCCTTAAACAAACGCGATCATCAGAATCCTATTTGTACTAGGACTCCATTACGTGGTGTGGGCCGCAAGTATCCCATTTAGGGTTTATTGGAGGCAAGGAAACATCAAGATCAGATTTATCTTGGGCCCTGCACCCCTCCAACTTGAGTTCGTTCAGTGTCGAATCATAAGTCCGTCTAGTAGATACAGGGGAGAAGTCCGTTCATATGAGAGACTAATTTCTTCCTCTTCAAAAACTATTCTGTATTTTTAGATCTGATTTTTATAAATTCAAAAACTAATCTGTATTTTTTAGATTTAATTTTTTAGTTCAAAAACTGATTTGCATTTTTAAGATCTGGTTGTTTTAGTTAAAAAAACTGATTTGTATTTTTCAGATATGATTTTTTAGTTCAAAAACTAATCTGTATTTTTCGGATCTTATTTTTTAACACAAAGCTAATCTGTATTTTTATTAAATACAGATCTGATTTTTTTAGAAAAAGTTTTCTTTGTTATAAAATTCCAGAGTTTGAAATTTAAAATAAGAGATTGAATTTAGGTTGAAGTTTTTTTTTTTAATAAATGATGCATGTATAATAAATTTATCTCATGAATGTGGACCCTCTTTCAAGGAGTCTTTTTTTTTTTTTTTTTTAATTTTATTTTATTATTAATTTCTTTTACACAAACAAAGATCTGATTTTTATTAAAAAAATCACATTTTTTTTTTAAACTTTACACAAAACAGATTTGATACTTTTTAACAAAAATCTTATTCTTTCTTTTACAAACCAAATATTTTTTTAATTTTCAAAACAAATCTGAATTTTATTTGAAAAGAGGACACATCCATAAGGCAGATTTATTTAAATTAATTTTTGTCAAGTGTCTGTCATGTGTGTTCAACATATCATTCAACATCACGCGAAAAAGGGTATATTGGTCATTAGAATCTAGAAGACCAAACTCTATTTGGGTGGAATGGGTGCCTAACACCTTCCTATTCCATAATCTAGCCCCAGAGCTTAGGGTTTTTGGATAGGTAGATTAGGGTTTTTGGTAGATTGTAACTAGGACCCAAATCCTAGTAAGGTTTAATGTGCCAAAATTGTACTTGTCTTTATTCAATCAATGACATTCGAAATATTTTGATAATGTAATTTGTATTTATTTTTGCTTATTTTTTTTGTATAAAAAATAAGTGGTGACTCCACACCACTACCTAAAAGAGAGGTGCCCTTAAAAGCACTCAAATTTCTTTTTTGATAGCACCAAATTTTTCTGGTCTCTCACACCCATATCTTTGGTGATAAGATCAAAAGGTCCTCCCTTGAGAGGATGCGATATATATGTTTCCTAGATCAATGCAAAAACTAGGTGGCGACTCCCCCCTTGTGCCCACAGTGGCAACTCTACCAGGGATTGTAAGTTTAATTCCTATGTGTCTTGCTTATTAACCTTGATAAAAACAATTTCAATATTTGTTTGCACACACATCACTTTTGTCCTTTAACCTCAATTGGTGATGAGTGGGAAGATGGAAGGCTCCATTCGGGCCTAAATCTTCCGAAGTTCATCCCACCATCTTACAATCGGTGCCATCGCCTATAATGAGCTTTGAGTACATTAAAGGTTTGCTACCAATCTACTATGGGTCCACTTAGGCCCTCGGTTGGAATCATAGCCCACCAAGTTGTAAATGACCTACTTATTTATCCTTTTAGCCTTAAAGAGCATGCCCACACTAGAGAGATCCTAGACCTTATCACAAAGGATACCTTTTATGTCTCTTGTTTGTTCAACCATATATCATGTGTTCACTTAATTCTAAAGAACAAATAAAAGATGTAAAAATGGAAGGGATGGCCTTAAAGTTATGGTATACCCTAAAGATGTTATGGGATAAAAGAAAAGAATTTCTTACATATAAAAGGCTTGTCCCTAAATCCAAAGGTATATTTTAACTTGAAAGGTTCACAAGACCATAGCCTAATTGCTATCATAGGCCTAAGTGGAAAAAACCCTTTTGAAAAAGAGGACTTTGGGCTTAAGATAACGAATATGCTATGGACTTAGCATCCAAAATCCTACAAAATCAACACAAACTTCCCTAATCTTGGGCCTTCTTGTTGTATGCCTAGGCCCAAAATGATGAGAACTCCATGGACTTTGAGAGGAAGGCTACAATATATTCTAACTAAAGGGCTATCTAAAAAAAGTGAAATGATAAATAAAAATGAAAAGCCTAAAGGTGATGAATACATTGTAAGCCCATGTTTGAGACAAAGGGTTGAAAATTTCTAAGTACATTCTAATGAAAGCCTATGAGAGTAAAATAAGAGCTTTATTGTAAATGAACCAAAGCCCAATGAAACAAGGGGCAAAAATCCATGAAAGGGAGGGAGTGATATTGTAATTAGGCCTTCATTAAAATGAACTTAAAATTTTTTCTAAGGACATCTAAAAAGTTAAAAAAAAAAACCTTTGATTGGGACATGGACTTAATGAAAATGGGACTTCTTTCAGACATCGCTCCAATCCAAGTCCAATGGAAGGTAAGACCTTCAAAGGTAAGACCCCTCAAGAGGGAAAGATGAATGCTTCAAGTGAAAAAGCACTTATGCAAAAGATGCTCAAGTGTGTGGAGGCGCAAGTTGAAGTCCTTAAAAAGATAATAAGCCACCTCTTCGTGATAAAAGAAGAGGAAGCTAACAAAGACAAGGCTAACCAAGGACAAAGCGAGTTAACTCAAGAAGACATCAACCGCATGATGACAGAAGGGAAGGTCCGCCTACTTCTACCTAAATTTATGCCACAACTGAAGAATGCTCCTAGACCATGGACTTTCAAGGGGGCCTATGTCAATGACTTCTCTGAATAGGGAGACGCGGGATCATGGGAAGATCATGATTGGCCAAAATGGATCTCGAGGGTGGGAACAACTTAAGTCACCCTAACTCGCTTCATGCTTGAACGCGACATGGACCCTTCTTCTGACAACAACCAATACCTCGTGATGAATAAAGAAGAAGAAGGAGATGATGAAATGATTAGCTGTTGGAGTGGGGAGGATAGCGACTGGTTCTTTGATGAGGTGGGGAGAGACTTCCCTAATAAGGGCGAGGATCTATATGACATAACCGAGGCTATGCATGCATGGAAACCTCTAAAGGGGGAGGACTAGTAGTTCACTAAGCTAAAGAAAGGGAAGAGGAAGAGTGGCAAGCCTTGAAGAAGAAAGAAGAAAAATTCATCATGCTTATTGTGGGGCCCATTAATAATTGGACTTGAGTTAGGTTTTCTAAAAATGTGGGGAAAAAGTTTTGTAATGCAAGTTCCAATGTACTTTTCAATATTTTCAATAAGATGAATTTTGATTTGGCTTACTTTGATGTGTCCCATAACATTGAAATTCTACACTTAAATGATTTAAATGAATTTGAAAATGAAATTAATAAACAATTGGAAAAGAAAATTGAACCTATGGAACCAACTCTTGAAACTATTAAATTGGGCAATGATGAGAATCCATGCTTAATTAAAATTGGCTCAACTCTAAATGAAAAAGAAAGAAAAGATCTTCAAGAATTACTCATAGAATTTCAAGAGGTGTTTGTAGAGTCCTATGAAGATATGCCTGGAATTGACCCCGAGATAGCTCAACATCACATTGATACTCATGATTACATGGTACCCGTCAAACATAAACTGAGAAGAATGAGGACTGAATGGCTCTTAAATATGAAGGAGGAAGTCACTAAGCAATTAAAGGTAGGTTCATCAAGCCCGTACACCAAGCCGAATGGATAGCCAATGTCGTGCCCATCCCGAAGAAGGATGGGAATGTGAGAATGTGTGTGGATTTTAGGGACTTGAACAAGGCATGCCCTAAGAGGATGATTTTCCTCTCCCTCACATTGATGTCTTGGTGGATAACACGGTGGGAAGTGCCTTGATGTCTTTCATGGATGGTTTTTTGGGGTACAACCAAATCAAGATGGCTCCTAAAGATATGACCAAAACCACTTTCACTACCGAATGAGGAATCTATTGTTACACGATAATGCCGTTTGGCTTCAAGAATGTTGGGGCAACCTACCAAAGGATGGCTATAGCCTTGTTACATGATATGATGCATAATGAGGTAGAGGTGTATGTCGATGATATGATAATGAAATCCAAGGATAGAGAAAGCCATACCGTAAACTTGAGGAAGTTCTTCAAGAGGATTAAAGAATATAGGCTAAGATTGAACCCACAAAAGTGTACCTTTAGAGTAACCGCCAGAAAATTGCTAGGCTTCCTAGTGAGTGATAGAGGGAGAGAAGTTGACCCATCCAAGATCAAAGCCATATTGGAGATGCCTCCACCCAGAAGTGAGAAAGAGATAAGGAGTTTCTTGGGTTGATTACAGTATATTAGTCGATTCATTGCCAATCTCACTTCCACTTGTGAGCCTATCTTCAAACTCCTAAGGAAGAATGAACCGCATACAGGGAACAATGAGTGTAAAAAAGCCTTTGAACTTGTCAAGGAATATCTCCTCCACCCACCTATCCTAGTGCCTCTATAACATGGAAAACCCTTACTCCTATACCTCTCTATCATAGGGGATGCGGTTGAAAGTATGCTTGCACAAGAAGACGATGACAAGAATGAGAGGGCCATATACTACTTGAGCAAGAGGTTCCATGATTATGAGACTAGATACACTCCCATAGAAAAGTCATGCTTCACACTTGTTTGGGCTATATAGAAATTGAGACATATCATCTTACCTTTCCTAATATGGGTGGTAGTAAGAATGGCCCCATTGAAGTATCTCTTTGAGAAGCCTACTTTGAGTGGCAAATTGTCAAATGGTTGATCTTGTTGGCAGAATTTGATTTGAAGTATGTGGCTAGAAAGACTATCAAATCAGATTTTTGTGCCGAGAAACTTATAGATGGAGAAGATGGTAAATAAGACTTTCTAGATAAGGACATTTTGGATGTTGAGTTAGGGACGTGGAAGATGTACTTTGACGGAGTCATAAACCAATATAGGAATGGGATAGGAATACTCTTGATCACTCTTGAGGGATATCACATACCTTTGGCAATTAAGTTGAACTTTGAAGCAACTAATAACATGGCTAAATATTTATTGCTGGAATGGAAGCTCTTCGAGAGTTGAGGGTAAAGGAGGCCGAAGTCTTTGAGATTTAACTTTGGTTATAGCTTAAGCAAAAAAGTTGTGGAAGGTGAAAGAGGAACACTTAAAGCCTTATCAAAAATACTTGAAGGACTTGACCAAGACCTTTGACAAGATTGAATACACAATCATCCCTAGAGCTCAAAATCAATTTGCGGATGCCTTAGCTACCTTAGCCTCTATGGTTGAAATACCTGAGGGAGTGTGGACACAACCATTGGAGATTAAGCAAAGTTATGAGGAAGTGCACAAAGGGAAGACCAAAGCTTTAGTAATGATCATAGAGGAAGAGGAAGTTCGGTGGTACTATGACATCATGAAGTTCTTGGAACAAGGGGCATATCCGGACGGTGCTGACAAGAGAGAACGTTGTTCCATTAGGATGATGGCAACACAATACATCCTATGTGGAGTACAACTCTATAGAAGGTCCTACGATCGTATTCATCTTCGTTACTTAAAGAAGGAAGAAACTAAGAGGGTAATGGAGAAGTTCATCAAGGGATTTATGGTCCTTATATGAATCGGAGAATGTTAACCAAGAAAATCCTAAGAATAAGATACTATTGGAATATGATGGAGACCAATTGCTTGGACTATGTAAAGAGTTGCCATGATTGCTAAACATACGCTAACTTGAACCATGTACCACCTAGTGAGTTATATAGCATGACTTCTCTATGACCATTCTCAGATTGGGGCATAGATGTGATTGGAAGGATAGCTCCTAAGGTTTTAAATGGGCATGAATACATTCTAGTGGCAATTGACTATTTCACCAAGTGGGTGAAGGCAGCCTTCTACTCCGTATTGAAGGCTAAGCATGTGGCTCGGTTTTTAGAAAATAATATCATATGTCGGTTTGGGGTGCCCCAAGAGATCATTTTTGATAACGGTTCCCACTTTGAAGGGGAGGTTCGAAGGATCATGGAGTTGTACGACATTGAGCACTACAAGTCTTCACCGTATCAACCACAAGCTAATGGGGCCGTAGAAGCAGCTAATAAGAATGTGAAGAACATCCTAGCCAAGATGGTAGTGACATACAAAAATTGGGTCGAGAAGCTTTTGTTTACCTTATGGGGTTATAGAACTTCTATTCGTGCGTCGACTGGGGCAACACCTTACTCTTTGGTTTATGGTAGTGAGGCAGTGCTTCCTATTGAGGTGGAGATACAACCTTTGAGGATATTGGTAGAAACCAAGGTCCTAGAAGAGGATTGGGCTAAGGCGAGACATGAACAATTGGCTTTGATAGATGAGAAGAGGGCTATGGCACAATATCATGCATAAGGGTACCAAAAAAGGGTTGCTAGAGCATTCAATAAGAAAGTGAAGCCGAGAAACCTTAAAGAAGGGGACTTGGTCCTAAAGGTGCTTAGAGATGAGACTTTTGATCCAAGGGGAAAGATGATGCCAAGGTGGTCTGGGCCTTTTATCATTGAGAAAATCAGGTCTGAAGGTGTTATAAAGATCACAGATTTGGATGGGGAAGAGATGCTTTGCCCAATTAACATGAATAGACTTTGGAAATACAACATTTAAAGAAAAAAAAATGCCTACTAGGTTGAAAACCTGAAAGGGTGGCCTAGGCAAAAGTTAAGGCAAGAGAACCTCGCTAAATTGAAAACTCGAAATGGCAATCTAGCCATAAATTAGGGGAAAGACCATGGGCATGACAAAAATTCCCAAAGGGACGTCATGAGCAAAAGTTACATGGCAAAGGAAAGAGAAAAGAAAAAGAAAAAGAATAAATGAGATGACAATAAGCAAAGATAATAAAAAAGTGATTCTTTTATTGCTCAAATTAAAAGATGATAAGTTTTTTTTCCCATAGGGGATTTGGAGCATTCCAATCCTTTATTAAATTCAAAAACAAAAACATGAGAATCATAAAAGTGCAGAAAGTAAAATATGGGGCATATCAAGGTGGTCACTGAGCTCACCTTGCTTTCTTGCTAGTCTTCAGGTAAGCTTTTTCATCCTTCAGAATCCACTTCATGTCATCCTCCAACCATTGCATGTACCTCGTAGTGGAATAAATGTATCAAGGAGGAGCAATGCCTTTTGTCACCCTATGGTGTGGCCAAGCCTCACTAATCCTGCCCTAGATCCAATTGGTAAACAACTTGCTGTGGAAGGCACCTTCATCATCAGGATCTCTTTGACATTCTCCAAATTTCCTTGAGATACAACAAGTGAAGTAGTATGAGCAGCAATGAAGTCCAACTAAAGGCACACAACAGTCCTTGCAACAACTGTGGACCATGCTTGAGATGCACTAACACTTCACAACCTGTTGAATGTCGGTCTCCTTGATGTGACCCATAAACTCCATGTACGCCTTGAAACTCATGTCATTTTGATGAAGTTGGCAATCCCTAAGATGCCTAGGGAGGTAGGTGTTGAGGGGTACGGTGGGAGGTTGAAGCAACTAAAGCTTTTCTTATAGCCATATTTGAAAAAAAGAGAGAGGGAGAAAAAAGGAAAGAGAAGGAGAAAAAAAAAAGAAAAGAAAAGAAAGCATGAGAGAGAAAAAAATAAAAATGATGATGAAAGACGATATAAGGTGCCTTGATGAGTTGAAAATGGAAAGGCAACCCATGCAAATTAGACGAATCCTACTAGGTTGAGAACCTAGGCAAAAGTTAGGGATTTTACCTGAAGAAGAAGAGAACTTCCCGCAAAGAAGCTTGCTTCCTTCCTATGAAAGGCATCCAAACCATTGAGGGTTTCTACCAAGATCAAGCCCATTAAGTTACCTTTCTTTAGCTCATAAGCCACTATCCACATCCAGACGTCCACATAATAGGACTTTTGAATTAAGAAATACCTTGCAAGAGCACATAAGCAAAAGTCATGAAGAAAGTATGAACGTGGCCTCTCACCCACGGGAATGGCCGAACTAGGAAAATACTCAAAAACCAACCTAAGGTTGAGTTTGCCGAAGACACACCACCTATTTGCCATAGCAGAAGGGATACCCAAGATAAGAAGGGGAGATCCCTGCCTGTGGTAGGGGAGATGAGATCATTAATCTCCGATTCACCTATGATGGCACCAAATTCTTCAATAGTAGGGCATAGTTCTATTCCATTGAAGTGAAAAACATGCCAAGATTGAACCCAATAGTTGGCAGTAGCACGAAGAAAAGGCTTATCCACCCTAATTTAATGGTATGGAAAGATACAAGAAAGACCATAGAAGGCGATGGCATCCTTGGAATTAGGACTAAGCCTCTTAATCCAAGCCGAAACATTGAATTGAGAATTTTTTGCCATTAGGGGACCTTAAGAAAGGGCTTTTTGAGTTGAAAATACATTGGTGAGGGTTTTGGGACCTAAACAACTATTTTTATACTTATTTAAGGCAGTTAGGGTTTCCTCTGATTTGCGGCCCACATACGCAAGGTCAACCCTGCATACACAAAGTCAAAGCTGTGTATGCAGGCCCATCCCCACGTACACATGGCGCTTGGCCGAAGCCCATTCTCCCTTGTTTTAAGCATGGTTTTTCACTCCAAGGCATTCCTAGTGTTCCTACGACCTAAAGGGCCATCCAGAGCATATTCCAAGCACAAGATTTCAAGCATTAAAGAAGTAATGTTGTATAGAAACATATAATTAACCATATATCTTGTAAATTAAGTGCTAGTCCTAATTAAAAGCATAAGTGTAAGAAGATGTTCTTAAGTACAACCCTTTGTCTCAAACTAAATTCAAATGTTTGCTAAAGGAAATAAAAAAGAACAAAAGTAACAAAAAATAGAAAGCTATGTATTGTATGCCTATATGCCTTGACTGCTAGTAATCAATGGTGCCACCTCTTCCTTGGCTGGTAGCTAGGAGTTGCCTTTGAATCCTCCTTTTCACCTCCATCATCTTCATCATCACCACCGCTACCCGGGTAGGCCGCCCTTCTAGGACCGTACAAGTTCCTCGAATAGTTGGTCCAGCTTGAGATTCCCAGTCAATTATACCAACTCCTCATGCTTTTGGATGGTGGGCTGCAATTCAAAGAAAGAAGGGTTAGTGACTGAACCAGAAAGAGAGAAATGGAAAAAAAAGAAAGAACAAAGGGAGGGAAGAACACACCACTTGGGTGTTGGGAGGAAAAGGATAGGCCATGACATTAGGATTACGGGGCATGGCACGCTCCCGAGCAAAGCCATTAGGGCCTTGAGCATAAACCGTCCAAGAAAGATGTGGAGGGTCAATGAGCTCACTGGCAGCAGGCTCCTGTTGTTGCAATTTTCCACCATTAAAAGTCATGACAAACGAGGTACAGGAAAAAGAAGAGAAGAAGAAGAGATTGAGCATATACCTGAGTAGTAAGGGAAGGCATAAGGTGGGTGATATTGAATTCCTCATAGTCCAATCCCTCAGAAACCGCCCAGTGTAGGGAATGCCACTCCCCCATAGAATGTACTCGGCATTGGTCATGGAGTATGGGGCAAGCATGAACTTAGGAGGATCCATCGGAATCTGTGGGTTATCCCTACCCATTAGTTGACATCGCACCCTCTCTGCCAAGTAGAATGCCCTCAAGCCCACTCTTTCAAAGGGCCGGGTAATCTCTGAAGTAATAATGGTGGCGGCTTCCAAGTCTGAAATGGCCCAAGGAGTCCAGTTAACCTATAATGATACAAGGTTAGAAGAAGAGTATCTTAAAGGAAATGTGTGAAGAAGCATGAAAACGTAGAACTTTTAAACTTACCTCATTCAAAGTTAACCCAGCAAGGTAGGCCCTCACTCAAGGGAACTCCTTTAGACTTAGATTGATGCTTGGGGTTATGAGGCCATACCTAATGACCCACTACTACAAAAAGAAGTACAAGCCACAGGTTAGATGCAAGATAAAAATTTGTGAGATGACAGTTTGCAAGATGATACAGTTTGCAAGACTACAAGCTACAAATGGAAATACAAGAAATGGGAAAAGAACTAACCTCAAGGAGCTTCCAAGCCACAAGTTGCAGCAAGGTGCCTCAGCTAAGAGTGTTAAGGGTAGAGTAAAGATAGGCGAGACATGCCTACCTCTAGTTGGCCCTTCGTGTATCTCCAAAGTCTTGAAAAAGGGTCAACCACCTTAAGGACACCATTTTCCCACCATTGGCAAAGAGGTAAGCTCCCAACAAGTGTAGAAGGAAAGCTTTAGCCATACTAACGTACTCCTTCGTTGTCCTCTGTGGGAGAAGCATGTAATCTGACACCAAGTCGAAGCAACAAATGATCTCAGTGGAGTACTTCCTTCTCAACATGTCGAGACCCAGCTGGATGCCTGACACACCATCCAAGATGATGCTAAACCCTTTAAAGTTAAGGCCGGTCGTGCAGTAGAAGTCGTAGGGGGTCACCCTCATCTCCCGCTCAACAATATGAAAGGTGTGAGTAGTATCCCACCACCTTTTAATAAGGCATTGCACCAAGGTAGCACTCACAAACCTTTTCGGAAGAAGGCTAATGATTGGCTCGAAGCTTGCTTCCTGGATATAGGCTCTAGTTTTGGGGGCCAGAAGGTTGTACCATTCCACCACCTTATTGGTGCTCCCCCTACCAGCATAAGGTGATGAGGACTGCAAAAGAAGAAGATAATATTAGATTTTTGATTCAATCAAAAAATGATAAGAAATGATGTTTTTGATGCAAGAACAAAGATAAAAAGAAGGATGCAAAAATGACAAAAAGAGGTGTTAGGATTGCATATAGAAGTGAAACAGTTGAAATAGAAGTGAAAAGGGGGCGGAGTAAGGCCTCTGCCAGGTGTCTCACGTACGCAGGTCAAAGCCCATGTACTTAGATAGAACCCCGCGTACGCAGGCCCATTCCCACATATGCAGAGCCTCAAGAACAGACTTACGTACACAATAACAGAGCTGCATACACATGAATCCAAGCTGTGTACACAGGCTCGAGCCCACGCACGCAAAAGTATAGACAAGAACAGTCCTTTGACATTTTCCAGTATATATCACCCAAAGTCATTCCTAAACATGTTCCTACCCCTCATAATATGTCAGGTTTTCATCTAAACCCATCCCACGACAAAACCCAAACATTTACATGACCAAAAACACATCAAAACAGAAGATTAAAGAGAAACTTGAAAAATTAGAAAAGTTTGAAAAACTTACAGATTCAGCCATGGGAATGTGATTCTCTGGCCAATATGTCAATGGTGGGGGCTCCATCAATCTCACTGCCTTACTCCAGCGGGTAAGGTGAAATGCATCAGAGGAAAGAATGTAGAAGGACTTCTTGGCCTTGGGTGCCATTGGAGAAGATGAAGAGAGTTTAGAGAGAAAATGAGAGAATGAGGGAGTTGAGAGAATGAGAGAATCAGAAGGTGTGAGGAAAAGAGAGGAGAAGGAGTTTTTTGTAGAGAAAAAAAGAGTTATGAAGAATATGAAGAGATGAGAGAGATGAAGAGAATGAAGAAGAAAAAGAAACAGTAGGTAACCATTGGAGAAAAAAAAAATGAAACGACGGGAACACACCTGATGGTTAAATTACGTGTAGTTTAGGCCTCACCACTAAACTACATGTAGTTTAGTCCTGAACAGGATAAAAAAAAAAAAAAAAAAAATCTTTTCTTTCACAAAAAGAAACAAACATCTCAAGATTGCCCCAATTGGGCACAAAATCATCAAGGACTCCCTAGTGAGCAGAAAAGGAAGCAGAAGACTATTCCCCCTAATTAGGCATGTACATCCCAAAACCATTTCCAGCATATCACATAAAATCAAAAACACTATCCCTAATAAGGAAGTAGAAGATTCTTCCCCAACGGATCAAGCATGTCTAGAACATCATCCCTATGAAGGAAGCAGAAGATTCTTTCCCAGTGGATCAAGCATATCTAGAACATCATCCCTATGGAGGAGCCAGAAGTTTATTCTTGATGGACCAGAGCATAGTTAATTAATCCCTAGTAAGGAAGAAGAAGATTCTTCTCCAATGGATCAAGCATATCTAGAACATCATTCCCATGGAGGAGGTAGAAGATTCTTCCCTGGTGGACCCAAGCATACTTAAAAAATCCCTAGTAAGGAAGCGGAAGATTCTTCCCTAGTGGATCAAGTACACCTAAAAGCATCCCTAGTGAGGAAGCAGAAGATTCTTCCCTAGTGGATCACACATCTATAAAGTTGCACTACTCCTCAGCGAGTTTCTCATCCCTAAGCAAGAGGCAGAAGATTCCTCTCCATACATACCTACTCCTTGATAAGTTGTCACCACCCTTAGTGGATCTAACAATCAAGACTACTCGCTCACATATCCTCCAGGAATTGAACATGCAAGCATGGTAGAAAAAGGTAGAGATAGAGAAAGAGACTAAGGTCAACTTGAGGTAAGAGCCTTACCAGAAAAGGTAGAGAAAGAAGCGAAGAAGGCAAGAGGAGCAAGTCGCTCGGAGAAGTTTGAGGCAAAAGCCTTGGATGGACACAAAAACCATATCCTTTTGTTGTTTGTGGGGCTAACTCGTAAAAGCACCCTTGTTTGTTTTCTTTTTTCTTTTTAAGTGACTCTAGGATAGTGAGTCACTCGCCATTTGCTTACAAGTGGCAAAACAGGTTCTGGGTTAGTGAACCTATCGTTGCTCATTTCCCAAGCAACAAAGGTGGGACTTTGGACATACGTATCCCATGCAGCTCTCTGGAGTTTCACCCCATCCTATGTATGTGTGTTGTGTGTCATGTGCGTGGGTTGGGCTCAAGCTGTAGGTCAAAACAAAATGTTTTGTCTCTTATTATTTTGATTCCATTAGCGAAGCTGACGAATCAAAAGAGGGGCATCTGTAGACACCACATTTTGTACCCATTACGACTCAAGCCCTCGTTCCCTATTGATGCTCAAACTCTAAGGCCCAAGGCCAATTTAGAGCCCAATCAAATATCAAATTGACTTAAGGAGTGTTAAAATGGAAAATATAATATTTTAAATGAGCAAAAATCTATTTTTGGAAATAAAAAACCAAAGTGGCCCTCGGCCTACATATGTGGGTAGCAGCTTGCGTGCATAGGCTAAAGCATGCGTACACAAGCACACTCCTGCCTATGCAACTAAGGTTTCAGAAGCATGAAAAATGCAAGTTTTTTGCAATAATGGTTGAGGTTTGGAATGAGTCCCATGTCGTCTAGGAGCCATTCCAAACCCTATTTTTTTCCACTATATAAAGCCTTACATAGTACATTTTCAAAACACACAGAAATTATGATTTTACCAAGACAAAAGACTGTCTTCGGATAGGCATTGTAGGGTGCCTAACACCTTCCCCTCACGTAACCAAACTTTCGAACTCAAGAATCAATATTTTTTGCCCATCCACATTAAATTAGGAAAAACTACATTTTTCTTAACCTAGGATCGGTAATAAAATCAAATAGAGTCAGGTGATCAATTATACCTTAGAAAAAAAACCCAATGATTTGTGGTGACTTCACTTACCCTTGGTAATTTTCATAAAATCGACTCATATTCTAGTCACACACCCGAGGTAGGACACACCTCCACAGCACGTGTAATGCGAGTGAGCATCGCTGCGATGGCTGGTCGAGCAGCCGCGAGGTGTTGAATGGGTTCATCAAACCCATGCACCAAGTTGAGTCGGTAGCTAATATGATGCTAATACGTAAAAAGGATGGAAATGTTAGAGTGTGTGTAGACTTTATAGACCTAAATGAGGCCTATCCCAAAGATGACTTCCCTTTACCCCACATAGATGTCTTAATGGATAACACTACTTGTAGTCTTTTGATGTTTTTCATGGACGGTTTCTCCGGATTTAACCAAATTAAGATGGCTCCCAAGGACATGACCAAAACCACTGTCATCATAGAATGGGGATAGTGGTGATACCATTTGGATTGAAGAATGCAAGACCAACCTATCAAAGGATGGCCACAACCCTGTTACATGACATGAAGCACAACGAGGTAGAGGTGTACGTTGGTGATATGATAGTGAAGTCTAGAGATAGAGTGCCATATATAGTCAATGTGAAGAAGTTCTTCAAGAGGATAAAGGAATACAAGCTTAGGGTTAAACCCCCAAAAGTGCACCTTTGGAGTAACCTTGAAATTACTAGGCTTCCTAGTAAGTGATAGAGAGATAAAGGTCGATCCGTCAACTATTAAAGTCATTTTAGACATGCCTCCACCCAAGAATGAGAAGGAGATAAGGAGATTCCTAGGTTGACTATAGTACATCAGCTAATTCATTGCCAAACTCACTTCTACTAGTGAACTAATCTTTAAGCTTTTAAGAAAGAATGAACCCCATACATGGAATGATGAGTGTAAAAAAGCCTTCGAGACCATCAAGGAATACCTTCTTAACCCACTTGTCTTGGTACCTCTAGAACCTAGAAAACCTTTACTCTTTTACCTCTCGATCATAGAATATGTTGTAGGAAGCATGTTGGCCTAAGAAGACGATGGTAAGGATCTGAGAGCCATGTACTACCTAAGCAAAAGGCTGCACAATTATGAAACTAGGTACACACCCATAGAGAAATCCTATTTTGCTCTTGTGTGGGCCGTGCAAAAATTGAGACAAGTCATTCTACCATTCCAAGTATGGATAGTCGCCTGAATGGACCCCTTTAAATACTTATTTGAAAAACCCACCTTGAGTGGAAAGTTGTCAAGATGGTTGATCCTTTTGGTTGAGTTTGATTTGAAGTACTTAGCTAGAAAGACCATCAAAGGGAGTTTCATATAAGACTTCTGTGCAAAGAACCATGTGGAAGAAGAGGGTTGCAAGGAAAACTTCCTCGATGAGGACATTTTGAACATAGAACTTTGGGCATGGAAGATATATTTCAATGGAGCAGTAAATCATTATGGAAATGGAAGAGGAGTACTATTGATTACCCCCAATAGATCACACGTACATGGGCTGTCAAGTTGAACTTTGAGGCAACCAATGATATGGCAGAATATAAGGCTTGCATCTTTGTGGGCGCAAGGGCCCGTGATGGGCTTTGGATTTCCCTAAATCCGAGGGAAGTATGCCTTGGCCTAGGGTGGACCATAGCGGAAAGTGTAAATGGAGTCGCCACCTAGATTAGGTTAGGAACCATTGTAGACATCTCATTTGCACCCGTTAATAAATTTTAGTCTCCAGCCCTAATGATGAGCTTGAAATATGTCAACTAAGGGCAATTAAAGAGTTCACAATAGTTTGGAAGTAATCACAACTCAAAAGTGCTCAAATCGCTTTGAAATCAATATTGAAAAATGACCTTTGCTCACTATTATGACCATAACTTTTTATTCACAAAGAATGTTAGAGTTAGAGTTGTTGCATTGGAAATTATACATCCTGGGCTTTAATTTGAATACAAAATTTTCCCAGTTTGGATTTATATTGAGTGAGTTATGACCATTTGAAGTTGGGCCATTAGAGCTATTAGGAATTAGGGTATGCGTACGCATGAATCAAGTTATACATGTGCACAACCGAAAGATGCATATAAACACTCATTTTCTGGGCAATAGTTCAGTTTTAGGGGCTCAAAACATCATTCTTTGATGTGGGTCAGCCCTTAGACCCTTTAGAACGTTCAAAGACATCTAAAAAGCCCTGAAAACCCTAATTTTAATGTATAAATACTCACCTTATGTCTCCAATGAAAACTATAGCTAGAGAGAGTTTATTTTTGCCTCCATCTTCTCTAAAACCCTAGTTCATCTTTCTAAACTCCCACACACACCTAAGCACATTTTTTAATCATCAAAAAATTGCCTTTAAGTTAGATCTAAGATAGAAACTATTTTCCCAATTCATTTTCCCAAAACCTTTTTCAATTAAACTTTGATCTTGAGTTATGATTCCTAAAAAATATTGTGATCTTTAATTCCTTTGTTCTATCAATCCAATCTTTATGTTGTAGGCACTGAGGGGTCGGTTAAATAATCTCAAACTCATAATCTCAATTAAGGTGAGTGTTCTTTCCATGAACTCCTCATTTGTTTAATAGGGTTTGCATGAGTTTCTTAACATAATTTTTATAATTGGTTTATTTTTTTTGTTTGATGTTTTTATTTATGTTTGATATGTTTTAATATGATTTTAGGTTGTTTATAATTTGTTTTTATTATTTTTGTTATATTATTTTATTTTTATGTAAGTTTGACATGATTATTTTTTTAATGTTAGTTTAGTTTGCAATTTGATTTGTTATGTTTATTTATTTATATTGATGTTTTGCTTTATTTTCTTTATATGAGTTTAGTGTTTAGGGTTTCTAACATGCTTATTTGATCTCACATGCTATACCTTTGTTTGATTAAATCTATAAAATGTGATTTTTTGAATTTGTGCTAAAGGATGCATACGCATCATTGAGTATGTGTGTGCATGGTTTCAGCCATGCATACTCATGGTTGAGTATGCATACGCATCCCAAACCCAAATTATGGCAAAATCTTGTGTTTATATAATTAATCATTTTTCACGTGTTATTTGATTATGTTTGACTCTGTTTAGGTTAATTAATTGTGTTTAATTATTTTCCATGTTTGTTTAAGTCTTTTTTCCATGTTTGGTTTATTTGATATTTTTTCCTTTTGTGTTTATTTCATTGTCAACTTTCCATGATTAATTTATTTGTTTGAGTGTGTTTTATTTGTTTCCTTTTATATTGTGGTATGATCTTTAACATGTTGTGTGTGTTATTTTTTTTAAGTGCATGATGAATGTTTAGGTTAAGGTTTAGGGCTCTTTTAATAATTTCTTTATCTAAATATGTTCTAGCAACACATAATAGAGGCCAGCCCATAAGCCGGGTGGTCTTGGATGCCTGACACCTTTCCAAGCCGTACGCAAACTCCAGACCCATAATCTGGTATGCAGGCCTATGTATGTAAGTGATTGGCCCAAAAGGCCTAATATGATTCCTAGACCTAATTTAGGTGGCGACTCCATTTTTCACACTCCGCCATGGTCCATTCCGAGGCCGAGGCGTAATTCCTTGCACTCATAACCATATGTATAGCACCTTTGTGAAAGGACTAATCTTTACTAGAGCATGTGTCTTAAGTTTAGGTGTGGGATGGGAAGGTGTTAGGCACCTAACCTCACCTGACCTATGGGTCGATCTCCACTCATTGTGCTCCATGTCTTAATCTCATTAAAGGCTCATCTAACATGTCATTCTAACTCACACACACACACACACACACACACACACACACAAAAACATGCATCTAAACCAAGCAAACATATATCATCCCTCAAACCTAACATTCATCTACCATGGCATTAAGCACACATCACCAAAGGCAGAAACATTACTAGGCAAATCCAAACATAAAGCATTCAAGCATAGGCATACGAACTATTGGCATTCAACCAAGCATATTAAGCAATTTTGTATTCAAACACTCAAATGCATGTTCATGTGATCTATTATGACTTACCTTACTTACATCATTGCGACATAGCACCTATGCATCAATGCATGTTTATGGTATTCACACAATTTATACCCTAATAAGCATTAAGAAGATAAAACAAAACAAAACATGACAAAACAGAAGAGCAGATACTCAAAGATATGAAAAACAAGGTTAAACAGAGGCTTAACATGTAAAAGAAAGTAGAGGAAAAAAAAAAAAAAAAAAGAGAAGTGGATTAGGGTTTTTGGGCCTGGGTGCATGCGCATGCATAAGGTATGTGTGCACACACTTCGATAATGTGTATGCATGCAAAAAGCATGCGCACACATACACTCCCAGAACCTTAACCTAGTAACTCAGACAGAAAACTAAGAAAAATAGAAAATCTAACAACCTAAACTATACAAACATATTATAGTCACATAAACATATAAACAAACAAAAAACAAGGAAAAATGAAGAGCCAAAGTTAGAACCTTTTTCTCAACACAAGAACTCTCCTAGAGCTTAATTTTGATCGTTCCCCTCAGTCAATCTAATCAACAACAGACCCAAAGGTTAGTAAACTTTAGAACTTAAAGACCAAGACCAGAATAGGTCCCAACCAAGTAAAATTTTGGCTTGAGGATGTTTTGTGAAAAACTCCCTCTTTAATTCACTAGTTTCTAGTGAATCTTGCATATTCACCTTCTCTTGAAAAAGTGCATTTTTGGCTTTATATAGTGGTAAAATAAGGGTGTGGGCGACTCCCAAATGATGTGGGATTCGTTCTACACAAATTTATGTACAAAAAGCTTTTCTTTCATAATTTTCTAGAACCCAAGTTGCATACGCATGGCTTGAGTATGTGTGTGCATACGTGTGTATGTGTACACACACTTAGGGTTTTCTAGTAGGCTTTCCTTTCCAAAAATAATATTATTCTTCTGAAGTTAATTTTAGTTATTTATAAATACTTCCTTAAGTCAATTTTCATGAGATTGGGCCCTAAACCAACCTTAGGCCTTAGAGTACTACCATCATTGAGGAAGGGGGGCCCAAGTCGTAAGGGGTACAAAATGAGGTGTCTACAATTGCCCCTCTTTTGATTTGTGAGTTCAGCTAGTGGAATCAGAAGAAAAAGGGACAACATTTTGTTTCGACGTTGGCTCAAACCTAACCCATGCACACGGCAAACAACACGCATACATGGGGCGGGGTGCAACTCCACAGAGTTTTGTGGGATTCGTATATCCAAAGTCGCACAAGTGTTACTTAGGAAACGAGTAATGATAGGTTTACTGTCCCAGAACCTAGTTTGCTAATTGCAAGCAAAAGGCAAGTGACTCACTATCCTAGAGTCAATAAAAAAGAAAAAGCAAACACGGCCAACAGCGTCAACCATTAACCAAATAAACAAAGGGCTCTTAAGAGCTAAAAGGATACATATTTGTGGTGTCCATCGGGGGCTCTTGCCTCTGGGTGATTTTATTTTTCTATCTCAATCTCTTCATTTTAAATGGCTCTTGCCTCTATCTCAAACTCTTTAGTTCTAAAAGACTTGCATCTTGATTCTGGTGTACATGTTCAATTCCAAGAAGGATATGCACTCAAATCTCGCATTCTTCATTTCTGATATCAGTTGTTTTGGGGGTGTGCCTGTGTAGACACTGCATTTTATACCTTTTACAACTTGGGCCCTCCTTCCCCAATGATTCTGAAATTCTAAGGCCCAAGGTTGGTTTAGGGCCCAATAAGATTGAAAATTGACTTGAGAGGAGTTAAAACAGAAAATATAACTTTTTATTAGCAAAATAATAATAATAATAATAAAATAAAATCTATTTTTATAAAATAAAAGGCCAAGAGAACCCTGGGCCTGTGTACGTAGGTCAAAACCAGCATACGTAAGTCTGATGCATGCGTATGTAGGCACGAACCTGCCCACACAGCTAGGAGCAAGTTTTCTACATTAATGTTGAGGTTTTGAATGGATCTCACATCGTCTGGGAGCCGTTCCAAATCCCTATTTTCTCACTATATAAAGCCATACATGGCAACTTTTCCAAACACACAAAAAATCCTAAGGGAAAACATAAAATTCACTAGAAATAATGAATCAAAGAGGGAGTTTTTCACAAAATATCCTGAAGTCAATTTTATTTGATTGGGACCTTTTCTGGTCTTGATCTTTCGAGTTTAAGATTACTAATCACTTTTATATTTGATTATGAATAGATTGACTAAGGGGAACAGTCAAAATCAAGCTTGAAAAGTTTCTTGTTTAAGGTATTGAGTTCTAAGCTTTTCTTTTTCATTTCTTTACTTTTCTTACTTTAATCCTTCTATTTTCCTTGTTTCCTTTGTTTATCTTATAACATGTTTGTTTACCCTAGGTTTTTTTTTTTTTGCTTTGTGATCTCATGCATGTTAGGTTGTTAGATTTGAGTTCTGCCTTGTTTTTTCTGCATTTCTGTATTTCTGGGTTAGGGTTTAGGTGTGTCTGCGTGCGTATGCTTCTGTATGCATACATAGGCTCAAAGTATGCGTACGCATAAAATTAGCCTTCGTACACAGGCCTATGTATATGCATGCATACTCGTGCCTAGAAACCCTAATCTAAGTCTTTTTGCTTTTGTTTCTTTGTTCCTTTTACATAATATGCCTTTATTTTGATCTTCTTATATGTTTTTGAACCTCCGTTCCTTTGTTTATTTATTTGTTTTTCCTTTAACATATTAGATTAGGGTTTCTTTTCATTTCATGCTTTAATTCCATAAACATTTATTCATATGATCATGCATTGATGCCATAGGTGCGTGGTGCAGTAAAGTAAGTAAGGTAAGTCATGCATTTATATGAAACATGCATTTTTGTGATGAACATGTCGCTTGTTGTGCGGATACTAGGCTTACATGATTAGGTGATATTTGATGATTGATACTTTGATACCATGCCTACTTTTTTGCCATGATTCGTTTTGCTACCTTGGATAAGATAACGTGAGATGCCATGTATGATAGATGTGTGCTAGGGTTGGTTAATTGCCATGATAGATGTATGTTAGGTTTTGGGATGAAATGCCATGTTGTATGCTTAGATGTATGCTAACGTGTGTATGTGTTAAGATGCAATGTTGAACATGCCTTTAATAGGATTAAGACGTAGGATACAATGAGTGGAAGCCAACCCACAGATCAGGCTATTTTGGGTGCCTAACACCTTTCTAAGACCGTACCTAAACTCGAAACCCATATTTTGGTAGTAAGACTGGTCCTTCAATGTAAATGCGTTATATTCATGGTTTCTAGATCATAAAACTAGGTGGCAACTACTTATTTCTCTACCTCGGTCCACTCGGCCAAGGCGTACTCCCCCAAAAGCGACCGCGCATTGCAACCACAGTGGTGACTCTGTTGGGGATAGAGAGTTTGATTCCAATGTGTCCTATTTCTTAATCTTAATAAAGGCTTGTTCAATACATGTTTGCACACACTTCACTTGGTTCTATTGTCCCTTTACCTCGGTTGGTGATGAGTGGGAAGATGAATACGCTCTATTCGGGCCAAAGAATTTCGAAGTTCATCCCACCAACTCATAATGTGTGCCATTGCCTATGATGGGCTTTGAGTATGTTAACAGCTTGCCACCAATCCACAAAGGTCCACCTAGGCCCTAAGTTGGAATCATGGCCCACCTAGTTGTGAGTGACCTACTTATCTATCCTTTTAGCTCTAGGGAATCTACCCACACTTAGAGAGATCCTAGATCCCATTAAAAGAGGATACCCTTTATATCTCTTTTTTGTTCAAGCATATGTCTTGTGCTCACCTAACTCTAAAGAACAAATAAAATATGTAAAATTGAAGGATGACCTAAAAGTTATGGCATACCCTAAGATGTTTGGAATAAAAAAAAAAGTTCTCACGTATAAAAGGCTTTTTCCAAAGTCTAAAGGCATATCTTAACTTGAAAGGTTCATGAGACTATAGCCTGATTGCTATCATAAGCCCATATCAAAAAGCCTTTTGAAAAAGAGGACCTTGGGCTTAAGGTGACAAGTATGCTATGGACTTAGCATCCAACATTCCACAAAGTCAAAATGAAATTCCCTAATCTTAGGCCTCTTTGTTGTATGCCTAGGCCAAAAATGATGAGAAATTCATAGACTTTTAAGGAATGGCTACAATATATTCTAGCTAAAAGGCTACTTCAAAAAAAGAATTATGATAATAAAAGGAAAAAGAGGAGCCCAAAGGTGATGAATACATTGTAGGCTCATATTTGAGACAAAGAGTCCAAAATATCTAAGTACATTCTAATGAAAGCCCAAGAGAGTAAGATGAGAGCATTATTGTAAAATGGACTAAAGCCCAAATGAAAATAGGGGCAAAGTTCATGAAAGGAAAATGGGTGATTTTGTAATTGGGCCTTCATTAAAATGGATTTAAAGACTTTCTAAGAACATCTAAAGTTAAAATGAATATTTTAATTGGGACATGAACTTAATAAAGATGGGACTTCTTTTCAAGCACTATTGCACGACCAAGATCAAGCAAACACATCCCCATTCCAATTTGGGTTCGAGAGAAGCACGGAAGATGCTTGGTTGAGATTGAGGACACACATCAAGAAGAAATATTTCAAGAAGGGGAATCATCTTAAGTAACAATGGTTGCTTTAATTACTGATGAGTCCACACAAAGGATATTCAAGGCAATGGAAGAGCATAGTGATGTTCTTAAGAAGATGGGGAGTTGCACACCAAGCTAGAGGAAGCCAAGTTGAAGAAAGCTGCACATGTAGAGATTCCAGATGATGAAGAAGTGGAAGGTTGGGATGAAAAAGACAAGGCTGATTATGAAAGGAACAAGCAATTTGAGAAACTTACGTCGGAAACCATGGCTATGAAAGAAAAGATGGAGAAAATGCAACTACCCTTTTGCAAGGCCCAAGGAATGGATGATTGCCTTTATAACATGGGAGGCATAAGTTCAACCACTCCCATTGCATTACCTCCAAAATTCAAGATTTTTGATGCGGAAAAGTTTGATGGAACTGGAGATCCCAAGCAACATGTTAGGAGGTACCTAAGCATTGCTGAAATGAAAGGGTTGGATGAGAAGCAGACTTTGCGTGCATTTCCTCTCTCACTCATGGGGGGTGTGTCAAGATGGTACTATAATTTGGATCCAAGCAAAACTAAGGTGTGGAATGAGCTAGTAGAGTTGTTTGTGGATTAATTCATCTTCAATACTATGATTAATATGACTTTAAGGGACTTGGAAACCACTAAGCAAGGTGTAAGGGAGACATTATCCAAGTATATGACTAGGTGGAAAGGAAAGGCATCAAGGATGGTTAATAGGCCAAATGAGAAAAATCAAATCAACATGATTATCAAAAATCTGCTTCCGGCATATAATAGTAGGCTCTTGTCATCACCTATTAGTTCTTTCAGAGAAATGTGTGATTGTGGAACTAGGATTAAAAATGCCATCAATAATGGGCAATTGGAGAAAAGAGATAGCAAACCTTTGTGGACGCAACAGAAGAGAGTCGCCACCTAGTTTTTGCAATGGTCTAGGAACCATATATATAGCGTCCTCTTGAGGAAGTTCCTTTTTAATCTCACTACCAGAGATATGGGTTTGGAGTTATGGTACGGTCTTGGGAAGGTGTTAGGCACCCAAACCACCTAACCTTAGGGTTGGCTTCCTCTTATTGTGTCTTATGTCTTAACCCTGTTAAAAGGACACTTAATATTACATTCTAACTCACACACACACACCAGCATACATCTAAGTATACAACATGACATCAATCATCCCAAAAGACCTAATCATACATCTATCATGGCAATTAATCAAAGCCTAACATACATCTGTCATGCTTCTCAAATCAACCTAGCATTCATCTAGCATGGCATCCCATCACAACATGTAACATCATCCAAGGCAGCAACATCTGAACATTAGATCAAAATAGAAACATAACAACCAAATCAAATTATCACCCAAAGTATTAAGAATGCAAACATTCTTACTCAAACCATCATATAATCAAACCTAAACAAGATTATATCACAAACAAATGCTTGTACATATGAATGCATGACATACCTTACTTACCTTGTAGCAGCTTAGCACCTATGGCATAGATGCATGAACATGTGAATGCATGTTCATGGCATCAAAACAAGAAAATAAAGATAAACCCTAATTTAAGATGTGAAATGCAAATAAACAAACAAACATAGGAAGCAGAAGCTCAAAAGCTACGGATATATTAAAAGGATCTAAAACAAAAGCATTACATGTGAAATAAGAAACAAAATTAGAAAAACTAGGGTTAGGGTTTCTGGGCAGGATCATGTGCACGCATGAACAAGCCTGTGTGCACATAATCTAGCCTGTGCACATAGCCAGGATTATGCGCATGTAGGGTTCAGCCCAGAAACCCTAGTAACTTAGAAAATAGAGCAAAACTTCCAAACAAGAATTCTAACAACCTAACATGCTTTAAAACATAAAGACTACAAGAACCTAAACTATATAAACATATTTAAACATAAAACTAGCAAAGAAGCAAACAAAGACAGAATTAAACTAAAGAAAATAAAAGAAAAAGCTTAGAACTAATACCTTAAAGCAAAACTTCTTCGAGCTTGATTTTTAATCGTTCCCCTCAGTCAAATCTATTCACAATCAGCAAAAAGAGTGATTAGTAATCTTAAACTCAAAGATCAAGGCTTGAAAAGGCCCTAATGAAAAGCAAATTGACTTGAGGATGTTTTGTGAAAAACTCCCTCTTTGATTCACTATTTCTAGTGAATCTTAGTGTTTTCCCTTAGGATTTCTATGTCTTTTGAAAAGGTATCATATATTGCTATTTATATTATGAAAATGAGGGTTTGGAATGGCTCCCAGAGAATGTGGGATTCATTCCAAACCTCAGTCTTTAATGCAGAAAACTTGCCTTTCATAGTTTTTAGAACCCTACATATGTGTGCAGGATTGTGCCTGTGTGCGCATGCACTATAGTTTCTAGAATCCTTTCATTTCAATGTTTCTCAAGTCAATTTAACATCTAATTGGGGTCTAAATCAACTTTCTTAAAATTCAGAAATTAGAATGTTGGGTCTATCTCAAACTGCTTAAATAGAGTAGATTCTAGTCAAATATAACACGTAATACTTCAAGAAAGGATTCTTTCCTTTTAAGTTTGAAGTTCCTTTATAAAGGACTATAGTCCTAAGACATATAAAAGGAAAAGCATGTTAAGATGGTTCCTTATTGCATATCAATAGGAAGTCTTTATGCTATGCTATATACTAGGCTAAATATCTATTTTGCGGTGGGCATGGTAAGTAAATATCAATTGAATCAAAGTTCACTTATTTTAGGGGGAGTAAAGCACATACTCAAATATCTTAGGAGAATGAGGGATTATATGCTTGTCCACCAAAGTGAGAATTTGATGGTTACTAGTTATACAAATACTGACTTGTAGTTTGATTGTGATTCATGAAGTTGGACTTCAAGATATGTGTTCATTCTAGGTGGTGAAGATACACATTAAGTGTAAGTATTATCTCATTAGAGAGATATGAGTACGTGAGATATAGTAGTTGAAAAGATAATTTATGCAATAAATCTGGTTGAAACTTGTTTCCAAACCTTGCCTTAGAGTGATTATGAATTACCCTAAAGGGAAATAAGTGTCGGATATATGGTAAATTGTCTTTGAGGGTAAGTGGGAGATTGTTGGGGTTTATACCCTAAAATCCAATTTATTGGCATGTCATAAATAATTAATTTTTTTGATTATATGAGACTATTTATAAATGAACTAATGGGACATTATTATAGTCCTTGAAATGCATTTTATGTGATTTAGTCACAGAAGATATAAATCACAAGTTCCTAGTAAACTCAAAATATAGTTCGTAGTAGGTGATAGAATTAAGCATTTCATCTACGAAGACTATAACACATTAACTAAGATGGTTTGTCTTGATCATGGAAATGGAGACTTCTAGTTGATGTGTTGATGTGTCTTAAGAGTTAAGACATATTAAACTGGATCGCTGTGAGATTAATTATTCAATCAACAACTGTCACTTAAATAATTAATCTCACGACTTCTAATTTCATAGACTCTCAATCCTGAGAGGATAGTGAACTTGATTATGAAATGTAGGTTACTTTGATATATCAAGTGATGATGTGTTAAGTCAGTTGGTTGAACGCTTTGGCTTCGGTGGACTACAATGGTAGCGAAGGCCTGAAAAGAAGAAAATAATCAAGGGGTGACCGGGGTGGACCGGCCAAATACCCTCCGATGATAAAGTTAGTTTTCTAACAAGGAAATGTAGTTCCAACTCTTCAGGAATAAAATCTTAGAATCTCATACCTTTGCCTGTTTCAGACCAGTCCTTTATATAAGGAACCTTGGGACAGTTACTTGGTTTAGTAACTTCCCCAAGATTTATGGAATAACTGGTTTTACGGAGATAACTTCCCCAACGGCTATAGAAGCAGTAACCGTTGATGGAAGTTACATACTTAGGAGAAATTGCTGGCGATGAACATGGGTTGATTAACCACTCCAGAATTTTGTTAAGTGTTACATGGTCGTCCATGTGACTTGCCCATGGACAACTCTTTGTATATAAATTGATGTAGTATGATCGTCCATGAGCTTAACATGTGGACGACCTTTCTGTCCTGATTGCCTGGGGTTCATTCATTCAATTGATTAATACTCATGGCCGACCCCACTGGACGAATTAGAGATGTGCCATTTATTTGACTGGAGATCATGGACGACTCCCTTGGACGAACCATAGATAGTGATTTCTTTGCTATCCCATCATCAAGAAAGAGATCTAATATTCATGGTCAAAACCTCAGTATGTTGGGTAACCATGCATAGTGTTGAGGGAACACATATTCTCAAGATGGAATCCATAATCTCTTTTTATAGAGACACGAAATTAATGGAAACTGGTTATTCAGGGCACCCATTTTAGTAAGGAGTTACTAAAGCTTATATTTATTGATATTAGATTTCAATAAATGTGAATAACTAAAAGATTAAACTGGGTACTCAAGGATAAAATAGTTATTTACAAAGTGATAGTTCATTATGACTTTGTTCATTATGGATATTTCACGAAGGGGTTAAATGATATCATTAGAGTCTTAGGATATAATTTATTAATAAGGCATAGAGTGCAATTATATTTATATAGTGGTATTAAATATAAATAATGTTAATTTTGGATTTATCAAGAGTTGACAGATAAGCCCAAGGCCCATTGGTCCTATCTCAAGCCACAAACTAAAGCCCAATTGGGCAGGCCCAAAAGGCTAACCCAATTAGATAATCAGTTATGTGTAAGGAGAGAAACATACAAAATTTTTAGAATATAAAGAGAATATAGATTATGGAAATGGTGTGTATGTGAGTGTAAGCCACTCTTTTATTCTCCCTTGAACACATACATGAAAACTAACTAAGAGACCACATTTCTTGGGCATCATGTGGAATTGAAATGATGATTAGAGGTATTCTCAAGTCTTGGATTTGAATTTTACTATATCAAGGTACGCTTTCTATTCTTTGTTCTAGAATTCAAGATTACATGTTATCTCTCATGAATGAAGTAAATCTGTGATTGTTGCTTCCACTGTGTGTTTTGTATGAGATGCAAAACCAGTTTTTTTCCAACACCTCCCACTTGGAACCTCAATGAATATTGCCACTTCCACAAAAAATTTGGCCATAAAATTGACAATTGTTTCCGCCTTAAGCATGAAATACAAGACCTCATAGACAATGGTGTTGGAAAAATCTGGTTTTGTATCTCATACAAAACACACGCAGCGGAAGCAACAAACACGGATCTACTTCAATCATGAAAGATAACATGTAACCATGAATTCTAGAACAAAGAATAGAAAGCCTACCTTGATGCAGTGAATTTCAAAACCTTGACTTGAGAATACCTTTAATCTTCATCTCAATTCCACATGGTACCCAAGATGTGTGGTCTCTCAATCAGTCTTTTGTACATAGATTCTTAAAGAAAATTCTTCTTCTTCTCCTTGTGGAGAAAAACTGATTTCTTTTCTTTTCATCATACGTACGTTTTTAACTACATTAGGAGTTCTTTTATTTAATAACTCTTATTAAATAAAAACTGATTATCTAATTGGGTTAGCCTTTTGGGCCTACCCAATTGGGCTTTAGTTTGTGGCTTGAGATGGGACCAAAGGAAACAAATAAGACTCTAGCTCCAATGGGCCTTGGGTTTTTCTGTCAACTCTTGACAAGTTTAAAGTTATCATTAATTATATTCAATACCACTATAAGAATATAATTGCACTCTAGGCCTTATTAATAAATTATATCCCAAGACTTTATTATACATACAACTTCTTCATAAAAATATTCGTAGTAATACAAAGTCATGAATGTAGACTGCAACTTTGAAGATTACTACATCTTAATCCTTGAGTACCCGGTTTAATCCTTTATGTTATTCATCATATATTTATAAAATCCAATTCCATAAATATATACTTTAGTAACTGTTTACTAAAGTGGTTGGGCCCAACACTCTGAATAACCAAACCCATTAAACTTATCTTAATGGAATATTTTATATCTCCGTTAAGAGATTATGAATTCCATCTTGAGAATATATGTTCCATCAACACTAAATGCGGCTGCCTAACATACTGAGGTTTTGACTGTGACTAATAGATCTCACTCTTGATATATCAAAGCAACCTACATCTCATGATCAGGTCCATTATTCTCTCAGGATTTAGAGTTGATGTAAATAGAGGTCGTGAGATTTATTATTCATTTGACAGTCGTTAGGAGAATAATAAATCTCACAGCGGTCCAGTTCAATATGTCTTAACTCTTAAAACATATCAACATATCAACTAGAAGTCTCCATTTCCCTGATCAAGACAAATCATCTTAGTTGATATGTTATAGTCTTCGTAGATGAAATGCCCAATTTCATGACCGACTAAGAACTAAAATTCTGAGTTTACAAAGAACTTGTGATTTATATCTTCTGTGACTAAATCACATAAATCACATACTATGCATCTCATGGACTAAGATAATGTCCCATTAGGTCATTTATAAATAGTCTCATATAATTAAACAATTTAATTATTTATGACATGCCAATAAATTGGATTTTAGGGCATAAACCCCAATAAATGGAACCTCCCAAATCCCAACATCATCACCAAGCCTAGCATTAGGAAGAACCCTTTGCCTAATTTTCACCAAGTTCCTCCTCTATATCAGAATTGGGTGCAAATAGATGAGATCGAATGGGATTGTTTGAAGTTAATAGAGAACGTAGAAGTTAACCCAGTAGAAGTCCAAGGGATATGGGATGAAAAGGATGAGATTTTGAAGAATGTGATGGCTGTGTGGGGGATACTCCCCAAAGGGATAACTGAATTAAAGAAAAGAATTGTGGAGGAAAATGTGGCAAACATTACTAGGAGTGGAAAGCACTACAAGCCATCCTTTTTGGAAAAGGATCATCCTGGTAGGGGCATAAGCGAAGGGTCTAAGCCCACAGAGCCTAGAGGAAAAGAAGAGAAAGAGGTGGAAGATAGAGTTTTAACTCAATTGAAGAAGACCCAAGCCCATGTGTCTGTATGGGGCTTGCTAATAGCTTTTTAAAAACATCGTAGTGCTTTCTTGGATGCCTTTAATGGGAAGGAAGTACCCATAAAAACCACACTGCAAGAAGTGCTATCTCTAATGGGAGTTGAAGCTCCATCTCATCCCTTCCTTGTCTTTTCCGACGAAGAACTTCCTCTCGAAGGAGCCACGCACACTAGGCCATTACAAATCACCATTGAGTGCATGGGTGCTAAGGTTCCAATGGTATTTATTGATAATGGGTCTGTATTGAATGTATGTCTTTTTTGGACCACTTTAACCATTTGTCTAGATGTGGAGACAGTCATCCTCTCTCTTTTGACTATTAGGGCATATGACAATACTTCAAGGAAGGTTATGGGAACTTTTAAGGCTCCTTGCAAGATTATTCCATTGGAGACGATTGTGGAATTCCATGTAATGGACATCACCCTTAACTACAAACTTCTCTTAGGAAGGGCATGGCTTCATCCCATTGAAGCTATCCTTTCTTCTCTACATCAAAAGATGAAAATCCCATGGAATGGAGGTATTGTTGTGAGAATTGGTGACGGTGAAATACTAGCTCCCTTCTGTGGACTCAAGGAAGGAGGAAGTGAGCATCAAATGAATGGCTTTAAGTTTGTGAACATGGTTGACTATGGATTAAATGATAAAAGGTATACTACAGATTTGCTTCCATATTGTAGCTACAAGGTGATTACATTAATACATGGGGTATATGCCTGGTATGGGTCTTGGAAAAGAAGGAAAAGGGGTGGCTGAGTTCCCCAATTTCAAGACTCAACTGACCAAGGAAGGTTTGGGATTCTTTGAAGGCTACGACGGAATCAAAAGGAACCTTGGTACCCTTAATGGAAACTTTGTGAAGGAAGGAGGAGGCTTTCCTTTTTGTGGCTTTCCTGAACTTTGGGTAGATAAGGATGGAAAAGTGTATCTGGGTTGGGAGATATTCTTCAACGAGAAGCTTACTTTCAAGGAGAAACTTATTGTGGTGATTAAGGAAGTTCAAGAGGAAGTCAACTGGGTGGACTACATGGATGCTGAAGTAATGGAGACTATGTTGAAGATAGATGGGGACGTGTTCGCCATCACCAATGAAGAGCCAAGTGATCCTTCTACCTTAATTATGCCTACTGAGGGGTAACTTAATATTTGGAATTAGGTTGGGTTTTCTAAGAATGAGGGAAAGAAATTTTGTAATGCAAGTTCCAATGCACTTTTCAACATTTTCAATAAGATGAATTCTGATTTGGCTTATTTTGATGTGTCTCATAATATTGAAATTCTGTTCTTAAATGATTCTAATGAATTTGAAAATGAAATTAATAAACAATTGGAAAAGAAAATTGAACCTATGGAACCAACTTTTGAAACTATTAATTTGGGCAATGATAAGAATCCTCGCTTAATTGAAATTGGCTCAACCTTAAATGAAAAAGAAAGAAAAAATCTCAAAAAGCATTTGACATAATTTCAAAAAGTGTTCGTATGGTCCTATGAAGACATGCTCGACATCGATCCCAAGATAGCTCAACACCATATTGATACTCATGCTCACATGGTACCTATTAAGCAAAAGCTAAGATGTATGAGAACCGAATGACTTCTAAAGATCAAAGAAGAGGTCACTAAACAATTGAAAGTAGGGTTTATCATGTTAGGATTAGTGCCCTAAAATCCTATTGTATGCCTTGTATGACATTATGTTCTATGTAATAAACTGGTTTTATTATTATCTAAAATAATGGTAACATGAATGTTTGGACATTATCATATAGTCTTTGAAATGCATAATATGTGATTTATGTGATTTGGTCACAAAAGATATAAATCGCAAATTCTTTGTAAACTCAAAATCTTAGTTCGTAGTCAGTGATGAAATTAGGCATTTCATCTGCGAAGACTATAACATGTCAATTAAGATGATTTGTATTGATCATGGAAGTGGAGACTTCTAGTTGACATGTTAATATGTTTTAAGTATATAAAACATATTGAACTGGACCGTTATGAGATTTATTATTCTATCAACTACTGTCAAACGAACAATAAATCTCACAACTTCTCATTTACATAAACTCTCAATCCTGAGGAAATAGTGAACTCAATCATGAAATTGTTAGGACTAGTGCTCTTAAATCCTATTGTATGATGCTATGTATTTTATTATGTATTTTATTATGTATGACTTAATGTTGTAATTAATAAAGTTGTCTTATTATTATCTAAAATATTGGTAACATGAATATTCAGACATTATCATATAGTCCATGAGATGCGTAGTATAAGATTTATGTGAAAAGTCACAGAAAATATAAATCACAAATTTTTTGTAAACTCAAAAAATTAGTTCGTAGTTGGTGATGAAATTGGGCATTTCATCTACGAAGACTATAACATATCAATTAAGATGATTTATCTTGATCATGGAAGTGGAGACTTCTAGTTGATATGTTGATATATTTTAAGAGTTAAGATATGTTGAACTGGACTGCTGTGAGATTTATTATTCTCCTAACGATTGTCAAATGAATAATAAATCTCACGACTTATATTTACATGAACTCTTAAACCTGAGAGAATAATGAACCTGATCATGAGTGTAGGTTGCTTTGATATATCAGGAGTGAGATCTAATGTAACGATCAAAATCTTAGTATGTTGGGCAGCCACATTTAGTGTTGATGGAACATATATTCTCAAGATGGAATTCATAATCTCTTAACGGAGATATAAAATATTCCCTTAAGATAAGTTTAATGAGTTCTGATGATCCCTCGAAAATCAATGGGTCAAATAATTCGGATTCTGGTGTTGTGCCTGAAAAGAAAAGAAAGACAATCAAAGGTGACCAGTGGGGACCCGGTCAAAGATCCTCCGATGGTAAAGTCAATGAGTTGAAGTTCCAAAAGAGAAAATACTTCTGAGAACCTTTTTAGGAAAAATGTGCGAATGCCTTACCTCTTCGTGGAGAAATGTTTTTATAGTGCACATTGAATGGTTATTCGCTCTATCAAACATTCCTTCTGTTGAGAAATTCGTTAAAGTTAGAGGTAACTTAAATAACTTCCATGGTAGTTATTTTATCTGGAACGATGCCTCATTTTGGCTTGTGGAGGCCTTGGTTCATAGGTAAAAACTACCTTTGCTAAAAAGACCTCTCATCCTCGTCTGTCATTAGGGACAGACGAGGTCCCGTCCGTCCTTCATTAAGGACAGACGAGGCTTATTAGGACGGCTCGTCCGTCCTTTACTAGGGACGGACAAGGTTTTCTGGGACGACTTTGTCGTGCCCTATCCCTTTCCTTCTTTGGACGACGTGTGTGGACGAGATTGGAAGATGGCTTTTCCTCCAACACCATCAAGTTCAGTTAATCAGAGAGTTAGGCCTAACCACTTTGGTAAGAAATTATTAAAGTATGTATTTATGAAATTGGATTTCATAAATATATAATGAATAACTTAAAAAAATTAAACCAGATACTCAAGGATTAAGATGTAGTAATTTAAAAAGTGGCAATCCACATTCATGACTTTGTATTACTATGAATATTTTATGTAGGGGTTGCATGTACAATAAAGTCTTGGGATATAATTTATTAATAAGGCCTAAAATAAAATTATATTTATATAGTAGTATTAAATATAATTAATGGTAACTTTAGACTTGTCAAGAGTTGACAAAAAAGCCTAAGACCCATTGGAGCTAGTGTCTTATTTGTTCTCTTTTGATTCCACTCCAAGCCACATACTAAAGCCCAATTGGAAATGCTCAAAGGGCTAGCCCAATTAGATAATCAGTTATTAGGAGAGAAACATACAAAATTTTTCTAACTACAACAAGAACATGAAATAGTATGTATGTGAGGGTTGGACTCTCTTCTAATTCTCTCTAGAATATGCATATATAACTGATTGAGAGACCACACTTCTTGGGCATCAAGTGGAATTGGAGTGAAGATTAAAAGTTTTCCCAAGTGCTTCTAATATTTGGTTTTGAATTTCACCGCATCAAGGTACACTCTCTTATTCTTATATTCCGAAACTTACATAGCACATGTTATCAATTGTGAATAAAGTAGATCCGTTAATTTTTCGCTGCATACATGCATATTTCCATCAAATGGTATTAGAGCGGTCGTTTATTTCGAATCTATATAACATGTTTTGTGAGTTTTGGAATTAGAGATATTAGTTTCATGATGTTAAAAGATTATACATATTTAATTTTTTGCATTGTTGTTGAAACTATGATTTGATGAAAACTGATATTGATGTTATAATGTTGTTTAAATTTGAATTTAAGTATGTTAAATTGAACTTTAAGGCTATAGCATCAATGAAATTTAGTATAGATATCAAATTTTATCTACCATGTTCATATGATGGTTGTTTATTCATGAAAAACGGTTAAAAATTGCCTTTCAAAATTTCAAGAAATTCAAAATTCACGAAGCTCGGTCGATTGAGATACACGTTCAATCAATTGAGATTGGAAATTTAGAAGCTTGATCGATCGAGAAGCGATCAAGAACTGGGAATTCAACAATTTTCTAAGTGTTTTTTTATGTATAAGATGCAAGGCTATGTGTAATTAGATTATGCATGTTTTATAATTTAAAAACCTTTATTTTAAAACATCTAGTGGGAGAGAGATACAAGGGTTGCATCTCATAGCCTTTATTGTCGGTTTATAGTAGTGTGACTAAGCACCTCGCCCTGGCGTATATGCCCTACTCCTTTCGGAGGGTGTTTAATTCATGGTATTACAGGTTAAACTTCGTAGTGATGGATGAAGTGTGTGTTTACATTGAGAACGACCATGCTTCTGTGCAGTTACTTGGTGACTCACATTGATTCTAGGCAATGGTTTACACTAAACTAAGTATAATGTTAACCTCCCTTTGTAGCTATGTTATTATTACTTAGAGGCTGAAGGAATAGCGGCAAATTATTTTTGTTTGGTAGGTGTTACCATGATAGCATTAATAATGAGAATAATTCTTGCTTAATCATAGTGATTGGTATGACCTCGCTTCCAAGGAATATTAATTGAGGGATTAGGTTGTCGTTGCATATATTATATTATGGTTTTATTAAGGTTCCATACTATATGTTTATATGCTAAATTGATAATGTCCAGTTTACTTATTATATTCATGTTTATTATTTTCAAATTTGAACATGGCATCATTTAGCCCACTTGTTACTATTCTTAATTAAAACAAATTGACTGGATCCAACTATGCTGTCTGGAAAAGAAATTTGGACATAGTTCTCACTGCTGAAGGGCACAAATATGTGCTTACTAAACCATGTCCTAGCTTTCATTTATTAGATGCTCGTTTTGAGGAAAAACAACTATGGGCGGAAATATAATGAGATGGCCAAGTGCTACATCCTAGCATCTATCTCAAATGTTCTACAGCATCAAATGCAGGATGTAGAACTAGCTTCGGACATTTTGCTAAGTCTGAAGGAGATGTTTGGTGAGCAAGGCCATTTTGCAAGGCAAGAAACCATGAGGCAAATTTATAATACCAAAATGGCTGAAGGCGGTTTAGTGAGTGAGCATTGTCTTACAATGATTTCCAATTTGATACATTGGAAGTTTTAGGTGCCGATATTGATGGAGAATCCCAAGTGGATATAATACTCTAGTCACTACCAGAATCATTCTAGGAATTCAGACTCAATTATAATATGAACAAAAAGATTTACTATTTTTTTGAATTAATGAATGAATTGGTAGTGGCAGATGGCATTCTTGGTACTTCTAATGTTGATGCCAATATGGCTGAAGCTTCTACTTCTCAACCAAAGTCGAAAGGAAAGGGTAAGAAAAAGAAGAAGAAGGACTTCACCAAGCAAGATGATAAACAAATTGCCTTAGGGGTTGTTGACAAGGGAAAGAAGCTCAAAGGAAAATGTTTCCATTGTGGTGAGAAATGACATTGGAAGAGGAATTGTCCAAAATTCAAGGCTCCCAGTAATAGGGGTATGAATAGTTCATTCTTCCTTGAAATATGTTTGGTACAAAATCCCACGGATTCCTGGTGTGTGGATTCAGGTTGTACTAATTATATATGCAATTCTTTGCAAGGGTTCCAGGAGACCAGAAAACTTAATGAAGGGGAACTGTTTCTTACTTTGGCTGATGGGAGCAGGATTCCAGTTGTAGTTGTTGGTATTTATAATTTATGTTTTGAGTCTAGAGTTTTAATATTGGAAGATTGTTTGTATGTACCTAATGTTCGTAGGAATTTGATTTCTGCAACTTATTTAGGTAAACATGAATATTGTGTTATCCTTAAAGACAATGTTGTAATAAAGAAGGGTAAAGTGTTTATCTGTTCTGGCAATATTGTGGATGGTTTTTATATTTTAATTCTTGATAAGCATGAATTATATAATTCTGAATTAGATAATATCTCTCATGTAAAATCATTAAAGAGAAAGTTTCCTTCTACTAATGATGCATATCTTTGGCACTTGCATTTGGGTTATATTAATCCAAATAGAATTCAAAGACTGATCAAAGATGGACTCCTAGAGCCTTTAGACTTTGATGAATTTCTAGTTTGTGAATCTTGTTTGGAAGGTAAAATGATCAAATGATCTTTTAATGTAAAAGGTAGAAGAGCCCAAGAGTTGCTTGAATTAGTTCATATGGATGTTTGTGGTCCTATGTCAATCCAGGCAAAAGGAGGTTATGAGTACTTCATCACTTTTACTGATGATTACTCAAGATATAGTTATGTGTACCTAATGAAACGGAAGTCCAAAGCCTTCGAAAAGTTCAAAGAGTTTAGGGCTGAAGTTGAAAATTAATTAGGTAAACGCATAAAAGCTATTCGATCTGATCGTGGTGGCAAATACCTTCTTAGGGATTTCAAGGATTACTTAACTCAAAATGGGATTGTATCCTAATTGACTGCACCTGGAACTCTCCAACAAAATGGTGTAGTAGAAAGAAGGAATAGGACTCTTTTAGGAATGGTTAGGTCCATGATGAGTTACTCAACTTTACTAATTTATTTTTGGGGTTATGCCTTAAATACAACAATATATCTTTTGAATTTAGTTCCATCTAAATATGTTCCCAAAACACCCATGGAATTGTGGAATGGGCGCAAGCCTAGTATGAAATATCTCCATATTTTGGGCTGTCCAGCCTATGTGTTAAAAGGGAAGCTTGATAAATTGGAACAAAAATCAAAAGTGTGTTTGCTTGTGGGTTATCCAAAAGAAACTAGAGGTTATTTATTCTATAGTTATAAGGATAACAAAGTTTTTGTTAGTACAAATGCTAAATTCTTGGAAAATGAGTATATGAATAATTTTAAATGAACAACCAATAGATGAAACTAGGGATGATGTTGATGATGTGGCTGTATTGGATACACCACAAGATACTACTCATGAGATGTTTAATACACAGTTGCCTCGTCGTAATGGGAGGATTGTTAGGCCACCTATAAGATTTATAGGCTTGGGAGAAACTTATGAAGCTATCTTAGAAGAGGCTAAATTGGATCCCTACACTTATGAAGAGGCAATGAATGATATAGATGCACATCATTGGGTCAAAGTTACGAAATCTGAATTAGATTTTATGTATTCCAATCAAGTTTAGGATCTTGTAAAGGCGCCTAACGGCATTAAACCTGTTGGTTGCAAATGGGTTTACAAGAGGAAGAAAGGGATAGATGGAAATGTTGAAATCTTTAAAGCAAGGCTAGTGGTGAAAGGGTTTACATAAAAAGAAGGTATTGATTATGAAGAAATCTATTCACCAGTAACAATGCTTAAATCTATCAGAATTCTGTTATCCATTACTGCTCATTATGATTATGAAATTTGGCAAATGGATGTCAAGACTACATTTCTTAATGGCAATCTTGAAGAGGAAATCTATATGATGTAACCGGAAGGTTTCATACTAAAGAACCAAGAGCATATGGTATGTAAGTTGAAAAGGTCCATTTATGGACTTAAACAAGCATCTAGGTCATGGAACATCAGATTTGATCAAGCAATCAAGTCTTTTGGTTTTGAACAAAATCTTGATAAACCATGTGTGTACAAAAGACATCGAGATAAAGTAGTAATGTTCCTAGTGCTTTATGTTGATGATATTCTATTCATTGGAAATGATATAGGGGTAATGTCATCGGTTAAGGTTTGGTTGTCAAGCCAATTTGATATGAAGGACTTGGGTGAGGCTAACTTTATTCTAGGGATCAAGCTATGGCGAGATCACAGGAATAAGATGTTAGGCTTGTCACAAGCTAGATATATAGATAAGGTTCTCGAACAGATTAGCATGCAAAACTTCAAGAACGGTTTACTTCCTTTCAGACATGAAGTTCCTCTGCCTGATGACCAAAGGCCTAAGACTCAAGAGGAAGTAGATACGATGAGACAGGTTCCTTATGCTTTTGCAGTAGGAAGTCTCATGTATACCATGCTTTGTACTAGACCAGATATTTGTTATTCAGTAGGCATGGTCAGCCGATATCAATTAAATCCAAGACCAAAACATTGGCAAGCAGTAAAGCATATTCTCAAGTATCTACAAAGCACGAGAGATTATATGGTTGTTTATCGGTGTAAGGATTTGATTCCCATTGGCTATATAGATTCAGACTTTAATCAGATCTAGATTTCAGAAAATCCACTTTAGGATGTGTTTTCACCTTGGGAGGTGGAGCCATAACTTGGAGGAGTGTTAAGCAATCTTGTATTGCGAACTTCACCATGGAAGCTGAGTACGTTGCTGTTTGTGAAGCAGCAAAGGAAGCTGTATGGCTCAAGAAATTCCTTTCTGACCTTGGTGTAGTGAGAATGGATCAAGTTCCCATCACATTGTTTTGCGACAATAGTGGAGCAGTTGCACAATCCAAAGATCCAAGGAATCATAAGAAAGGAAAGAACATTGAGAGGAAGTACCACATCATTCAAGACATTGTTGCTTGTGGAGATGTAGTGGTAGCAAAGATTGAAAGTGCAAATAATCTAGCAGATCCCTTTACCAAAGCCTTGCCTCAAAGGACTTTCAAGTCACATTTGAAGGAAATGAGAGTTAGATTAGTGAACAATAGTCTTTAGGGCAAGTGGGAGATTGTTAGGATTAGTGCCCTTAAATCCTATTGTATGATGCTATGTATTTTATTATGTATGCCTTAATGTTATAATTAATAAAGTTGTTTTATTATTATCTAAAATAATGGTAACATGAATATTCGGACATTATCATATAGTCCGTGAGATGCATAGTATAAAATTTATGTGAAAAGCTACAGAAGATATAAATCACAAGTTTTTTGTAAACTCAGAAAATTAGTTCGTATTTGGTGATGAAATTGGGCATTTCATCGACAAGATGATTTGTCTTGATCATGGAAGTGGAGACTTCTAGTTGATATGTTGATATATTTTAAGAGTTAAGAAATGTTGAACTAGACTACTGTGAGATTTATTATTCTCCTAACGACTGTCAAATAAATAATAAATTCACGACTTATATTTACATGAACTCTTAATCCTGAAAGAATAATCGACCTGATCATGAAGTGTAGGTTGCTTTAATATATCAGGAGTGAGATCTAATGTAACGGTCAAATATTCTCAAGATGGAATTCATAGTCTCTTAACGGAGATATAAAATATTCCATTGAGATACGTTTAATGAGTTCAGTTATTAAGAGAGTTAGGCCTAACAACTTTGGTAAGAAATTACTAAAGTATATATATTTATGAAATTGGATTTCATAAATATATAATGAATAACTTAAAATGATTAAACTGGGTACTCGAGGATTAAGATGTAGTAATTTACAAAGTGGCAATCCATATTCATGACTTTGTATTGCTATGAATATTTTATGAAGGGGTTGCATGTACAATAAAGTCTTGGGATATAATTTATTAATAAGGCCTAGTGTACAATTATATTTATATAGTGGTATTAAATATAATTAATGGTAACTTTGGACTTGTCAAGAGTTGACAAAAAAGCCCAAGGCCCATTGGAGCTAATGTCTTATTTGTTCCCTTTTGGTCCAACTCCAAGCCACATACTAAAACCCAATTGGAATGGCTCAAAAGGCTAGTCTAATTAGATAATCAGTAATTAGGAGAGAAACATACAGAATTTTTCTTACTATAACAAGAACATGAAATTGTATGTATGTGAGGGTTGGACTCTCTTCTAATTCTCTCTAGAATATACACATATAATTGATTGAGAGACCACACTTCTTGGGCATCAAGTGGAATTGGAGTGAAGATTAAAAGTTTTCCCAAGTGCTTATAATATTTGGTTTTGAATTCCACCGTATCAAGGTACACTCTCTTGTTCTTATATTCTGAAACTTATATAGCACATGTTATTAATTGTGAACGAAGTAGATCCGTTAATTTTCTGCTGTGTACATGCATATTTCCATCAGAAATGTAGGTTATTATAATATATCAGGAGTGAGATCTAGACAAACGGTCAAAACCTCAGTATTGATAGGCCAAGAATGTATTGACCCCTTTGGTAAATTAATCAATTAATTGGCCAAGTGAATTAATTAGATTCAATTACATGCAATAAGCATGGTAGTACAAACAAATCATCAACTAAGTTAAATGCAGCGGAAAATAAATTTGACATAGGTAATGTGTTTATGAATGGGGAAAACCACTGAGGTAAAACCTCATCGGATGAATTTAAGGTCACCACTCTCGAGAATCCATTATTATCAAAACAAGCAGTTACAAGTAAAATGAATCCTAGTACCAAATACCAACCTATAGTTAAACCCTTACCCCAATACCTAATTGGACTTGTGATGTAGTGGTAATCTCTCATTTCAATGCACGAATCCTAGCACGTGACTAACCAATGATAAAAAGATCCTAATGCATGACTAACATACCAACTTGAGGAAGATGTTGGCTACAAAGTTCTTCAATTCATCCAACAATAAAGATCAAGAAGCTCCTTGGTTACAAAACCCTTGGTGCAACGACGCAGTAGCTTCTAGAGAGAATATGATAAACTAGGGCAAATTGTCTCCGGTCACAATATGTATGTATTATCACATTGCATCAAGTTGTATCCCATCTGATGGCCCTTAAAATAATCCTTATATATGTCTAGGGTTGTGAGAAAAGAAACTCTACACAAATTCTTATGTATATGCGTGAAATTAGTTCTGGAAATTCTGATTTCTTTTTTCTCGATAGATACAGCTTCTGTCGAGCTTCAACATTAATCCCCGATAGATTTGATTCTATCGAGACATCTGTTGAGCTTTAATAAACGACACTTCTTCATTTGTTTCTTGGTCAGACTTGCATGGCTTCAATACTAAACTTGAACATTTGTTTCTTGAAGTACTAAACCCATCCTAGATCTACCCAAATACAAGTAAAGTGCATTTTGTTAAAGGATTAGCCAATTTATATCACATATGTTTCTAACAATTCTCTCATATGTTCTAACAATCTCTCCTTTTGGCAATCCGTGACAAAACCACAACAAACAAATGAATCCTGAGAGAAGTCTTAAATCATTAAACTCATAACCACTTGTTGGAATACAAAACAAATCTAATCTTAACACAAACTTTTGAAAAACTTTGCAAGAAGAGAGTTCATGGAATGATAGATTTCCACAACCTATCTTTCTAAACCACTTTAAACAAAACTAATCAAGGCATCTTAGTGTGAAGCAGAAATAAAAATTGCATACATAAAGAAACATGTGTATAAAGAGATAAAGAGTTACATTATCCTCTTGTGATCGGTGTATAAAAGGATTATGTAACTAAAAAAAAAGAAAAAAAAAATACATAAAATCCTTACTACATCCCTCAAGAATATAGACACTCCCCCTAACAAAAAAATGTCCTATACAAACTCTCCCCCTAAGTACAAGACTACTCTTATCCCAAAACTACTTCCATTTTTTGTCATGAATGACGAAGGGTGAGTCACCGAGAGGTTGTCATCTCATCATCATTGGAAGAGCTAGCATCTTCATCACCATCATCACGATCCTCACCATCCTCATCTGCTGAAGCCTCTAGAGAAGGAGAGGGAAAAGAGGCGAAGCCACCAAGGCGAGCCTATCGTCATGCTATATGACCGACACGGGTATTCACTTGACATAACTCGTCAAAGAGAGTGTTAAGGCAAGCATCCATGCTCTAAAACTGTGCCATGATAGCCTCCAGGGTTACATTACTAGCCGAGAAAGAAGGAGTGGAGGAGGAAGGAACAGCAGAAGCTGCAGGACCGGTAGTCTCCACACATGGCTGCTTCGGTTGAAGCTGGGCCTCACTCCGTCAAATAGAACTGGCATTGATGGCACCCGTGGTGGTGAAGTAGGGAGAATCAGGAATGGGGATGGAAAAATGGCAAAGGATTCGCGTGATAACTGAAGGAAAGATGAGCTTATCACGGGTCGCTGTATCTTGATAGACATCAAGGATAGAAGTGATGAAGTGAGAGGGGAAGTCTATGGAAAGGTCCTCTAAGAGGGACAAAAGAAAATGAGTATGAGGCTCTGTGATAGAGTTATAGTGAGGCAGTGGAGTAAGAACAAAAGTCATCACTATGTTAAGGAATCTCAGACCTTTTGCAAAGCTTGAGCATGGGACACTTCGGAACATGTAAGAACAAAAGTCATCACTATGTTAAGGAATCCCATATAGAAGGTGACTCACAAAAATGAGATAGAAGCTCGTCTCTGGACACAGTCCTAAGATGCTGATAGCCAGGATAGTCAGGATGCGCTACCCTCGAAACATGTAGTACCTCAGATATAAGATCCGGGGTAACTATGTTACATGTACCTCAAAATGTAATGGCAAATCAAGGTACAGAGGTATCGATACTGTGAATATTGGAGATGGGACACCTCAACGGGTATCTCACAAAGAGATTCCCAACCCCAAGTCCGAATGACCGTAGGGAGAAGAGTGTCGGAAAAGTCCGACAGAACAATATGGCACTTCGGATGAGCGCCACGTTTCTGAAAGTTCTCAAGGAAGTCCTATTGGGCCTTCCCATCACAGAACAAAAAGTGAAGAGAGGGAACGGGAGGATCAGAAGAAGAAGACTCAGAACTAAGAGGGTTCCGAGCCGAAGTGGATTTGCGCTTAGGTGCCATGCGTAGTCCATCCGAGAGAGAGAGAGAGAGAGAGAGAGAGAGAGAGAGAGAGAGAGAAACACATCACAACCAGAAAAAGAGAAATGAAAGGATACGTATGCATGACATATGCATGAACATGTGACGTGTAAAAATATAAATTACATCATGGGTAAAACCCAATCTAAACCTACCAACACACATTCCAATAATCAAGCACACATCTAAATGCATGAAACATTGTTAAAATGCAATGCATAAGCATATAATGACAATTCCACAAAGCCCAACCCAAAAATTTCAAGAAAAACTCAAAAACCCTAAAACCTAGGTCGAAGACCACAAGGGTAGAAGTTTTTGAGTGAGAGAGAAGTGTTTGGGGTAAGAGAAAAAGGTTTTCTGTTGAGGGAGAGGTGAGAAAATTAATTTTGTGCTCTGACCTTAAATAGAAATTGCATCTCGATGGATTGAGGAGCTATCGAGATCTGTCGAGCACTAAATATTGACAGAAGTGAATCTGTCGAGGATCTGTTAATGGCAAAAATACCTCGATGGATTGAGAAGCTGTCGATAATCTATTGACTAGATAGAAAGTTTCTCAATGGATCAAAGAAGTTGTCGAGAATCTATCAAGAAGAAATCGAGAAACCTCGATGGATCGAGATTGCGATAAGATCTATCGAGACAAGAAGAAGGAGGGGCTTGATAGAACAGAATCTGTCGAGAAGCTGTCGAGCTTGAAGAAAAGGAGTTTTTCAAGGAGGAAAAACACAAAGAGATAAATGCAACAAGCAAGCTACTTAAACATAGATCCAATCAACATATTAAGCTCTCAAAACATATCTTAACATATATGAAAAGCATTCAAGATCCAAAATACACACATACACTAAACAAGTCTAACCAATTTTATATTTCAAAAACAAGTTAAGATAGTTTAGTGAGCATATATTAATACATGTATTCCTTGTGATGGCCAAATCACATTGTACTTGCACATGTATCAAAAGTAGAAAAGAATTTACGTGTTGTGTGTGAAAAACGTAGCAAGATTGCATAACTGTAATATATTATAACAATTTGAGATGTGAGAAAATCAAATGCACGCACACACAATCATAACTGCTTGATGGGGAGTATTACCTTCGAGGTACATCCTATAACTCCCACATCTCTTAGAAACACGTGTGCAACCATATTTAAAAGCATTTTGATTCTTTTTGCTTTTGATTTTCTTTGCATAATTTTCTTTTTCTTTTTGACATAGCACGCATGGGCATATAAGGGAGAGAGAAGAAATACCCAATTATGTAAGCTTAAATATCACAATTTTGCTATGCCGAAGCACACGGATGTTATTCATGATTGGTGGGCTTTAGTGGTGAGATGGTTATTTATGCCTTTCTCTTAGAAATTTTTCATTCCTGTAAAAAAGAGTGATATGAGTGTTAAGTATAAGAGATTACTTAATCGTACTCATCATAAACATGAGTGTAATACTCGGTTCCCAAATAATAATAATGATGATAATAATAATAATAATAATAATAATAATAATAATAATAATAATAATAATAATAATAATAATAAAAAGGAGTTTTATTTTTATTTTTATTATATATATATATATATATAGGGGCAGCTTAGTAATTTTGATATTGGGGGTAGCAATATATATACCTTAATAGCCGTAACTCCCTTCCCCTCTTTTAGTTTTGCCGTTACTTTGATCTCTCTCTCTCTCTCTCTCCCTTTCTGTTTTATGTAAACCCTCGAAGAGAAAATTGACCACGCTGCCACAACTACATTCTCAGCACAAGGATTCTTTGCCATTCTATTGCTTCAGTAACTCAAACTCAAAATTGGGTCTCCAACAACTCAAGAAACCAACTTTTCCTGGAGTTTCAACTCTAGATCTTGTCCCTTTACTGACCCACTGCTCTAGCTTCTTATTCAAAATTGAGAAAGGTTGCATTGACAGTCTTGGCTTACCCAAGTCTAGGTTGAGCTCCTAATTTTGGTGTCATTTTGGTATGGCTTTTGGAGGTAAGTAAGCTTATCCTAATTGGTTTTGTTGGAAATTTAGACCCCTTAAACCAACCAGATTGTGTAGCCTAGATTAATTAGCCAAGTTGTTACTTAGTCAAATTAACAATTCTAGGTTAAAACAATCAAATAATCATATCATGCATATAAAACATATAAAGCAGCGGAAATAATAAAGAACACAAGATATGATCACCCAGGAAAACCAAAACGGTAAAAAAACCTGGGGAGGATTTTACCCACAGATCCTCAAGGCAAAACGGAATCCACTAAGAAAGAATTGAAGTTCTTACAAAAGGACTTACAAGCTCCCCGCTTTACTTCCTAATGCTACCCACTAGTAAAACTTCCTAACACGACCACGCGCAGGCTCCGAGTCCACGGACTACTTCTTTCTTTGAATCCCTTCAATCAGCTACAAGCTCCCCGCTTGTTTATCTTTAAGCTTCAATGGCAGCAACCAAGTTGATCATTAAGATGTAGAAGAATCTCAATCTTGAAAACCCTAAGCTTTGTGTAAAGGAAAGCTCCTCTAGATCTCACAAGAGATTTACACAAAACCGCAATGTATGAGCAACAATACAACTTGTGCAACTCTAAAAACGTGGCTAGGGTTTTGCCTTATATACCTAAGGCAAAAACATAAAACCCTAAACGTTTAAAAGAGTTTGGGCTGAGCTGGAATTTCTGCAGAATCGCATCTGGGCCGATTTTCGATCGATCGAGAATTACCTTCGATTGATCGAGCCAGGCCGAGAAGCCCCAATGCTTTTGCAGTCACTTGATTCCAACTTTACAATATTTAACCAACTTTGAGCAAGTCTAAACTAGACTAAATACATTGTTTTGATCATGGTTTGTCAACATTACAAATTAGAGTTCTAAATACACAAAATCCTAAGACCTTAGAACCTAATAGGTTTTATTTTGCTTATACTACTGTAAGTAACCTTATTCTAATTGGGTTTTATTTTGCTTATATTAATGTATTTTTAACTATTGAAAATTGTTCATAATTGTTAGAATTTTTATTTCAGTACTACTGATTTCAAGTAAAAGATTATTACAAATATATTTTAATACTGAGTATATGATTTTTATATACATGCTTGAATAAGATATATTTGTTAGAAATTATGATTTCATATATATGATTATGGACAATCTGACTATGAATTGATTCTGATACCCAGCCAATGAGGGTTATTCATTGGTACTCTAATACCCAGCCAATGGGGGTTATTCATTGGTATTTTGATACCCAAACCAATGGGGGTTATTCATTGGTACTCTGATACCCAGCCAATGAAGGTTATTCATTAGTACTCTGATGCCTTGTCACGAGGATATAGTGTGACCATAGTCATAAGATTGTTAAGATATAAATTACATTTGAATATTTGAACTATTTTGAGTATTTAAAACTACATATGTGATTTTGGAAATGTTTGAGTATTTGAACTATTTTGACTCACTAAAACTGCTTATGTGTTTTTGGAACCTATTGTAAGTTATAGCTTTTGATATATGGAGAACTTACTAATTTCTAAACCATCTATGATATATTTGTAAGATTTAAGTATGTGATCGATTTGCAACTTACTAATTTAAGACTATGAATTTTCTTTAGTTATTTTTGAAAACTTATAGCATATTATAACTTTTGAAGACTCATATTACATCTTCTTACTTTACAAATTTATTGCTTGATAGAACTTATTAGGATTTTGGTTACTTATTGAGTTGTCAACTTACCCCCCCCCCCCCCCTTTTTCCCCTCCAATTTTAGATTATGAAGAATGGCAATTTTGGGAGTTCTAGTGTTGTGTTGCAAGCATGAAAGAAGCTTAGTGATTTGGGATTAGATGATCTTGTGATAGTCTTATATCTTTTGGCCGACTGGCATTATGTACATGACATTTGGATTTTGTTCCTTTTAAATTGTTGTAGATCTATTCATAAAGAATAAAGAAATTGATGAGGTATTTTGAATTTAATTGTTGAAATTTTGAGGATGAATTTTAGTTTCTAAGAAGGCCTTGCACACTTGTAGGGTGCTTACTTTATAAGCGTGCGGCCGTTGTCACGTGCTTATCTTAATAGTTGGGTTTGAGGCGTGACAATGAGCCACAAAACTCACTTGCTTAGTTGTGCATTGAGATGCTCATCTAAGCTACAAAAGATACAAAGTTTAGAAAACTTTGTTTCAATGCCCATCTAAGGTACACAAGTACCAATATACACAAACACACACTGTTTTTGTATTTTTCTAATTTTTCAAAAAAAATTTTTATTTTTTATTTTTATGAAAAACAAAGTTAAGCAAAACTGAAAACAAACAAACAAAAACATGTTAAACAAAACAATGCATAAAACTAGACTAGCTCAAAAAAAGAAAGCAAAACAAACAAGTAATACATAACCATAAAGGGAGAGAGAGAAAAAGTGACTAAATCGCTTAGAGCTTTTTTCCTTCCACACCTTGAAAGAACCTTTCCTTTGAGCGAACCTTTGATCCGATGGTGAGGGGGAAGAATTGAAACCATTCAAGTTTGAAAGGAACATGAGGGCCCTGAGAAGATCTCTAAGAGGAGCAAAAGAGGATGGAAACTGATTCTGGTTTCCAGACGAGAGCATAATATTTCTTTGTTGAATGATTAACCACTTGTAGCAATTTGGATGAGTATGCCCTGAAGCTCCACAGTGATGACAGAAATGCAGCTTCTTTTGCTAAGACTTTTTGTTATTTTCCTTCTTTGTCCAAGGGTTTCTAGCCTTTTTCTTTTCAACCTTAGGGGGTGCTCCTAAAATAGATTTACCTTTATCTAAGTTCTCACTAGCTATTTGAGTTTTAGCTTCATCATTCTTAGAATTATCATTATTAGCAGATGAAACAAACACAATTGTACTAGATGAGACAATATTAGAAGAAGAGAAATCATACCCCAAACTGGTTTTATCAGAAGCAACTTTCTGAAAGCTTAGAATCTCATCGAGCTTTGCACTGGAAGTCCTTTCCAATTGAGCTCTGACCTGAAATAGTTCTGCTTCAAGCTTCTTTGTCCTTTCAGCAAGGAAGTTGTTTTCAAACCGCAGTGCTCCAATGGTTTGATTGGATTCATCAACCTTGGTAGAGAGCTCTTCTTGATCTAGCTCAGCATCACTCAGCTTCTTGGTGGCCAGCCTATACAGTTCCTCATGATTCTCAGAATCCTTATACAATTTTGCATAGGATGTCATCTTGATTGTCCATTTTCTCAAACTTAGAATCCACCAAGTTCTCTTCATCATCTACTATTTCTATAACCCCTTTAGTAGGATCAACTGTAGCAGTGAAGGCATTTAAAATTCCCTCATCATCACTGTCATCTAACTCAATCTCAAGCTTGGTGTCACTCAAGGTAGAAGCAAAAGCCTTGCTTTTCCCAACTAACTTGAGATAAGTTGGACATTCTTGTTTCATGTGTCCAAAACCTTAGCATCTGAAGCACTTTGGTCTGAAGGGAATAGTGTACTGACCGCCATCCTTAGCATTCTTCTTTCCTCTGTCTTGGCTCTTGAAATGAGAAGAATTGGATTACTTACGGTCCTTATCAAATCCTTTCACATTGGCATTCTTCATGAAATTCTTGAACTGCCTAGTGAAGTAGGATTTCATCTTGGAATCTTCATCATCGGAAAACTCATCAATCTCATTACTTTTGGCCTTTAGTGCCATACTTTTGCTTTTGCTTCCTTTCCTGATTCTAGTCAAACACTATTCATAGGTTTGCAAGTTGCCAACTAGCTCTATCAAAGGAATAGAGTCAATATCCTTTGATTCTTCAATGGCAATGATCTTGGCATGGAATCTCTCAGACAGAGACCTTAGCACCTTTTTTACAACCTTAGGTTTGGGAATGGTTTTCCCAAAATTAAAGGCTGAGTTGACTATGTCCTTTAGCTTGGCATAGAACTCATCAAATGACTCATCCTCCTCTATTTTTATCTCCTTAAAGCTAGTAGTAAGCCTTTGGAGCTTTGAATCCTTAACAGCCTTAGTCCCTTCATAGGTTATCTAGAGGATAGTCCATGCTTCCTTAGCAGTTTCAGTTGAGGATATCTTTTTGAACTCCTCATTGGTCACCACATTGAATAGTGCATTCAATGCTCCTAATTTTGAAGTTTGCTGATTTGATCTTGGCATCATCCCATTCAATTGGTGCTTCCTTTGGCTTAGTCCAGCCAATCTCCATAGCTTGCCACACATTTTCATCTAAAGACTGTAGGAAAGCTCTCATGCGTACTTTCCAGTATGCATAGTTAGTGCCATCAAATAAAGGAGGAATAATAAGTGACTGTCCTCTATCCATGACAAACGGGGGTCAATGAATCCCACAGCAAAGATTAAACCTAATCAAAGTGTATCTGCTCTAATACCACTTGATAGGCCAAGAATGTATTAACCCCTTTGGTAAATTAATCAATTAATTAGCTAAGTGAATTAATTAGATTCAATTACATGTAATAAGCATGGTAGAACAAACAAATCACCAACTAAGTTAAATGCAGTGGAAAATAAATTTGACATAGGTGATTTGTTTATGAATGGGGAAAACCACCGAGGCAAAACCCTATCGGGTGAATTTAAGGTCACCATTCTCGAGAATCCACAATTATAAAAACAAGAGGTTACAAGTAAAAGGAATTCCAGTACCTAATGCCAACCTACAGTTGAACCCTTACCCCAATACCCAATTGGACTTATGATGTAGCAGCAATCTCTCCTTTCAATGCACAAATCCCAGTACATGACTAATCAATGATGCATGGATCCCAGTATATGACTAACACACTAACTTGAGGACGATATTGGCTACAAAGTTCTTCAGTTCATCCAACAAAGAAGATCAAGAAGCACTTTGGTTACAAAACTCTTGGCACAAAGACGCAGTAGCTTCTAGAGAGAATATGATGAACTAGGGGAAATTGTCTCCGATCACAATATGCATGTATTATCACTTTGCATCAAGTTGCATCTCATCTGACGACCCTTAAAATAATCCTTATATATTTCTAGGGTTGTGAGAAAAGAAACCCTACACAAATACTTATGGATATGCGTGAAATTAGTTTTGGAAATTCTGATTTTGTAATTCTCTATAGATACAGCTTCTGTCAAGCTTCAACATTAATCCTCAATAGATATGATTCTGTCGAGATATTTGTCGAGCTTTAATAAACATCACTTCTTCACTTGTTTATTGGTCAAACTTGTATGGCTTCAATACTAAACTTGAACACTTGTTTCTTGAAGTATTAAACCTATCCTAGATCTACCCAAATACAAGTAAAGTGTGTTTTGTTGAAGGATTAGCCAATTTACATCACATATGTTTCTAACAATTCCCACATATGTCCTAACAAGTATGTTGGGCAACCACACGTAATGTTGAAGGAACACATATTCTTAAGATGGAATTCATAGTCTCTTTATAGAGATATAAAATATTCCCTTGAGATAAGTTTAATGGGTTTGGTTATTTAGAGTGTTAGGCCTAACCACTTTAGTAAATAGTTACTAAAGTTTATATTTTATGAAATTAGATTTTATAAAATATATATGAATAATTTAAAAGATTAAACCGGGTTCTCAATGATTAAGAGGTGACAGTCACACATGATGGCTTTGTATTACTACGAATATTTTCATGAAGGGGTTAAATGTTTAATAAATTCTTGGGATATAATTCATTAATAAGGCCTAGGGTGCAATTTTATTTATATAGTGATATTAAATATAGTTAATGGTAACTTTGGGCTTGTCAAGAGTTGACGGATAAGTCCAAAGCCCATTGGAGTTAGAGCTTTATTTGTCCCTTTTGGTTTCACTTCAAGCCACACATTAAAGCCCAATTGTGTTGGCCCAAAAGGCTAACCCAATTAGATAATCAGTAATTTATTTAATAAGAATTATTAAATAAAGTAACTGCCAAGTGCAGAAATATATGTGTGATTAAAAAAGAGAAAGAATTAGAGTTTTTTTTAAGGGAGACACTTGGTTATTCTCTTGAAAGATTACATATAGAACTGATTGAGAGACCACACATCTTAGGCACATTGTGGAATTGGAGTGAATATTGAAAGGCTTTTCAAGTCCAATCTTCATTTGTTTTGAATTTCACTTCATTAAGGTATGCTTTCTAAAACTCAGACGTTACATACTTTCTTACATGAATGAAGTAGATCTGTTTATATTCCACTACATGTTTTTGTATGAGATACAAAACTGTATTTTCCATGGGTTTTTCCAACAAATGGTATCAGAGCGGTCTTCACATGTTAAGTGAGTTTTAGAATCAAAGAAAACTTCTTTCATGATTTTGAAAATTCTGCAGTAGTTTTTTCTGCATATTTTAGTTTTATAACTATTGTTTGACAAAACTAATATTGATGCTATGATGTTGTTTAAATTTGATTTTAACCATGCCATATTGAACTTTAAGAATATAGCATCAATTAAATTTAGTTTTAACCTCAATCTCATTCTGATATGATCAAGGAACTATGTTTTGCTCAAGTGAAATGTCAAAAACGATTACCAGAAAAATCTTAAAAAATTCAGTTTCATGAGTTTCAACCGATCGAATGTTCCTTTCGATATCAAATAGGAATCGAGAATCGATCGAGTCATCTAGAGACTTTGTGATGAATTTCTTCAATTTTTAGATTGATCGAGAATTCCTTTCAATCAATCGGATGTTCCTTTCGATCGATTGAATAGGAATCGAGAATCGATCGAGTCATCCAGAAACTTTGAAATGGATTTATTAAATATTTTAATCGATCGAGAAGTACCTTCGACCGATCAAATGAACTGTTTTTGAAATTTCACTAAGTATTAAAACATAGATAAAGTGCTAAGCCATGTGTGATGAGATTACACATATTTTCTAAATAAAAACCTTTCTTTTAAAATTTTTAGTGGGAGAGAGATTCAAGGGTTGACTCTTACAGCCTCCATTACTAGTTCATAGTTGTGTGAAGTAGGTATCTTGTCTTGGCCTCGAGCCTTGCATTCCATGCGAAGGATGTTTATTTCATAATACTACAAGGTTGAACTTCTAGGTTTATATTAGTGTGAGCAAACACCTCGTCTTGGCCTCCAGTCTTGCATTCCATGCGAAGGGTGCTCTGTATCATGGTTCTATATCATGGATGAAATGTGGCTACACATGATTCTAGGTAATTGTGTACACAAGACTAAATATTATAGTATCCTTTATGCTGAGTTCTTACTATTATTATTTAAAGGCTAAATGAATAATAACATATTGTTAGTATTTGGTAAGAGTTATCAAGTTAGCATTAATAATGAAAGATATTTTCAATCAATCATAGTATTTAATGTTCACTCTATGCTAATGGATATTGAATATGGGATTGGGTTGTCGTTGCATATTTTATATTATGGTTTTATTAAGGGTCCATACTATATGTTTATATGCTAAATTAATAATGTCCAGTTTGCTTATTATATTCATGTTTATTGTTTTAGATATAATTATGGCATCCTTTAGCCCACTTTGTTACTATTCTTAATAAAAACAAACTGACTAGATCTAACTATGTTGATGGAAAAGAAATCTAGACATTGTTCTCAATGCTGAAGAGCATAAATTTTTCCTTAGTCAACCATGTCCAAACTTTCCTTCATTAGATTCTCCTTCTAAGGAAAAAATAGCGTTATGATCATTGGTAGAAATCTAATAAGATGGTCAAGTGCTATATCCTAGCATCTATTTCAAATGTTCTACAACATCAAATGCAGGATATGGAACTATCTTCAAACATAATGTTAAGTTTGAAGGAGATGTTTGGTGAGTAAGGTCGTTCAGCTAGGCAAAACACTATGAGGCTTATCTTGAATACCAAAATGGCTCAAGGGACTTCAGTAAGAGAGCATTGTCTTAATATGATCCCTAATTTGAATACATTGGAGGTTTTAGGTGTCGACATTGATGGAGAATCCCAAGCAGATATGATACTCCAATCCTTGCCAGAATCATTCAAAGAATTCAGCCTTAATGATAATATGAACAAAAAGATATATACCTTGTCTGAGTTAATGAATGAATTAGTGGCAATAGAAGGCATCCTTGGTACAACCAGTGTTGATGCTAATATGGTTGAAGCTTCCTCCTCTAAGCTTAAGCCGAAAGGCAAGGGTGGTAAGGAGAAGAAGGACTTCACCAAATAAGATGGTAAACAACTTGCCTTAGGTGTTGACGATAAAGGAAAGAAAAAGAAAAAGTACTATACCAAAGGAAAATGTTTCCATTGTGGTAAGAAAGGTCATTAGAAGAGGAACTGACCCAAATTCATAGTTGGCAATGAAAGTTCAATATGGGTATGAAACACCCTTGAACGTTTTGACCCCAATTACAAAATTATCAATTCAGGCTTAATATCAAACAATTAACGTGCGGAACATGAAAATAAGCCAAACACAGAATTGATAAACAATCTAAGCCAAATATAAACACATCCACAGCAGTAAATATAAGGCAAAGACAAAGGAAAGGAAGATGCAAACACACAGACAACACGCGATGTGTTATCGAAGAAGAAACCGAAGCCCTCAGCGTAAAACCTCTCCGCCGCCCTCCAAGCGGACAAATAATCCACTAAAGAATGTAGTTGGGATACATGAACAGCAGAAGACCCTCTAAGCCTAATCTACCCAAGTACCTAAGCCCTCCAAGCTTCTTGTTCCAACGAGGTTACGCCGAACCTATTTCTTCTTTAGCTTCTCGGATTCCGCTACTAGACTATAGCATCAACCAATGTAGATTAATTCCTTCCTAACTGCTTCCTAACAGCGCCAAATAAACCTTTTCATAGACGTGGATGTGGTGAGATAAGGATTTGGTAAAAAGTCCTCTCAAGGGCATGACAATGAAGAGGAAGAGAGAAGAGGAATTTGTAGAGTCTCTAAGGTAAAGATTGGGGATGAGGCAATCTTGTTTTCCTTTAGGGTTTCTCTCACAAAAATTCTCTCTAGAAGCTCTCTCCATATTGTGAGAATGAGGGGTATTTATACTGGAATGAGAATGGAATGTGAAACGTTAGATTTTCCCAAACAGGGCATTTTGGCGATTTAACCTCGCGACTGGGTTAAGTCGCTAGTTCAAGCCGCGAGCTAACGGCCTGGCCAGCCTGAGACTTTTGTCCTGTAGTGCAACAGCTGGCGCAACTCTTCAGCTACTGACATGCTTGGCGCGTGTGCAGCTTTTGACGACTTGCAAGCCGCAAGTCACCTGCGAGATCCAGTCGCGAGTTTCTGTTTCTTTGCATAAACTTGAGCATTTCTTCACACTATCTCACTCACTACCCTTACAAGTTTCCCACCTAAATACAGGGTTACTAAGTGCTAAATTACAAGCAAATTGGCACGGAATAAAGCCAATAAGATGGTTGATTAAATTTAACCTTACAATCTCCCCTTTTGGCTATTCCGTGACAAAACCCTACAACAGACTCTAGACTTAATGCATGAGTTGGGAACAGTTGAACAAAACTCACTCACACCTAACTCTAGATTCTGAAAAGCTCCTGAATATATGAACAACATAGCAATATCATTTTATGCAGAAACACTTGAAATGCATATGAAGCAATAAAAGTATGATTAAGCAAAAATGGAATAAAGCAATAGACCATGGCTAGATCAAACAAGCAATCACTAAACAAAAGTGATCACTATGCTCATTCACACAAGGAATGAACATCCAGACATGCAAAGTGATAAGCTCAATTGAAGAGTATCATTTGCAAGTCCAACACTCAACCAATGCATACAAACATATATGCATCTAGGAACAATCCTACAAAGGCACAAGAGTGACAGTACTTAAAAAGGAATGCATAGCATTAAGTTAGAAGTACTGATTTAACAAAGCACAAAGGCTGCATAAAGCATGGTACAAACCACAAAGGCCTACAAATGTGCATAAAACCAAACCCTAAAAGCTTACAAAAGCATTATGGGTACAAATAATAAACATGTGCTGAATTAACTGAATAACATCATCAATATATATATAAACCAAAGTGTTAAAAACATTCAAGAGATATGGGTTTAAACCAATCTTAAACCACAGTGTATCAAACCTATAACAACAGTAGTTATCCAAGCATAGTATCAAAGTTATAAATAAAAACAACATATAATAATGAGACTTCCCCTCAAAATAGGCACTCCCCCTTAAGAGCTGCCCCAAAAATTCTCCCCTTTTTTGACTGGAATGGCCAAAGGGTCACTGATTTCGGTTGGTGTGAATGCTGTCAAACTTGGCTGAGAGTACATTAAGCTAGTCTTGCTTGCTGTCATCCTTTCAGTATGCTGATTTTGAACTTCTCTGAGTGTATCAAGCTTCTCCAAGATGATCTAAAATGCATCCGGAGGTGCAGCAAATAAAGTAGAAGCCCTGCTCCTCTTGACTCTTCTTCTTGGTGTGGAAGATGGTCCTGCAGCCTCTACTTCAGTCTCCATTGGATCATCGTCTTCTTGGACTCCCTCCTCTTCTTCACCTGGAAGACGGCTTTGTATCCTTGTGAGAATAAATTTGTTAATGGCTGATAGAGGAGGCAAGAGACTGATATCTTGTGGGATTGCAACACCATTTTCTTTGAAAATCCTCATAAGAAGACTTGGAAATACCAACTTAGGCTTCGAGGTGGTTCTAGTTTCATCCATTATAGTATCAAAAATGTGAGAACTGATGTCAATAAAGGTTTTCTCCTTAAGTTCCATAAGAAAGATAGCTCTGGCATTTGTTAGTGTAGTCATCTTCCTTATAGGGTACAGGTTATACATCATTATGGTGGTTAAACACCTCATGTCTTTAGGAAAATCAGAAGTGTTGAGACATCTCTTTTCTATAACCCCACCAATTCTTTTCTGGACAATTTCTAAAGAAAGTATTTTGTCCTTGTAGTTAGTGAATTCATAATCTTCTAATCCCTCCAGCCCTAGAACCTTATCAATATCATGAGCATCTAAGGTAAATTCCTTTCTTTTCACCCAACAACTCAACTCATCCTCCCTTATCACAGCATTTGCATAGAATTCTCTGATTAGAGGTTCACACACTGTAGGTAAGTCACCCAGAAGTTTATCCCAACCTCTGCCTGTTGGGATTTATGCCCTAAAATCCAATTTATTGGCATGTCATAAATAATTAAATTGTTTAGTTATATGAGACTATTTATAAATGAACTAATGAGACTTATCTTAGTCCATGAGATGCATAGTATGTGATTTATGTGAAAAGTCATAGAAAGATATAAATCACAAGTTCTTTGTAGACTCAGAATTTTAGTTCGTAGTCGGTGATGAAATTGGGCATTTCATCTGCGAAGACTATAACATATCAACTAAGATGATTTGTCTTGATCATGGAAGTTGAGACTTCTAGTTGGTATGTTGATATGTTTTAAGAGTTAAGACATATTGAACTGGACCGCTGTGAGATTTATTATTCTCCAAATAATTGTCAATTGAATAATAAATCTCACGACTTCTATTTACATCAACTCTAAATCCTGAGAGAATAATGGACTTGATCATGAGATGTAGGTTGCTTTGATATATTAGGAGTGAGATCTATTAGTTACGGTCAAAACCTCAGTATGTTGGGCAACCACATTTAGTGTTAATGGAACATATATTCTCGAGATGGAATTCATAATCTCTTAATGGAGATATAAAATATTCCATTGAGATAAGTTTAATGGGTTTGGTTGTTCAGAGTGTTGGGCCCAACGACTTTAGTAAGGAGTTACTAAATTATATATTTATGGAATTGGATTTCATAAATATATTATGAATAACATAAAGGATTAAACCGAGTACTCAAGGATTAAGATGTAGTAATCTTCAAAGTGATAGTCTATATTTATGACTTTGTATTACTACGAATATTTTAATGAAGGGGTTATATGTATAATAAGTCTTAGGATATAATTTATTAATAAGGCCTAAAGTACAATTATATTCTTATAGTGGTATTAAATATAATTAATGGTAACTTTGGACTTGTCAAGAGTTGACGGAAAAGCCCAAGGCCCATTGGAGCTAAAGTCTTATTTGTTCCCTTTGGTCCTATCTCAAGCCACAAACTAAAGCCCAATTGGGTAGGCCCAAAAGGCTAACCCAATTAGATAATCAGTCATTATTTAATAAGAGTTATTAAATAAATAAACTATGAGAATAGTTTAAGAAAGTATGTATGATGAAAAGAAAAGAAATCAGTTTTTCTCCACAAGGAGAAAAAGAAGGTTTTTTCTTTGAGAATCTATGTATAAAAGACTGATTGAGAGACCACACATCTTGGGCACCATGTGGAATTGAGATGAAGATTAAAGGTTTTCTCAAGTTTTTGTTTTTGAAATTCACTGCATCAAGGTACACTTTCTATTCTTTATTCTAGAATTCATGGTTACATGTTTATCTTTCATGATTGAAGTAGATCAGTGTTTGTTGCTTCCGCTATGTGTTTTGTATGAGATACAAAACCAGATTTTCCAACACTACCTTCAAAGCATTGTGGAATGAAAGTATCCTTCAGGTCATGTAAATCCACAAACCTCTCTTGGATAATGGTTCCCTTCATGAAGGAATCTCTGTATCTCTTAAAATGCTTGACAGACCTAAACAGGTTGTTGTCCATTTTCATCCTTTTATCAACCTTTTTAGCAGTAGTCTTCTTCTTTGAAGATGTGGAAGCCATCTGTAAACACGCAGAAGAGTCCACAACAAGAGCAAAACACAATATGTGGAAGCATACACAAATTAGTAACAATTTGGTCACAATGACAATAACAGAGTGACAAGACAACCCTCAAACCAAGAGCAGTTAATAACCAGAGATTTGAAGAACAAGTCAAACAAGATCATTCAGCATAGATGCAGACTGGAGCAAGCACTGGATAATTAAAAATGGACAGTGTAAACCACTATCAAACAAATGAAAGCATATGGCAATGAAACATGACAGAATGAGTATGACAAGTGCAAGATAAACTCAAAGACAGTACCATAATCATGATATGATGACTAAAAATCAAAGCAATTCAAGCCACATAATCTAAAAAAAACTTCAAACAAACTGAAATGCCTCTTTCATATTCAGAGTAAAACAAAAAAACAAACCCATAAGCCTAATGAGTATAAAATGTATCAAATAGCACTGCTCAGAATAAATACTAGAGTAATGAAGCAAAAACATGATACAAAACATATTCAGCAACAAAAGAAAACAACCTCAAACAAACAAACCCAAACTCACGTTCGTACACCTCAAAAACTCAATCCAACATCAAAACACACAGATTCAAGAATATAACAGTAAAATCATGAAATGTGAAGGGAAAACAAGAAAACCCATACCTTTTTCTAGAAGCTTGATGCAGAAATGATGCAGAAATGAAGGATTTTCACAGATGAGCACGATGAGTTTTAGAGAGAGAAATGGAGAAGACAATGAACAGTCACAAAGTACAAGGGAAAAACTGAAATGTTTTTGAAAACTGACTTTAAAATGCAAAACACGCGTTTTTCGCGACTGGAACAAGTCGCCAGTTAGTCGCCAGGGTAAGCCGCGAAACACTGTGAAACCAAGATTCTTGAAAAATCTTCCAAGTGTTTTTCGTGACTAGAAGATCTACTTGTGAGGAAGTTGCGAGATGAATCTCAAAAATCTCTGTGTACCCCTCGCGACTGGATCTTCCACCCGCAAACAAGTCGCCACACTGAGCCGCGAAATATGCACAAACTCAAATTTTGAAAAATTTTCTAAGTCTTTTTCACGACTGGGATACTGACCCACTAGTGACCTGCGAAAAATCTCGGAGTGGGCTCGCGACTTGGACATGCGACTGGCCTAACCCGCGACTTAGTCGCCAAAATAGGGAAAACAGTTTTTGAAATTTTTTGTAAAAAAAAAAAAACTTTCCATAAACAACTAAAACACTCAAAAATATTTTTGTGATTGATCAAACAAAGATTGAGCATGTGAAAACACATTTAATCAAGTACAATCACACAAATGAATATGGCATTCATTGAACATAGACTTGTGTGTTGTGTGTGGATATCAAGAATGAGATAGTCCTTAGTCAAATGTGAAGCTTCAATGATCAATTCAATCAAGGCATACACAACTAGTACTAGATAATGTGACCTATCTCAATTATAGAAACATGCATATATGACCTCCCATATGGACTTGATAACAATTCTTTGAAGTTTTTCATTTGGCTCCATATTTAACATATCATTTGCATTTTTTGAGCAAAGAAAATCTCATTGTGAGATAGATGCCTGAAATTTTTGATATTTCAATTGATGAGTTAGCCTTTGGCTTTTTGAACATCATACATTTTATTTTAGTCAATTTCCCTTTTTCCTAGTTGAATACTAGTATGTGCTACAGGCTTTTGTAGCTCTATATCTCTTTTCATTTGGAGATTTACATTTAGAGAGCTCTTTTAAGCATAAAAATAAAAAGTGGGAAGATATATAGGCATGAGTCTATGCATGTCTCAAGATCAACAAAACCATTCACTAATTATTCATGACAAGATTGAAGATCTATTTACAACAGTCACATAGATTTCAGAATTACTTCCACAATGATATGAGTGTATGAGAGACAAGCTAAGCTCGTTAAATGCACAAAGCCATTAGTACATAGGTACAAGGCAAAACATGCTTTGAGACAAAACTCAACAAAGCTGATCAATCTTTTTGGATTTTCTACTTTTTATGTGTTTTTGGATTTTTTACACAAAAGCAGATAAAAATTGATCAAAAACATAACAAAAAAATGTAAAAACATTTGAACCAAAGACAAACACACACACAAAACAACAACCTAAATACTAGCAAGAAGCACACAACCAAGCATAGCATATTCACAATCATGGGAAGTATTAATGCATGGACATGTTATAACGCTTATGCATGAGTACCCTTCGTCACCCATACGTCATGTGCGTTTGGGGTGATATCCTTAACGGATTGGGTACGAGAATTGGGACTATCAAACCTTCGGGTGAAGCTTTCCAGGCAATTTGTGAAGGCACCGATCATTTTCATCACGTCTATCATTCCTGGATCACGGTTTTGACTTCTTGGTTGCTCACCACCCCAAGACCTCACGTCATTTCTTCTTCCTCGTGACCGAGGTGCACTTGCATTGTTGTCTGCTCTTAGCTTTTGACAGTTGGGTCTAGTATGTCCTTGTAATCCGCAATAGTGACAAACATATTCCGTTCTAAGACCCTGTTGTGATCTTGGAACTTATCTCCCTCTAGCTTCATATCTGGATTTTGATTGATTACGGGACTTATTTAACACCTGTTGATCAGCCAACTTCATCTTCTTCTCAACCTTAACATTCTCAGGGATGGGCTCTTCTACAATCGGCTCTATGGCCTTCACAAATTTCACTTCTTTGGTAGCTTTGGCCGATGAGTTACTCCCTCCGGTATATCCCAACCCAGACTTATCTGAGAAGTGTTTTTGAGATGAAATAACATCTTCCAGTTTCTTAGAGGAGAGACCCTTTCTATCTTGGCTTGAGCTTGCACCACCTCTTGCTCAAGAAATCTTACTTTGGTATAAGCTTCCGATAACTCGCCATTTAGTGTCTCAATCTCACACTTAGCCTCTTTATATCTAACCAGAAGACTTTTGTAGTCCTCTTCAGCCCTTTTCATCTTCTTTACAACCGCCTTTGCAACCCTTGCATACTCACCTGATTTCTCAAGGAGTAAAGCATAATTCTCTTGAAGACTAGTTGTATTTCTATCCTTTTCAGCATCTCATTCCTCAACAATCCCTAAGGATTCATCATCATTGTGTTCTCTAAGTTCTTGTACAAGTTAATTCAGGTCCTTCGAGGACTCAACATGCTTAATAGCCATAAATGTGGAGTAGTTTCCTTCTCCACCACAACTGTCCTCAGAGTCAGAATTTGATAAGTCAGAATCACTTAAAGTAGTGGCATAGGCCTTTCCTTTAGACTTCAAATAATTGGGACATTCCTTTTTAAAGTTCCTATGACCATTACATTTAAAACACGTAATTCCTTATGAGGATTGAGAATCTTTACCCTCTTTTCTTTTGAACTCTTTCTTTTCTTTTCTGGTACTCTAAAATTTTCCTTTGTCACCGGATTTCCTATTATTTTTGAACTTCAAGAATTTTCGGAAGTTCTTTACAACATATGCCAAATCTTTGTCTACTGCATCCTCTTCCAAAGTGTCATGAGACACCATTGGGTATTGGAGCCGTGCATTGAAATGAGAGATTGTCACTACAGACAAGTCCAATTGGGTATTAGGGTAAGGGTTCAACTGTAAGTTGGTATAAGGTACTGGGATTCCTTTACTTATAACCGCTTGTGATAATAGTGGATTTTTGGAAATGGTGACCTTAAAATCTCCCGGTGGGGTTTTTGCTGTGTAGGTTTTTTCCATTCGTAAACAAATCACCGTGTCAATTTATTTTCCGTTGCCTATTAAATTAGTTGGTGATTTGTTTGTGCTACCACACGTATTGCATGTTAATTAACTTAATTAATTCACTTGTCTAATTAATTGGTTAATTTATCACAAGGGGTCAATACATTCTTGGCCTATCAATATTAATTCAAATATGATCCAAAGACTGGTGAAAGATGGGCTTTTAGAACCATTATATTTTAATGAATTCCTAGTCTACTAATCCTGCTTGGAAGGTAAAATGACGAAAAGACCTTTTAATGCAAAAGGATATAGAGCCAAAGATTTACTAGAACTAGTACATTCAGATGTATGTGGTTTAATGTCTATCCAAGTAAGAGGTGCCTATGGTATGCCATGTATTCATGTTCCATTTAATAAACTTGTTTTATTATTATCTAAAATAATGGCAGCATGAATGTTTGGACATTATCATATAGTTCTTGAGATGCATAGTATGTGATTTGGTCATAGAAGATATAAATTACATGTTCTTTGTAAACTCAAAATCTTAGTTCGTAGTTGGTGATGAAATTGGGCATTCCATCTACGAAGACTATAACATGTCAATTAAGATGATTTGTCTTGATCATGAAAATGGAGACTTCTAGTTGACATGTTAATATGTTTTTAAGTGTATAAAACATATTGAACTGAACCGCTATGAGATTTATTATTCTATCAACAACTGTTAGATGAATAATAAATCTCACGACTTCTTAATTACATAAACTCTCAATCTTGTGGGAATAGTGAACCCAATCATGAAATGTAGGTTGCTTTAATATATCAGCAGTGAGATATAGACAAAAACGTGGCTAGGGTTTTGCCTTATATTCCTAGGGCAAAAAAATAAAACCCTAAACGTTTAATGAGGTAGGGCTGAGTTGGAAATTCTGCAGAAAAAAACGATCTGGCCGACTTTCGATCGATCGAGTCTGTCCTTCAATCGATCGAGCCAGGCCGAAAGTCACAAAGACTTCTGCAGCCACTCGATTCCAATTTTACAATAATTAATCAACTTTGAGCAAGCCTAAATAAGACTAAACATATTGTTTTGATCATGGTTTGCCAACAATACACATTAGAGTTTTAAATACATTAAATCCTAAATCTTTAGAACCTAACAAACTCCCCCTTTGGCAATCCGTGACAAAACACAAACTAAAAGCTCAAAGTGTACAAAGTAAAAGCACTTTACAAAAAGTAATGCTCATAAAATAAAATTCAATCCTAACTACTATCCATCAGTTGCAAGTGTAGACAGCAGCTTAATTGAATTAACATGTATATTCCTGAAACACTCAACAAACGCATAAATGCATGTGTGATAGAAAAATAGTTAATCAACATATATGTAAACTAACTCTCCCCCTAAGTTAGATACACAAAAAAAAAAAAAAAAAAAAACATTCTTGAAAGTTCACACAACACATAATAAAGACATATATCAATGAATAGCTCACAATATAAATCAATAAGCAGTGAACACATGAATCAAGAATCATATATAAAAAAATAATGTATCTCCCCTAACATGAATAGCCCAAAAAAGATATCAAAAGAAAGTATACACGGTGAAGCACCTAGATACAATCTAATATCTCAACCAGCTCCGTAAAAAACAAAAGAAACTCCCCCTAACAACAAAATCTCCTCTACAAGTTTCTCAAAACTACTCCCCCTTTTTGTGACAGAATGCCAAAGAACAATCACATGTCATCAAAAGGAGGTGGTGAAGGTGAACGAAGATGTGCCAAATTAGCTCTCAAAGCACGTATCTCATCAAGCAAGTCCACCAAAATCTGACCATGAGCCGCCTAAACGGTCATGACAGTCTCCAAGGTATGACGTACATCAAAGTCATCTGAAGGAGGTGGAGGAACAGCAGCACCAGCAGCACCAGCAGGATCAGGAACATCCTCACCAACAGGACCTGTAGAAGAAGAAGGAGGGGGTGCAGAACCAAAAGGCTTAGACCTAGGATGTTTAGAGCCAGCTCAAAGATGAGCAGCCCTCTGTCTAAGAAAAGACGCACCTATGGGTCCAATAACATGAATGGGCTCAGAAGAAGGGAAATCATTTAAACCAACATGAAGCAAAATCCTATGAATAAAGATAGGATGGACAAGAGCATGAGATATAGATGAACTCCTATAAACTTCAATCATTCTCCCATTGAATTTCTTAAGCAACAAATATGTTGTGCACAATTCTCAAGATATTTTCAAACTTGGTTGGTCAGACCAAAAACACACACAAGAACATGTACAGTGTTTAACAAAGAGTAACTTGTGAAGTGTGTGTAATTAGCAAAAGCTTGAGAGACATGTGAGGTGATAGGTGAATAGCAATTGAACACAAAGCCTACACAATTCATCACATAGAATTTAAAAGAGACTATCACCAAAAGAGGTACATCCTATAACTCTCACATCTCCTAGAACAAAAGCTTGCAATCATTGTAAGTTTCTTGAATTTTTGCCTCTTAATTATGTGAATTGGCATCAAGCCTAATAGTACACACCATTTTTAATTAAGTGAATTGGCATCAAGCCTAATAGTACACACCAATTTTAATTATGAAAATTAACCGAGGTTACACCTTATGTTCTTTTTGTGCATGTGCTACACTTTCTCGAGCACAAAATCTTATGATATGCACTAAGGTGTTCATGATTGGCTAGTGAACAGTGGTGGGATAGTTATTTATGCCTTTCTCAAAAGGATTAAGCCTGACAGTCAAATAACATGTGACTTCAAGATTAAGACAAAGTGATAAACACCATAAACATCTTTCCCACACAACATGCACTACAAAACTTTAACTAGTAAAGTGCAATGAGTAAGCTCATTAAAGTTAAACAAGGTACAAAAGACATGATATGTGTAAATAGATTGACCAACCTTGTTTTCAAAAACCAAGAAAACTAATGTCAAACATTGTTTTGCTTCCTCTTCTCCCTTTTTTATTTATTTATTTATTAAAAGAGAAAACAAATAAATCCTAGAATGAAATGCATGAATGTAATGCAATGCAAGTCCTAGAACCAAAAAAATATAAACCAAAGAACAATGGTCACAGATGAATAGAGCAATGAAGCACAAGGACCATGTCAGAAAGACTCAGTTAGGTCGAGTCTTTTGCATCCAAAACCTTTTAAATGCACCACGAGCATTGGAGTTGTTATTCACATTCGAGTGATTCCCAACTCCAGGATTGGAATAAAGGTTTAACGCCTTTACCAATTCACCAATTAGTGCCATAGGATCTTGTGCTTGAGGCACAGGAACTTTTGGTTTGTTTTCTCTCTTAACAGCTTGAAACTTGTAACAGTTAGGACGATTGTGTCCAGAATTTCCACAATAATAACAAACCCAAACAGGTTTACCATGCATCTTGTCCTTAGATTGGGTAGACTCCTTAGGTTTAGATTCTCTCAAATCAACCCTAATATGTGGTGAAACTTCTACAGATTTGACAACCTCATTCACAGGGGGTTTAACAGTTTCACTCACAACCTCACTCATAGAAGGTTCAGAAGAAGACGAAGGAACAAAGATAGTGGAATGGGGTGCAAACACAGAGATGCTCTCAACAAAACATAAACCAGATTTGTCATAAGGATACTTTTGAAACACTCAACATTTGATCAAGTTTAGAACTAGCAGATCTAGCAACAGATAAATCAAGTTCTAATTTCTTCACTTTATCAATCAACATCATATTCTCAGTTTTCACATTGTTTAAAAGATCATTAGCATCAAAGAATTTAACAAGCAAATTTTTCTTATCAAGCTCAAGAGATTCAATTTTCTTCAGGCCAAGTTCAACATTCATAGCATCCTTTGTAGCAACTTTGCAAAGTTTATTATAGGCCTCTTGAAGATCTGCATCTTTAGAGAGTTCCCCATCAGAAGGGTTCTCCTCAGCAGATATGCTTTCATTGACTATAGCGATAGCAGAGAAAGCAATGAAGTTTCCATCCTCGTCACATCCAGACTCATCATCAGAAACCTCATTATTACTAAGGGTTACAGCCATAGCTTTGCCCTTAGACCTCAAGAATGTAGGACATTCAGATTTAACATGACCATACCCTTGACAGCCAAAACATTGAGAACCCAAAGAATTGTTGGAAGATTGACCTATTCTTTCTCTAGGTTTTTCAGTGTTTCTAACCTTAATTGGATCATTCTTTCTAAAATTTCTAGGTTCAGCAGTGTTTGTATTCCTTGCCCTTCTATTTGTATTCCTAAGAAAGTTTCTAAAATTTTTGGCAAGGTAAGCTATCTCTGTAGCAGAGAGCTCATCATCAAATTCACCAGCATCAACATCATCAACAGACTTAAGAGCCATTGATTTGGATTTGTTAATTTTGGGTAGGTCTAACCCATAGGATTGAAGTAATCCTACAAGTTCATCCACAGGGATGGAGTCCACATCCTTGCTCTCAGTAATGGCAGTCACTTTGGGTCTAAAGTCTTCAGTTAAAAATCTAAGAATCTTTCTAACAATTTTAGGTTGATCATAGACTTCACCCAAATTAAAAGCAGAATTAACAATGTCATTCAGTTTGGCATAAAATTCATTAAAGGATTCATCATCAGACATCCTAATGCTTTCAAACCTAGAAGTTAATTGCTGCAACTTATTTATTTTGACAGCCTTTATGCCTTCATGCACAGTTTGGAGGATTTTCCAAGCAGTATGAGCAACCTCAACATTTGAGATTCTCTTAAATTCCTCCATAGAAACAGCATTAAAGATGGCATTCATAGCTTTGCTATTAAATGCAGCTGCTTCTTTTTGAGAAATTTGCCACTCACTCACAGGAGTAGTGGGCTTCTCCCATTCATACTTAACGAAATTCCAAACTCTCTCATCAATGGATTTCAGGAATGCTTTCATTCTTACTTTCCAATAGGCATAGTTATTCCCATCAAAGTGAGGAGGAACAACAAGAGAGTGTCCGTGCTCCATGACAACAGGGGTCAAGGATCAGCTCATAGATCAAAGGATCTACAACAAAAAGAGCTACCTGCTCTGATACCACTTAATGGAAATTTAGACCCCTTACACCACAATTTGATTAACCTAGTTAATTAGCCAAGTGATTAACTTATTCAAATTAAGCAAATCTAGGTTATCACAATCACATAATCATATCAAGAATATATAAAACAACGGAAAATAAATAACACAAGATATGATGACCCAGGAAACCACACGGTAAAAACCTGGGGAGGATTTGACCTAGCTACCCTCAAGGTAAACCTGAATCCACTATGCGAAAGAATCGAAGTTCATACAAAAGGACTTACAAGCTCCCCGCTTGACTTCCTAATGCTACCCACCAGTGAACTTACTGACACGACCACGTGCAAGCTTCGAATCCATGGACTCCTTCTTTCTTGGATTCTCCAATCAGCTACAAGCTCCCCGCTTGTTTTTCTTTAAGCTCCAATGGCAGCAACTGAGTTGATCATCAAGATGTTGAAGTAATCTCTACCTTGAAAACCCTAAGTTTTGTGTAAAGGAAAGCTCCTCTAGATCTCACAAGAGATTTACACAAAACAGAAAATATGAGCAACAATACAACTGAAGCAACTCTAAAAAACGTGGCTAGGGTTTTGCCTTATATACCTAGGGCAAAAACATAAAACCCTAAACGTTTAATGAGGTAGGGCTGAGTTGGAAATTCTGCAGAAAAAAACGATCTGGCCAACTTTCGATTAATCGAGTCTGTCCTTCGATCAATCGAGCCAGGCCAAAAGTCACAAAGACTTCTGCAGCCACTCGATTCCAACTTTACAATAATTAATCAACTTTGAGCAAGCCTAAACAAGACTAAACATATTGTTTTGATCATAGTTTGCCAACAATACACATTAGAGTTCTAAATACATTAAATCCTAAATCTTTAGAACCTAACAGGTTAAAACCTCAGTATGTTGGCAACTACACGTAATATTGAAGGAAAACATATTCTTAAGATGGAATTCATAATCTCTTTATAGAGATATAAAATATTCCCCTAAGATAAGTTTAATGGGTTTGGTTATTTAGAGTGTTAAGCCTAACCAATTTAGTAAAAAGTTACTAAATTTATATTTTATGAAATTAGATTTCATAAAATATATATGAATAACTTAAAAGATTAAACTGGGTACTCAAGAGGTAGTAATTTACAAAGTGACAGTTACACATTATGGCTTTGTATTACTACGAAAATTTTCATGAAGGGATTAAATGTTTAATAAAGTCTTGGGATATAATTCATTAATAAGGCCTAGAGTGCAATTATATTTATAAAGTGGTATTAAATATAGTTAATAGTAACTTTGGGTTTGTCAAGAGTTGACGAATAAGTCCAAAACCCATTGGAGCTAGAGCTTTATTTGTCTCTTTTGGTCCCACTCTAAGCCACACACTAAAGCCCAATTAGGTTGGCCTAAAAGGCTAACCCAATTAGATAATCAGTTATTTATTTAATAAAAGTTATTAAATAAAGTAATTGCCAAGTGCAGAAATATATGTGTGATTAAAAAGGAGAAAGAATTAGAGTTTTTCTTAAGGGAGACACTTAGTTATTCTCTTGAAAGATTACATATAGAATTGATTGAGAGACCACACATCTTGGGCACATTATGGAGTTGGAGTGAAGATTGAAAGGCTTCTCAAGTCCAATATTTATTTGTTTTAAATTTCACTACATCAAGGTACGCTTTCTTGTCCTTTGTTTCTAAAACTCAGACATTACAGGCTATCTCACATGAATGAAGAAGATTTGTTTATATTCTGCTGTGTGTTTTTGTATGAGATACAAATCTATATTTTCCATTTGTTTTTCCAACACATCAAACCCATACACCAAGTTGAATGGATAGCCAGTGTTGTGCCTATACCAAAGAAGGATGAAAAAGTAAGGGTGTGTGTGGATTTCAGGGACTTTAACAAAGCTTTCCCTAAGGATGATTTCCTTCTCCCCCACATAGATGTCTTAGTGGATAATATGGCAGGTAGTGCCTTGATGTCCTTCATGGATGGTTTCTCAGGATAGAACCGAATCAAGATGGCTCCTAAGGATATGACTAAGATCACCTTCACCACATAATAGGGAATCTATTGCTACACGGTAATGCCATTTGGGGTCAAGAATGCGGGCGCAACTTACTAAAGGATGGCCACAACTTTGTTGCATGACATGATGCACAACGAGCTTGAGGTGTATGTTGATGACATGATCGTGAAGTTCAAGGATAGAGAGGGTCACATTGTTAACTTGAGAAAGTTCTTCGAGAGAATCAAGGAGTATAGGTTGAGGTTGAACCCCCAAAAATATACCTTTGGAGTAACAGCTGGGAAGCTTCTAGTCTTCTTAGTAAGTGATAGAGGGATAGAAGTTGACCTGTCCAAGATCAAAGCCATATTAGAGATGCCTCCACCCAAGAGTGAGAAAGAAATAAGCGGGTTCCTAGGTTGACTACAATAAATCAGCCGATTCATTGTCAAACTCACCTTCACTTGTGAGCAAGGGAGTCAATTTCGTATCGACAACCATTTTGGTTTGACTAGTGGAACGATATATTTCGGTACCAGTCAAGACTGGTGTACCGTTTCAGGGTTATCGCTTACAAAACAAACTTTTACAATACCAATCTTAATCTTTTAGTAATTATTTTTTCTCAAAAATAAAAAATATTTTAGTAATTATTAAATCAATTAATATAGTTTCATTTTATTTTTTTAAAGCCATTGGTTAATACATACAAACCCAACATTCTTTGCTTTAATATATATATATATATATTTTCCTATATCTAATTGCTCCTTCCCTCGTTTTTTATCACCTTGAGTTAATTTTCTTTCACACCTTTTTATTTTTTAATGCTTCACAGGTAGGCCTAATTGATAGCTCTTCCCATTTTGTTTTCTTTTTTTCTCCTCCACAACACAAGCATGTCCTAGTCACTTGACACCTACCTTTAATTTCCAAGAACACTTTATCTTCACACGTTTAAACTTAACTCTTCAACTTTCAAAGTTCATTAATTTATTTATTTTCACTCCTGATCTATCTCCTTTAGTTTCACCTCACCTCTCTCTCTAGTTTCATCTCCTCTCTCAAGGTGGCATGGCCAGCCAGTTACTCATTGGCATTGCGTCTCACTATCAGTGTTAAGGGAAGAACATACGAAGAAGGTAGAAAGTATAAATTAGCACGATGAGAAGTAGAGAGAAGCGTTTGTGTGTCTAAGTTTGGTACCAGTCCAATATTTGTTTCCAGCCAAAATTCGGTATATTCGCCGGTATGGTCGAAACGACTTTGGTATATTCGGTATTTAAACCAGTACGAAATATGCATGTTTTTGTGCTGGCCTAGCCTCCAGTATGGTATATACTAGCTGTACTGGCCGATATGATACAAAATAAACTTCCTTGCTTGTGAGCCTATCTTCAAACTCCTAAGGAAGAATGAACCCACCCCATGCATGGAATAATGATGTTAGATAGCCTTTGAACTTATCAAAGAATACCTCCTTAATCCACCCATCCTAGTACCTCCATAACACAGGAAGCCATTATTGTTATACTTCTCTATCATAAGAGATATAGTTGGGAGCATGCTTGCACAAGAAGATGATGACAAGAATGAAAAGGGCAGTGTACTATTGCGCAAAAGATTCCATGATTATGAGATTAGATACACCCCCATAGAGAAGTCATGCTTTGCACTCATGTGGGCCGAAGAAGCTGAGACACATCATCCTACCATTCGAGGTATGGATAATAACTAGAATGGACCTATTGAAGTACTTATTTGAGAAACCCGCTTAGAGTGGGAGATTGTCAAGATGGTTGATCCTATTGGCAGAACTAGATTTGAAGTATGTGGCATGAAAAATAATCAAAGGGACAGTATCAAATTTCTGTTCCGAGAACCCTGATGGAAAATAAGATTTCCCAAATGAGGACATTTTGGATACTAAACTAGAGGCATGGAAAATGTATTTTGATGGAGCTATGAACCAATATGAGAATAGGATTGGAGTAATTTTGATTACCCTTGATGGATCCTATGTGCCTTTGGCTGTCAAATTGAACTTTGAGGCGACTAATAATATGGCAGAATATGAAGCGTGTACCACCAGAATGGAAGCTTTCTGAGAGTTAGAGGTAAAGGAAGCAAAGGTCTTTGGAGACTCAACCTTGGTCATAGCCCAAGCACAAAAATTATGGAAGGTAAAAGAAGAACATTTGAAGCTTTATCAACAATACTTAGAGGACTTGACCAAAACCTTTGATAGGATTGAGTACACTATTATTCCTAGGGCTTATAATTAGTCTACGGATGTCTTGGCTACTTTAGCCTCCATGGTGGAAATACTCGAAGGAGTATGGACACAACCCCTAAAGATTAGGCAGAGTTATAAACTAGAATATAAGGGGAAAACCGAGTCTTCAGTCTTAGATATAGAAATAGAAGGGGTTCTATGGTATTATGACATCATGAAATTCTTGGAAATGAGAGTGTATCCCAAAGGTGTTGATAAAAGAGAACATCATTCGATAAGGATGATGGCTATGCAATATATCCTATGTGGAAGGTAGCTCTATAGAAGGTCTTATGATGGCATACATCCCCATTGATTGAAGAAAGAGAAAGCAGAAAAGGTTATGGAAGAAGTTCATCAAGGGATTTGTGGTCCTCACACAAATAGGAGAATGTTAGCTAAAAAGATCTTAAGGATGGGATACTTTTCTTGGTTTGGGGCATAGATGTGATTGGAAGGATAGCCCCTAAGGCTTTGAATGGGCACAAGTATATCTTAGAGGCAATTGACTACTTCACCAAGTGGGTGGAAGCGGCATCCTAGTCATATTGAAAGCCAAGCATGTGGCTCGATTCATAAAGAATAACATCATTTGCTAGTACGGGGTACCACAAGAGATCATCTCAGATAATGGCTCCCACTTTGAAGGTGAGGTTCGAAGCATCATGGGGTTGTACAATATTAAGCATCACAAGTCTTCACCATACTGATCACAAATTAATGGGGCCATAGAAGTAGCCAATAAAAACATCAAGAATATTCTAGCCAAGATGGTGGTGACATACAACTGGGCCAAAAAACTTTCATTTGCTTTATGGGCTTACAAAACTTCTATTCGTGCATCAACTAGGACAACCCCTTACTCTTTGGTCTTTGGATGCGAGGGAGTCCCTCCCATTGAGGTGGAGACACAATCTTTAAGAGTGCTAGTGGAAACTAAGGTCGTAGAGGAAGATTGGAAGAAAGAAAGATATGAACAATTGGCTTTGATAGATGGGAAAAGAGCTAGGGTGCAATACCATGCACAAGGGTACCACAAGAGAATTGCTAGAGCATTCAACAAAAAAGTGAAACCTAGAAACCTCAAAGAAAGGAACTTGGTCATAAAAGGGCTTAGAGATGAATTTTTTGATCCAAGAGGAAAGATGAAGCCAAGGTCCTCTAGGCCTTTTATTATCGCAAAAATCATGTTAGGAGGTGTTACAAGAATTATAGATTTGGATGGAGAAGAGATGCTTCACCCAATCAACTTAGATAGGCTCCGAAGATATAACATTTAAAAAGAAAAATGTCTACTAGGTTGAAAACTTGAAATGGTAGCCTAGGCAAAAGTTAAGGCAAAAGAATCCTGCTAGATTAAAAACCCAAAAGGGCGGTTTAGGCAAAAGATAGGGGAAAAGACCATGGGTATGGCGAAAATTCCTATAAGGACATCATGGGCAAAAATTACATGGCAGGAAAAAAAGAAAAGAAAAAGAAAAAAAATGAAAATAAGCAAAGATAATAAATGGGTGATTCATTTATTGCTCAAACTAAAAGATAATAATTTGTTTCCATAGGGGATTTGGATCATTCCAATCCTTTATTAAATTCAAAATAAAAGACACGAGAATCATAAAGTGTAGAAAAGTAAATTTTGGGGCATATCAAGGTAGTCAGTCAGTCCTTTTTCTTTTGTTGGACCTCTTGTAAGCCTTTTCATCTCTGGGAACCCACTTCATGTTGGCCTCTAGCCAAGCTTTGTAGCCCAAAGTAAGATGAAGAAATCGAGGGAAATGAATGTCTTTAGCCACTATCCTCTTCAACTAAGTCTCACGAATCCTGCCCAAGACTCTCTCAGTAAAGACAAAGATATGAAAGACACCATCATCACTGGGGATCCCTAGGCAATCTCCAAATTGCCTTGCAATATGGTATGGGGAATAATAAGAGTAACGACGAATCTCAACCAAAGGAACACAGTTGTCTTTGAAGACACAGTTGACCATGCCTAAATATGCCATCATTCCACTACCCATTGAATATCTATGACATCAATGCGCTTCATGAACTCAGTGAACTCATCAAAACTCGTCTTAGCATATTTAGGCCTACGGTCACAATAATGCTTGGGGAGATACTGACTAGGAGGATAGTAAGGGGATGAAGCAATCGAAGCCTCTCATATAACCATATCTAAAAATAAAAAAATAAATAAATAAAAAAGGAGAAGAGAAAGAAAAGAAAAAGAAAGCATGAATGGAAAAAGGAGAGATAAAAAGAAAAAAATTGACAAAGATGATATAAAGAGCCTCGATGTGTTGAAAACCAAAAGGCAATCCTTGTAGAAATTAGAGGAATCCCGCTAGGTTGAGAATCTAAGCAAAAATTAGGGATTATACCTGAAGAAGAAGAGAGCTCCCTACAAAGAAGTTTGCTTCCTCCTTATGAACAACGTCCAAGCCATTAAGAGTTTTAGCCAAGATCATACCTATAGGACTTCCCTTGTCAAGATTGTTAACCATTAAGCACATTCTTGCATCTACTCGATATGTTTCATGCACTAAGAAATACCTCGCAAGGAGGCATAAACAGAAGGCATTGGGATAGTGAGAACGCTTCCTATCAGTCACATGAACAACCAACCGAGAGAAGTATGCAAAAACCATGCGAATGTACAAACGGTCATGCATACACCATTGCTATGCCACAGCTTGAGAAATCCCTAAAAGGTCGTGAGCTAGGTCAGCAAAGTCCTCGCCAGTGGTGAGGAGGATAAGAGTGCTAACTTTGGGTTCACCCATGATTGCACTAAACTCCTCAAGAGTGGGGCATATCTCCACACCATTAAAGTGCAAAACATGCCGAATGGGAATCCAAAAGTTGGCAGCAGCACGAAGGAGAGGTTCATCCACCTTAATTTGGTGATATAGAAAGATGCAAGAGAGACCAAAAGGAATGAGAGCCTCTTTAAACCTAGGGCCAAGCTTCTTGATCCATGCCGAGACTTCTAAAAGGGAGAATTCTGCCATTGGAAAGTCTTAAAGAGTGTTTTCTGAGCTTAAAATATGTTTGGTGAGGGTTTGGAGGCCCTCAACGGCTATTTTATACTTAAATAGGGTGGCTAGGGTTTTTCTAAACAGCGGCACACATGCACAGGGTCAAAGCTGCATACGCAGGGTCAACACCTACATATGCATATACGCAAACACGTATGCATGAAGGGAGGCAGAGCCGAAGTCCTTTTCCTATTTGGAGTGTGATTCCTCCACCAAAACCTCTCCCATGATTCCTACAACCTATAGGACTACTCAAGGCACACTCAAGCTCAGATTTTCAAGCATCAAAGATCATGAAAAACAAAATTGTGTAGAATTGTGCAATTACCCTATAAGTTGTAAATTAAGTACATGTCCTGAATTAAAGCAAAATACAAAGGATGTTCTTAAATACAACCCAATGTCTCAAATAAAATAAAGAGTAGAAATACATGCTAATAAAAAGAAAGAAAGATATATTGTATGTTGTGTGTTGAATGTTGAATGTTATATGTTGCATGTTGTGTGTCTATCTGTCTGTCTATCTCCAAGATCACTGGAAACGCCTATTCCTCAGTTGGTAGCTAGAAGTCACCTCTGAATCACCACCACCATCACCACCTTCCTCATCATCATCATCACCAACTAGGTATGCATACCCTTCAGGACCGTAGATCTGCTGGAAGTACTCCAACATCTCCAACTTAAGGTTCCCTACAAGCCAAACTAGCTCCTTATGCTCCTGAATAGTGGGCTGAACTTTGAAGGAAAAGTGTTAGAACAAGTGTTAGGATGCAAGAATAAAAAAGGAAATGAGGCAAGAATAAGGAAGAACTCATTGCTTGGGTACCCTCAAGAAAAGGGTAGCCCATGACATTTATGTTGCGGCCCATCACACGCTCACAAGCAAAACCATCAGGATCGTAGACATAGACCGACCACGGTAAGCTAAGGGGAACAAGGGGAGCACCAACAGTAGGGCCAGCCTTACATGAGTATCTCATGTGTACATCATTGTGCAAAGTAATGCAAAGGAAGAAAAGAAATGAATGAGAAAGGAGAACACATATTGCAAGAGTTAGAAAAGGCATAAGACGGGTATCATTGAACTCCTCATAGTTTAGCTTATCTAAAACCTGTTGAGTATAGGGGATGCCACTCCTCCACAACTGGTATTTTGCATCCATTATCAAAAGTGGGGCAAACATAAACACTAAAGGGTCCATCAGAACCTGTGGGGTGTCCTCACCCACCAGCTGCCAATGTACTGTCTCTGCTAGATAAAGCACCCTCAAGCTAGCACCCTCGAAGGACTAAGTGATCCCGAAGAGGATAATGGAAGCTACCTCCAAGTTCAGGTCTATAATAGCAAGGGTATTTACCCAAGGACTCCAGTTGACTTATAACATCACATAGGGTTAAAGAAGGAAAACCCTAAGAGACATACAAAAGAAATGGAGAAAGACACCAAAATCGCAACTCACCTCATCAAAAGATAGCCCATTAAGATGAGCCCTGACCAAAAAGAAGCTCTTCAGATCTACATTTGCACCACGAGCAATGAGACCATATAGAATGGCCCAATGCTGAAAAGAGAAAGGATACAGTTTAAAAAATGGCCGTTACCAAATGACAGTTTGCAAGATGACAGTTTGAAAGATGAATGGGTACAATTTTCAAGATGAATAGGTACAATTTCCAAGATACAGGCATGAGTAGGTATGAACAGTTTGCATGCTGACAATTTGCAAAATGACAGTTTGCAAGATGGCAGTTTGCATGATGAATGGGTATAGTTTACATATGCAAGATGCAGGTATGAGCAAGATGATAGTTTGCAAGATGAATACAGTTTGTAAGAGCATGATGCACAGTTTAGAAGTACACGAGCTACGAAAGAAAGGGGAAATAAACTAACCTCAAGGAGCTTCCAAGGCCTTATTAGCTGGCACAAAGTCCCCCAGCTGAGTGTGTCCAGGGAGGAGTACAAATAGGCAAGACACACCTGCCCCCAGTTAGCATCCCGAGCCCTTTCAAAGTCACGAAAAAGGGCCAACCACCTTAAGGACACCACCTACACTCTGTTGGTGAAAAGATATGCCCCTAAGAAGTACAGTATGAAGGGCCTAGCCATCTTGGCATAGTCATCGGTCGTCATTTATGGGAAAGGCCTATAGTCTGACTCAATGTCAAAGTAGTGGATGTTATCCAACAGGTACCGCCTCTTAAGCAAGTCTATGCCTAGCTATACGCTCGACTTACCCTCCAAGTTTATGAGGGCCCCATCGGACCTAAGACTGGTCATGCGATGGAAGTCATGGGGAGTCACAATCATCTTCCTATCAGCAATGTGGAAGGTGTGGGTAGTGTCCCACCACCTCTCAGCCAAAGTTTGCACCAAAATGGCACTGGCAAACCTCTCCGGTAACAAGCGGATAATCGACTCGAAAGCCGATGCACGAATGTAGGAACTCGTCTCTGTAGTAAGGACCTTATGCCACACCGCCATACGATTGGTGCTTCCCCTGTCTGAAAATGGGGACAAAGCTAGCAAAAGGATGAAAAATAGGGTTAGATTGGCATTTGGATAAGAAACAGATGAAACAGGAGTTAAAAATAGTTCCTAGCTGGAGAAAATGCGCACACAGCCATGTGTTTGCATGCGCAGGCACCAGGTACGTGTACGCTGGTTGGAAACCACGTACACTTGGACTCAAGAACAGATACACGTACACATGAACAAGTCAGCGTATGCATAAATGCTGGCCACACACACATGAATACAAGTTGCGTGATTGTGATAACCTAGATTTGACATTTTCAAGTATGCTTCAATCAAAACTCATCTTAAACATGTTCCTACCCCTCCTAAGGTATTAGGTTTTCATCTAAACCTGTCCCACAGCAAAACCTAAGCATTTACATGTCCAAAAACATATTAAGATGGAAGATCAAAGGAAAGCCCGAAAATGAGAAAAAGTTTGAAAAAGTTACTGATCTGGTCCTTACGCCCTCTGAAAGAAGATCTTGTGGCCTGTATGTCAACGAAGGTGACTTATTTAGCCTCACCACTTCATTCCAACGCGTGTGGTTGAAGGCATCACTAAAGAGCACGTAGGAAGTTTTCTTGGACTTGGGTGCCATGGAAAAGATGAAAGAGCTTGGAGAGGGAGAGAGTTTCAGATGAGGAGATTTGAGAGAGTGGAATCAGACTATGGAAAAGAATGAGAGAGAGGTAGGGTTTTGTAGAGAGAAAATATGGAAGTTAGAGAGATGGAAAGAATATGAAAAGATGAGGGAGATGAAGAGAAAGAAAAGAAAAAAGAAACAGTTAGTAACTGTTGAAGAAAAATGAAGGGGCGGGAACACACCTAATGGCTAAACTACGTGTAGTTTAGACCTCTGTTAGGATACTTTTTTTTACACCTAACTTTATTCGAGTACCACCTATTTATAACACTATAAGTTATTGGATTTTCCCAAACATTTTTTTGGCTTTATTATTATGTTGATCATAAATACTTTATATCTCATTATCTAAATTGGGTTATGATATAAACTATCACAAAAAGTCCAAAAAACTCCTATTTTATCCAATTTTATTATCATTATTTAGCTAAACCTGAAACTGGCCCTATGAACCCAATACACACATTTTATTCTATTTAAAGCCCAAGAATACTTATGCTTGGCAATATTTGAAAAGCCCATGACTCAAATCCATGGCAAAACAATTCACATTAGCAATATCAAAGCCCAATTCTCAATGGCAACATCAAAGCCCAATTCTCATTGGCAATATTAAAAGCCCAACTTACGTTGGCACTATTAAAAGCCCAAGCTAACTACTTGGCACTATTTATCAAAAGCCCAAGGTTATCAATACTTGGCAAAATACTATATCATAATTGTTTCACCTAAAAGTCCAATAATGAACAATACTTTAGATTTTTAAACCTATTACTATAATATTACAAGCTCATGGAATTTATGAATTATCTGCTCTCAAAACCCATGGCAATCATCTTATAAAAGCCCATGGAAAGATATGATTATTAGACCCATGACATTTATTTATTTCATATTATAAACTCATGTTCACTATCCATCTTACATCACAACATTCATAATATTTATTACCAAAACTCATGGTCATTATTCATCCTACATGTCTATTATGATTATCTATAGAGAAACTCATGAAAACATCACATTATTCCATTATAGTGGTTGTTTCCATATTTATTTAAAACCCATGATAAATATTATTCCCAAGAAAATATTGGAGGACATTATTTAAAAAAGGCTCGAGGAAAATATGATTTACAAAGTAATCCATAGTAAATATTATGAGAAGTTATTTAAAGCCCATGGGAATTAATACCCAAAATCTATCATAAATATTTATTAAAGCTTATAGATTCATTTTATTTCTACTAACAACTAAAGCCCATGAGGAGTAAAAAACCCATGGAAAAAGCATGTCTTTAATGCCCATTTTGTAGGCCTAAGAATCTCGTGGAGAAGGGAACAAGCCCAAGCAAAGAAAGGGTCATGTGGCCCAACTAAAAGTGTTGAAATGGAGCAAAGTTCCAGCCCAAAAAGGTTCCAGCAAGAGGCTTGAAAATGGGCAACCAACCCTTGTTCATCCCTAACCAAAGAAACAACTAGAGACCCCTACAAGAGAACCAAGTCTTTGAGGATGAACTAGGGGTTATCCCATAAGTTTTCTACCACCCTCTGCTTAACGTGAACAGTGCCTAAGAGCTGTCATATCAGCTGAAGTCAAAAGGATGATGGGATTCCATCATCTTCCTCAAGACTACACCTCCAACAGAAAGGGAGCTGAAACCAAGTCATCCAAACTTCAACAAATTGATGCTATAAATGTTAAAAACGTTCAAGACGTGATTTATGTCCCAAGCCCATGAATGATCTCCAGCGGAACCCCCTAAGGTGAATTTAGAGCTTGACACCTGGCTTGGGTGTTGAATCTTACTTCTTGGGAGTCCAAATCTCAGTTGCAACATTAGGATTTACTTTTGATACACACCTCAATCACATTGATTAAGCTCAACCCCAGAAAACATGGCATTTAATGCAAAGCATTGTAAAATCCCATCATTACCCAAAGAAGCAAGGCAGCCCTAAAAGAAAATCTCCCATTTTTAGGCCAAATCTAGGTTATTAAGAGTATCTCCAGTAGCCTCTTTAAATTTTTGCCTAATTTTTGCCTGTTTGGAGAATGAATAGTGACATTTAGCTTTTACCTACCCACTTTTTCAAATATCATTTCCAACAGACTCTCTATCTCATTCTCTATCTCATTTAAATATTATTTCTTCATTCATTATTTCTTCTTTTTTTAATCATCATTTATTCTTTTTTTAACAACTATATTTTTTTAATGAGAAGTGCTATATTTACAACATTTTATGCAATACTTTCATAACAAAATTTATGTGAAAGTTGTTATTAGTTCTAATTTGAACTCAACACTAAAATTATTTTTTTACTTGCCAATATTAACTAATAACAATCTATTACTTAAAATTTATTGTAAAAATATTGTAGTAGGATTTTTCAATTAGGATTTTTTTTCCTTATTTTTTTTTTTCAGCCACACGTTTCTTTTCTTTTCTTTTTTCCTTTTTTTTCTCCTCCGCATCTTTTCCTTATCTCTATCTTCTCTAGCACTTTCTAGGAGCACTTTTCTTTTTTTCTTTTCTTCTCACTTCAACTGGAGCTCTACTTTTCTTTTTTTCTTTTCTTCTCACTTCGGCTAAAGCTCTACTCTGGACTCTGGCAACACTTCGGCTGGAGCTCTAGGAGCACTTCGGCTGGAGCTCTCTTTCACACATGAAGATCGTCCACTTGTCCTTCTCCGACCACCGCATATCCTCCTCCCCACCGAGGCTCAGATGGGTCAGCTTTGTTTTTTTTTTTTTTTTTGTTCTAATTTGATTAGTTTTAAAATTGTGATTTGAGTTTGTATTTTGATTGAGACTGAGTTTAGAGATGTTTGAGAGAAAAGATCAAGAATAATTTTGTTGTTATCGTTTTGATTATTGAGTGAAAATTAAAAATTTTAATCGGTTGTTATTATTGAGATTGAATTAATTCTTTTGCTCATGAATAGGTCTCTCTATTTTCTTTTTCTTTTTTCTGATTTCATTTGGTTTATGAGAAAATTTTTTTTTTTTTGTGTTTGGATTGTTTGGATTGCACTCTGCGTATTGTAGCCATTGAGATAAAGAAGAGAGAGGGAGTGAAAAAGAAAGAGGAACGGATGAAAGAGAAAAAAATATTTTTTTAATTCAACCGATATTATTTTAATGAGAAATAATCTTTGCATATGAACAGTGATTGCTATAGTGCTCTCCAGGCCTGGAGAGTTACTGTAGCAACTCTAAAAAAAAATTTAGAGATAGAGAGGCTATTGGACTTGACTTTTTGTGTGAATAATGTTTTTTTTCTCCAAATTTTAGAGATGGAGAGCCCTATTGGAGATGCTCTAATGCAGCTGTCTGGCTCCCTTGAATCAAGCCTACGTTTTTTTGGATTATTGTTAATTAATGCTTCTTTAAAACTCCATTATAAAAGCAAAAGCATCTCAGCCCACAAAAGGGGAGACTCCTTCTGAAATTCTTGATCTATTTGCCATTTTACTGGTGGTTTAGCTCTCTTTAAGCTCACTACTCATCCCCTTCAGCCCACACTCATCTAACCTCAGATATTCTTTTCTCTCCTTTACACTATCATAGCTTATAAATGTCTTCCAATTAGTCACAAACAGCTAGCCCCTCTGAAACTCTTGATTTATTTGCCATTTTACTTGTGGTTTAGCTCTCCTTAAGCTCACCACTCATCTCCTTTTAGCCCACTACTCACTAAAGCCTTAACCTCATTGTTAATCCCATCCCACTCACTCAGAACAGCCCATATTACCTCATTCATGCCTTATGTGCACACATACTCATCAAAATCTTAGTTTAATACTTGTTGCACTGAACTGGGATCTCTCTCCCCCTTCATTCCATCTTATTTTTCCTCTTGTATTTGTAACTATAAAGCCTTTAATCCTTGTTTAGTATTATTATGATGAAGGCCATAATGTTTTAGAAACGATGGAAGTTTTCTTTATGTTGACTTAATAATAATAAGGAAAATATATGATTTTTACCATGTAAATACACTTATTAACCTGAAATTACCCTATCGCTGGAGATAATACCGTACCACTAGAGGACTGATTTGAACTATGATGCTGTAAAAGGACTAATAGTATAACAAACTAACAACTGTAACGTGTTTATTGTGTTTTATTGTTGTCTTCTTGTTTGGGTGCACCTGCATCCCTTACTTGGGCTGGCTTACACGACACTAAAAGCCTTTGGGCTTTATTTCTAGGGCCCATCGTCAAGTTTCAGCTTGGCTACCTCATATTCTATTTTGGGAACATCATAAATTTTCGCCTCAACAACCTCCATTAAACTATGTGTAGTTTAGTATTAAATAAATAAATAAATTTTCCCAAAATCCCCAGTGGGTTCCTAGAAGGTATGAAGTGCAAAAGAAAATTAAAAAATATATGAAGAATGACAAAATACCCTCAGTTGGGTAAAGGACACAAAGACCCTCAAAGCATCCCTAATGAATGGAAAGTACGCAAAGCATACCTCAGCGGATCAGAAGTTACCAAGGAAGCTCCCTCGTGAGTTTAGATCATTAACCAATTCCCTAGTAAAGTATAGTATCATGGAAGGACTCCCCTGCAAGTCTAAGACACAAAGGCAACCCCCTTGTGAGTTGTGAAGAAATTTCCCTATGGAGCAGACAAGACCCATATCGTGGATAGAATCAACACGAGTTCCCCAGTGAGCCACGAAGAAAAAGAAGAATTTTCCCTAGTGGACCACACATTACCAAAGACTTCCTCGTAGGTTTTAATCACCAACACGCATCACAACAAGTTACCGTCCCCAGTAAGCTACATACCAAGGAGACTTTCCCATGAGTCACCAAAACTTCTTAGCTGATCATACTCCTCAGTGACTTTTTCATCATCCTTAGTAGATTCTACACTCGAGACTCCCTTATGGGTTGGAACACCAAGGCCACTTATGCATATATCCTACTGGAATTGAATATGCAGGCACATGCCACACTTTAGTTAAGCAAAGTCAGAATATAGAACTTATGCACATATCCTCTGTGAATTGAACATGCAGGCACATCATACAGAACTTATGCACATATCCTGAGGGAATTAAACATGCAAGCACAGTGGAAAAGGTAGAGATAGAGACAGAGACCATGGTCACCCTGAGGCAAAAGCTTCACCAAAACAAGTAAAGATAAAGATGAAAAAGACAAGTGTTACCTAGAGGCGCAAGCCAACCAGAGAAGTTTAAGGCAAGAGCCCTAGATGGACACCACAAATATATATCCTTTTGAGCTGGTAAGAGTACCTTGTTTGTTTGGTTGATGGTTGCGGCCGTTGGCCTTATTTGTTTTTCTTTTAAGTGACTCTAGGATAGTGAGTCACTCACCTTTTGCTTGCAAATGGCAAAACAGGTTCAGGGATAGTGAACCTGTCATTGCTCATTTCCTGAGCAACAAATATGGGAATTCAAACATACGAATCCCACGTGACTCTGTGGAGTTGCATCCTACCCCATGTATGCGTGTTGTGTGTCATGTGCGTGGGTTGGGCTAGAGCCATACGTCGAAACAAAATGTTTTGTCTTTTATTCTTTTAATTCCATTAGTGAAGCTCACAAATCAAAAAATGGGCATCTGTAGACACTGCATTTTGTACCCCTTACGACTCAGGCCCCTTTTTCCCCAATAATGCTCAAATTCTAAGGCCCAAGGTTGGTTTAAGGCCCAATCAGATAACAAATTGACTTGAGAGGTGTTAAAATAGAAAATATAGTTTTTTTTTTTTTTTTATGAGCAAACAAATCTATTTTTGGAAAATAAAAGGCCAAGAAAACCCTAGGCCTACATACGCAAGCTAGAACCTGTGTATGTAGGTCTGATTTATGCGTATGCAGGCACAGACAAGCGCATGCAGCTAGGGTTTCAGAAACCTATGAAAGGTAAGTTTTCTACATTAATGTTGAGGTTTGGAACGAATTCCACATCTTCTAGGAGTCGTGCCAAACCCCTATTTTCTCACTATATAAAGCCATACATGACACCTTTTCAAAACATATAGAAAATCCTAAAGGAAAACCTAAGATTCACTAGAAATAGTGAATCAAAGAGGAAGTTTTTCACAAAACATTCTCAAGTCAATTTTATTTGATTGGGACCTTTACTGGTCTTGATATTTCGAGTTTAAGATTACTAATCACTTTTATATTTGGTTGGTAATAGATTGACTGAGGGGAACGGTCAAAATCAAGCTTGAAAAGCTTCTTGTTTGAGGTATTGAGTTCTAAGCTTTTCATTTTCATTTCTTTACTTTTCTTGCTTTAATCCTTCTATTTTCCCTGCTTCCATTGTTTCTTTATATTATAACATGTTTGTTTAGCCTAGGTTTTCTTTGCTTTATAATCTCATGCATGTAGGTTGTTAGATTTAAGTTTTGCCCTGTTTTTTCTACATTTCTATGTTTCTGGATTAGTGTTTAGAGCGTGTCTGCGTGCGCATGCTTCTACATGTGTACACAGGCTTGAAGTATGCGTACACATACAACTGACCTGCATACGCAGGCCTATGTATGCGCACGCATACTCGTGCCCAAAAACTCTAATCTGAGTATTTTTGCTTCTATTTCTTTGTTACTTCTACATAATATGCCTATATTTTTATCTTCTTGTATGTTTTTGAACCTCAATTCCTTTGTTTTTTTGTTTCTTTTTCCTTTAACATATTAGATTAGGGTGTCTTTTCATTTCATGATTTAATGCCATAAACATGCATTTATACGATCATGCATTGATGCCGTAGGTGTTGTGATGCAGTAAGGTAAGTAAGGTAAGTTATGCATTTATATGAAACATGCATTTTGTGATGAACATGTTGTTTGTTGTGTGGATGCTAGGCTTACATGATTGGGTCATATTTGATGATTGATACTATGATACCATGCCTACTTTTTAGCCATGATTCATTTTGCTACCTTGGATGAGATAATGTGAGATGCCATGTATGATAGATGTGTGCTAAGGTTGGTTAATTGCCATGATAGATGTATGTTAGGTTTTGGAATAAAATGCCATGTTGTATACTTAGATGTATGCTAACGTGTGTGTGTGTGTGTTAAGATACAATGTTGAATTTGCCTTTAATAGGATTAAGATGTAGGACACAATGAGTGGAAGCCAACCCACAGGTCAGGTGGTTTTGCGTGCCTAACAACTTCCCAAGACTGTATCTAAACTCTGAATCCATACTCTAGTAGTAAAACTAGTCCTTCCACGTAAGGGCACTATATTCATGGTTCCTAGACCATAAAACTAGGTGGCGATTCCTTGTTTCTCCACCTCTATCCACTTGGCCGAGGCATACTCCCCCAAAAGCGATCGCGCATTACGCCCATAGCCTTCATATTCAATTCTCCAAGGATATGTGCACAAGTATAGTGGTGGTCGTGATCTTGGGGGAAAACTTACTTGAGGGGCTTTCCAACATGCATGGGGGTTATTTTGGTGATTTTGACTCACAAGGGAATTTTCTTGGTAATTTTTAACTTACGGGGAAATCTTCTTGGTGATTTTGACTCACGGGAGTTCTCTTGGATTTTCATGTCTTTTAGCCCACTGAGGGTTATTTTTGTCATTTTAGGGTAACTTGGTTATTTTGATGTCCCATGATCCACTGGCATGGTTTTGGATTTTCCTTCCATTTCTTACCTTCTAGGAGTCCACTAGGGATGTCTTAAGAAAAAAAGAAAAAAAAAATTACTAAACTAGACGTAGTTTAGTGGGTTTTCTAAACTACACATTGTTTAGCTACCACGCGTTTTTCCTACCTCTTCATTTTTTCAACGGTTACCAATCGCTTCTTATTCTCTTCATCTACCTCATCTTTTTATTTTCTCTCTAATTCTGCTTCTCTCTCTCTACAAAAGCCTTTTCCTTCCTCTCACTTCTTCATCCTCTCACAACTGAAATCTCTTTCTCTCTCAAATTCTATCATTCTCTCCTATGGCACCCAAGACCAAGAAAGTTTCTTACTTGATCACCAGTGGCATCTTCAACCTTACCCACTGGATTAGAGCCACAAGGCTAAACAAGACTCCTCCATTGCTCTGCAGACCAAACGATCATCTCTTAGACAATGCATGGATCGAATTGGTAAGTTTTTCAAACTTTTCTCATTTTCAAGTTTTGCTCTGATCTTCCATTTTAATCCATTTTTAGACTTGTAAATGCTTGGATTTGTTATGGGATGGCTTTAGATGAAAACCTAATGTCCTAGGAGGGGTAGAAACATGTTTAGGATGAGTTTTGATCCTAAATAAGCCGAGAATATTGAAGGATATGTTCTGGTTACACCCATGCGTACGCATGTGTCGTGTATACGAGTGTAGCCAATCTATATGCGTGCGTGTACACTTTGTATGCGTACACATAAATGTTCATAAAAACCACACGGATGCATGCTTCAGCATGCACATGCTAACACAAGGTGTGTACCTATACACGCAGCATACACACGAATACTGAGACTCAAAGTCACAGTTTATGCCCAGTCTTGACTTTCTTTCCCTTACTTTTGTCCAAACCAATTCTTATACTCTTGTTCTTGTCTTTTATAGGGTTTCAGCCTTACTCGAGTAGGGGTAGTGCCAGTCATTTGTTCATATGGTATTAGGCCCTAACAGCCAAGATAAAGGCTTTGGTGAATGCGGTCGGCTTTAGGCCACTCATACGTCTCCTTCCCTAGGGTGCAACCAGCGACATACTAGTCCAAGCCTTGGTCGAGAGGTGGTGGGATACTACCAACACCTTCGATATTGCTGAGTGGGAGATCATTGTGACTCCTCATGATTTCCACCGGATGATCGGTTTGAGGTCCCATAGGCCCATCATCAACTTGGAGGGCAAGTTAGGCATTCAACTAGGTATAGACTTACTGGGGCATACCTACCCTAGTAAGCATGTTTGTTATTTCGATTTAAAGAGGGCCTACAAGCCTCTTTCTTAAGCGACTCCCGAAAATCGTGCTCGAATGGCCAAGGCATTTTTGCTATTTGTTCTAAGGGCAAATCTCTTTGCCAATAGGGGTCAGACGGTATCTTTAAGTCAGCTAGCTCTCTTCCACACTTTCGAGGATGCTCAGAAGGCAAATTAGGGACATGTATGTCTTGCCTACTTCTACTCAATCATGGACATGCTGAGTCGAGGGACTCTGCACCAGCTAACAGGGCCTTGGAAGCTCGTTGAGGTTAGATTCTTTTCCTTTGTCTATGTAGCTTTACAAATTGTACTTCGTACTCTTGCAAACTACCCTTACTTTCTTGCAAATTGTCATCTTGCAAACTGTATCTTTGTTCTTTTCTTGCAAACTATCATCTAGCAAACTGTTTCTACTTTCTTGCAAACTATCAAACTATCATCTTGCAAATTGTATCTCTATTCTTTTCTTGCAAATTGTCATCTTGCAAACTATACTTACTTTCTTGCAAACTATATCTCTGTTCTTTTCTTGCAAACTGTCATCTTGCAAATTAAACTTACTTTCTTGCAAACTATCATCTTGCAAATAGTATCTCTATTCTTTTCTTGCAAACTGTATCCTTGTTCCTTTCTTGCAGCATTGGGCCTTATCCTATGGTCTCATCTCCCGTGGTGTAGATATAAATTTAAAGATCCTTCTTTCAGTGCAGGCTCATCTTAACAACTTCACCTCTAAGTAACATTTCTTTCTCTCATTTATCATCGCATGCCTTTAAGGTTCCTTTCTAATAAAAAATGTCTTTACAGATTGTTTAGGGACCTTGGGTAGGTGTTCCTCCTGTTGCTGACCCAAATCTAGATGCAATTGCCATTGAAGGTGTTGGCCTGAACGCCTTATATCTTGTTGAACAAGCTTCTTGCCAGCTGGTGGGTAAGGACATGCCTCAGGTGCCTTTGGATCCTCCCACACTCATGCTTGCCCCACTTTCTATGTCCGACGCTAAGTACCAACTATGGAAGGGACGCATTGCCTATGCTTAGCACCTCTTAGGTGACCAGAGCTATGATAAGTTCAATGAAGGTCGTCTCATGCCTTTTTTTCCCATTGGGGTATGCACTTCCTTTTTCCATTTTTTCTCTCTATTTGTCATGCATATCATGTATGTGGTAACACTTAAACGTGGTGAATGCTCCAGGGTGTAGTTGGTTCAACTACTAGTGGTCCTTTCAATCCTCCTCACTTGCCTTGGACGGTTTATGCCTATGGTTCAGATGGGTTGCCTGGGAGCGTCTTGTGGGGCATACCCCAATGTCATGGTTTATCGCTTTCCTCGGGGAACACAAGCTATGAGTTCTCTTCTCTTTATTCTTTGTACTTTCTTCTTTGCATTCCTTAGGTTTGTCCTAACACTGTCTTCTTTTAAAATTTAGCCTACTATAGTGGAGCATGAAGAGCTAGTCTTGCTTGCTGGGAACCTCAAGCTAGAGATGACCGAGTATGCTAGGCAGATTTATAGGCCTGGTGGGTATGCCCAAGGTCAATGTGGTGGTGGTGGTGGTGATGATGATGATGATTTGGAGGCAACCCCAAGGACTCAGCTAAGGAAGAGGCATTACCGGCGGTGATTCGTGCAGACACATAGACATATCACCAGTTTCCTCTTTTTTTTATCCTTTTAGCATTTATATTTTGCACTTAGATTTCATTTGAGACATTGAGTTGTATTTAAGAACACCTTTATATTTCTGCTTTTATTTTAGGATATGTACTTATTTACAAGTTATGGGAGATTTGGACATGTACGAGCATTTCATATTTCCTACCTTGTTTCTCTCTTCTACTTTGATGAATGAAAGTTTCAATTCAAATATGCTTTGAGCACTCCCTTAGGTCATAAGAGAAGTCCTGGTGTAGGAATCACACTCCAAGTAGGAAAAGGAATCCAGAAACCCTAGTGATCATGTGCACACATGCACGCATATGCATACAAAGGCTTTAACCATGCATTCGCATGCTAGGACCATACGCACACATACCTCCAAGAAAAAAACCCTAGCTGACTTTTTCCTTTATAAAATAGCCATGAGAGGCTCCTAAACCTTCAATAAACGTGTTTCAAGTCCGAGAATCATTCTACAAAGTTCCCAATGGTAGAATTCACTTCTTTGGAGGTCTCCATGTGAATTAACAAGCTTAATCTCAACTTCAAGGATGCTTATCATCCCCCTTGGTCTTTCTTGTATTTCTTTCTTCTATTAAATCAAAGTGGATAAGCCTCTTCTATGTGTTGCCATTGAGTTTTGGGCTCCTACCTATCATGTTTTCCAATTCAATGGTGTGGAATTGTGCCCCACTCTTGAGGAATTTGGTGCAATCAAGGGTGAGCATGACTTTGGGGCCATCATTCTTCCTACTCTTAAGGAAGATCTTTTTGAACTAGCTCATCAATTTTTGGGGGTCCATCTTTCTATGGCCAAAAGATGGTGCAAGCCCAACAAGTTGAATGTCATCATGGTTTTCAAGTATTTCTCTCAAAAAGATGTTCCATTGATTGGGGTGAAGCATTCTCATCATCTCAATGCTTTTTGCCTTTGCATTCTCGTAAGGTTCTTCTTGGTGCATGAAACACCTCGTGTGGATCTTGGAATTCTTCATCTTGTTAAGCACTTAGGGTGTAGGAGCCCAATAGCCATTATCTTGGCTGAAATCCTCAATGGTTTAGATGCTGTTCATAGGGAGGAAGCAACATTCTTTGTGGGGAGTCCTTTTCTTCTTCAGGTATGATCCCTAATTTTTTCCTAGGTTTCCTCAATCTAGTGGGATTCTTCTAATTTTGCATAAATTGCCTTTTGGTTTTCAACCTATCGAGGCTCCTTACATTGTCTTTGAATACGTTTTGATAGGTCAAGAATTTATTAACCCCTTGTGATGAATTAGCCAATTAATTAATTTAATTAGCATGCAATAAGCGTGGTAGTACAAACAAATTACCAACTAAGTTAATATGTAGCGGAAAATAGATTGACATGGTGATTTGTTTACAAATGGGGAAAATGTACATAGCAAAAACGCCATCGGGTGATTTTAAGGTTACCACTCCCAAGAATCCACTATTATCACAACAAGCGGTTACAAGTAAAGGAATCCCAGTACCTTATACCAACCTATAGTTGAACCCTTACCCCAATACCGAATTAGACTTGTTCTGTAGTGACAATCTCTCCTTTCAATGCACGGCTCCTAATATGTGACTAACCAATTCGATGCGCAGATCCTAGAAGGGGAAGAAGAAGAAGATGCCCTAGAATGAAGATAGTTCTAGGACGGAGTAGATTTTTGTTTAGGTGCCACAGAGCAACTAACGAAAGAAAGAGAGAGAGAGAGAAAGGGACAAACAGAAAAGCACCAAACAGATCAATATAAGAATATATAGAAATGAATGTACGGATGCATGATAAGTGCATAAGCATGTGATATGCAACAGTAAAGACATCATGGGTTCAGCCCAATCCAAACCTACCAGCACACATCATTTCAACATAATAATCACACATCCAAAATGCATGAATCATAGTTAAAATGCACACATGATGCAATGCATGATGATTTAAAATCATTTACACAAAAAACCCATCCTAAAGATTTTGCAAAAACCTCATTAAACTTGAAAAACCCCAAAAACTTTTCAAAAACCCAGAACTTAGGACAAAAAATATGAAATGCATGATAGAATAGAGAAAAAGGATCATACCAAATAAAGAAAACTTGATTTAGGCCGAAGATCAAGTGGGGAAAGTGAAGAGGTTTAGTTTGAGGTGTCTGAGAGAGAGAGGAGAGAGTTTCTATCGAGAGAAATCGGAGAAAATGAGAAAAGATTGCACTGACCCTTTTTATAGAAATCTCAGTTTCTCGATGGATCGAGAGGTATCGATAGCTATGGAGAATTAAAAAAATGAGATAGAGCTATCAAAAAGCTATCAAGGAGCTATTGAAAGGTGTCCACAGTAATGTGACCTCGATGGATCAAGAAGCTATCAAGCATTTATTGAGCATACAGAAACTTCCCGATGGATCGAGTAGCTATCGAGTAGCTATCGAGATTGAATCTCATGAATCTCGATGGATCGAGATTGCGACAACAGCTATTGAGAAAGGAAACTCAAGAGGCTCGATAGATAGCCTAGCTGTTGACAGGTATAGAGAAGCTGTTGAGATTCCTTAAAAACAATTTTTCAAAGAAGAGAAAAACACAGATATGAATGCAATCAAACATGCTACTCAACCAAAGATCGAAACAACATTTTAAGCTCTCAAAAACATCTCTCATCAAGAAAAATGTCAAGCATTTGAATCCAAAACACACATACACACTAAGCAAGTTAACCAATTTTTATTTCAAAAACAAGTTTAGACAGTTTAGTGAGTATACACTAGCATATGTATTCCTTGTGATGGCCAAATCACATTGTACCTGCACATGTATCAAAAGTAGCAAAGAATATTGCATATAGTGTGTGAAAAACATCACAAGATTATATAATTGTCTACATGTTATGACGATTTGAGATATGATAAAATAACTTTAACTCACACATAATCATAACTGCTTGATGGGGACTATCACCTTCGAGGTACATCCTATAACTCTCACATCTCCTAGAAGACATGCTTGCTATCATATATAAAGCATTTTGATTCTTTTTGCTTTTAATTTTCTTTGCATATTTTTCTTTTGTTAAGCATATCATGCATGGGCATATAAGAGAAAGAAAAGAAATACCTAATGATGTTAAGTTTTTGACATTGCACTTTTGCTATGCCGAAACATATAGATGTCATTTAATGATTGGCAAGCAATAGTGGTGAGATGGTTATTTATGCCTTTCTCTTAGGATTTTCCAGTCCTTCTCGTCAAAAAGAGTGATATGAGTGTTAAGTACAAGAGATTACTCAATCTTACTAGTTACAAGCATGAGCCATAAAGCTCACTTGTTTAGTTGTGCATAGAGATGCTCATCTAAGCTAAAAAATACACAAAATTTAGAAAATTTTGTTTCAATGGCCATCCAAGGTACAAAAGAACCAATGTACAGAAAACACACGCTGTTTTTGTATTTTTCTGATTTTTCATTTTTTTTTTTTTTTTTATATGAAAAGCAAAACAAAACAAAACTGAAAATAAACAAACAAAAACATGTTAAACAAAGCAAAGCATAAACTAGACTGACTCATAACAAGAAAGCAAAACACACAAGTAATGCATACTCAAAAACAAGAAAGGGAGAGAAAGAGAAAAAGTGACTGAATCACTTGAAGCCTTTTTCCTTCCACACCTTGTAAGAACCTTTCCGTTTTGCAAACCCTTGATCCAGTGGTTAAGGGGAAGAATTAAAATCGTTCAAGTTCGAAAGGAACATGAAGGCTTTGAGTAGATCTCCAAGAGGAGTAAAGAAGGATGGAAATTGATTCTAGTTTCCCGATGAGATCATATTGTTGCTCTGTTGAGTGGCTAACCACAGTGATGACAAAGATGCTGCTTCTTCTTTTTAGGCTTTTGAGTGTTTACCTTCTTAGCCCTCGGGTTTTTAATCTTTTTCTTATCAAACTTAAGGGGTGCTCCTAAGATAGATTTACCCTTATCTATGTTCTCACTAGCTAAAACAATTTTGACATCATTGTTTTTAGAATCAACAGTATTAGCACGTGAAACAAAAAAATGGTACTAGTAGAAGCAATATTAGAAAAAGAGAAATCATACCCTAAACCGGTTCGATCAAAAGCAGATTTCTAAAGACTAAGCATCTCGTCAAGCTTTGTACTTGAAGTCCTCTCCAGTTGAGTTCTAACTTGAAACAATTTTGCCTCAAGCTTCTTGGTCTTCTCAGCCAAGAAATTATTCTCAAATCTCAGTGCTTCAATGGTCTGATTGGCTTCATCAAACTTCGTGGAGATTTCTTCTCGTTCAAGCTCCACTTCACTGAGCTTCTTGGTGGCCAACCTATACAACTTCTCATGTTTTTCCGAGACCTTGTATAATTTTACATAGGCTGTGTGGATGTCATCTTGTTCATCCATCTTCTCAAATTTAGACTCTTCCAAGTCCTCTTCTTCATCCACATCTTCAACAATCCTCTCAGTAGGATTTACAATGGTAGTGAAGGCATTTAGAATTCCATTATCCTCATTATCAGAATCATCTTCAGGCTCGGTGTTGTTCAAAGTAGCAGCAAGTGCCTTGCTCTTCCTAATGGTCTTGAGATACGTAGGGCACTCTTGTTTCATGTGATTGAAGCCTTAACACCCAAGGCACTTTGGTCCTGACGGAACAGTGTACTGACCGCCATCCCTAGCATCCTTTTTTCCTTTGTCTTGGTTCTTGAATTGAGACGAACTGGACTACTTGCGATCTTTGTCAAATCCTTTAGCATTGACATTCTTCAAAAACTTTTTGAATTGCCTAGTGATATAGGATTTCATCTTAGAATCTTCATCGTCTGAAGACTCATCAGTGTTACTGCTCTTGGCCTCCAATGCCATGCTATTTCCCTTACTAGATTTCTCTATCCTTGTCAAACCCAACTCATAGGTCTGCAGATTGCCAACTAGCTTTGTCAAAGGAATTTTATCAATATCATTTGATTCCTCAATCGCAGTGATCTTGGCATGAAATCCCTCGGGTAGAGATTTGAGCACCTTTCTAACAATCTTAGGTTCAGGAATAATTTTCCCAAGATTAAAGGCTGAGTTCACTATGTCTTTGAGCTTGGCATAGAACTCATCGAATGACTCATCCTTCTCCATCTTAATCTCTTCGAAGCATGTAGTAAGCCTCTAAAGTTTCGAATCCTTGATAGCCTTAATTCCTTCATAGGTTTTCTAGAGGATGGTCCATGCTTCCTTAGCAGTTTCAGTAGAGGATATCATCTTGAACTCCTCATTCGTGACCACACTGAATAAAGCATTCAATGCCCTGCTGTTGAAATTTGTCGTCTTGATTTTAGCATCATCCCAATTGGCCAGCGCTTTTTTCGACTTGGTCCAGCCTATCTCCACAACTTGCCACACCTTTTCATCTAATGAACGCAAGAAAGCTCTTATGCGTACTTTCTAATATGCATAGTTAATGACATCAAATAAAGAAGGTATAATAAGAGACTATCCTCTATCCATGACAAATGGGGGTTAATCACACAACAAAGATTAACCCTAATTAGAGTGTGCCTGCTTTGATTCCACTTGATAGGCCAAGAATGTATTGACCTCTTGTGATGAATTAACCAATTAATTAGCCAAGCTAATTAATTAATTCAATTAGCATGCAATAAGCATGGTAGCACCAAAAAAATCACCAATTAAGTTAATATGCAGTAGAAAATAAATTGATATGGTGATTTGTTTACAAATGGGGAAAACCTACACGGCAAAAACCCCACCGAGTGATTTTAATGTCATCACTCTCAAGAATTCACTATTATCACAACAAGCAGTTACAAGTAAAGGAATCTTTATACCTTAAACTAACCTACAATTGAACCCTTACCTTAATACCTAATTAGACTTGTTCTATAGTGACAATCTTTCCTTTCAATGCACGGTTTCCAGTACGTGACTAACCAATTCGATACACGGATCCTTATACGCGGATTACACACCAACTTGAGAAGGATGTTGGCTGCAAAGTTCATCAGTTCATCAACACGATGAAGATCACAAAGCTCCTTAGTTACAAAACTCTACGATGTACAAACACAGCAGCTTCTTGAAGAGAAAGATGACCTAGGCCATATGTCTCCGATTCACAATATGCTTGTGAAAAACTTTTGCATTGAGGTGCATCATCTGTGACGGCCCTTAAAACAATCCTTATATTTGTTTAGGGTTGTGAGAAAAGAAAGCCTAAACATCTATACACGGATTGGAGTGAAATCATATCTAAAAAACTAATTTTCTTAAATCTTGATAAATACCTTATATATTGAGCAGCTGTCGAGCATTGAGCTTAAACAGCCTTTTAAACCTCGATAGATACTAGTTGTTGAGCTTTAAAATCCGGCACTTCTTCACTTGATTCTTAGACAGACTTGCATAGCTTTAACACTTGAACTTGAGACCTTGTTCCTTGAAGCATTAAACACATCCTAGATCTACCTAACACGTTTCTTTCTCCTTTTTCCACTCAACACTTATGTAGCTCAAGGACAAAGAGATGGATCCTGTCAAGCTTACTGAACTTTTAAAGCATCTTACTTTTGTAGACATCTAATGGGAAGTAGAATGGTGGCGCATTAAGGCCATGAATAGCAATGGTTTCAAGGAAAACTGTGCACCTTTGGTTGGGCTTCACCATTGCCTTATTATCCTACATGTCATATTGCATGACAATTTGGTGACCGTTAAGGAGTACCTTGTGGCAATTGTTCTTATCATACCTTAGCATTCACTAAGAGAGACTTAGGTAGAATAAAGAAGACGTAGCCTCAAAGGGCAATGAATAGGGACATATGTTTTCCTAAGTTTCTCGATCCAACTTCAGGATACAAGAACTGGCTCTCCACAGATTGAAGAGCAGTCCATAAGGAAGAAAACAACCACAAGAAGTCCAACAAAAGGAAGAGGACTAAGTGACTACCTTGATATACCCTAAATTTTACTTTTTTTGCATTTTATGATTCTATGTCTTTTTATTTGAGTTTAATAAAGGATTGGAATGTTCCAAATCCCCTATGAAACAATTTATCATCTTTTAATTTGAGTAATGAGAGAACCAACCATTTTATTATCTTTGCTTATTGTCTTTATTATTCTTTTTCTTTCTTTTATGCCATGTAACTTTTGCCCATGATGTCCTTGTGGGAATTTTCACCATGCCCATGGTCTTTTCCCTTACTTTTGCCTAGATCGCCCTTTCAAGTTTTCAACCTAACAAGGTTTCTTTGCCCTAATTTTTGCTTGGGCCACCCTTTTGAGTTTTCAACCTAACATGCTTTTTTCCCCTATTTTTCTTTTCATAGGTTATATTCCCAAAGTCTGTCAATATTGATTAGGTGGAGCATCTCTTCTCCATCCAAGTCTGTAATTCTTGTAACACCTCCTATCATGATCTTTTTGATAATAAAAGGGTCCAGACCACCTTGGCTTCATTTTTCCTTAAGGATTGGAAGCTTCATCCCTAAGTACCTTTAGGACTAGATCCCCTTCCTTATTGTTTCTTGGCTTTACACTCTTGTTGAATGCCCTCACAATTTTCTTTTGATAACCTTGTGCATAGTATTGGGCTCTCATCCTCTTCTTATCTATTAAGGCTAATTGCTCATATCTTTCCCTTATCCATTCCTCTTCTCAGAATTTGGTCTCCACCAATACTCTCAAAGATTGTGTCTCTACTTCAATAGGAAGTACTGCTTCACTCCCATATATCAAAGAGTAAGGAGTTGCCTCAGTTGACGCATGGATAGAAGTCCTATAATCCTATAAAGCAAATGGAAGTTTCTTAGCCCAATCCTTGTATGTTACCAGCATCTTAGCTAGGATGTTCTTGACATTCTTGTTGGCTACTTCTATAGCCCCATTAGTCTGTATTGTGAAGACTTGTGATACTCAATGCTATACAATTCCATGATCCTTCCGACTTCTCCTTTAAAGTGGGAACCATTGTCAGAGATGATCTATTGTGGCACTTTAAATCAACAAATGATGTTGTTCTTTATGAACCAGGCCACATACTTGGCTTGCAACACGGAGTAGGAGGCTGCTTCCACCCATTTAGTGAACTAGTCAATTGTGACTCAGATTTACTTGAGCCCATTTGAGGCCTTAGGAGCTATCCTTCCGATCACATCTATGCCTCACACAGAGAAAGGCCATGGAGAGGTCATGCTATATAGCTCACTAAGTGGCACATGGTTCAGATTTGCATGAGTTTGGCAGTCATGGCAACTTTTCACAAAGCTTATGTTGTTAGTTTCCATTGTATTCTAGTAGTATCCTATCCTCAGAATCTTCTTTGCCAACATCTTCCCATTCATATGAGGACCACAAATTCCTTGGTGGACTTCGTCCATGATTCTTTTAGCTTTTTCTTTCTTCAAACAACAAAGATGTACCCCATCATAGGATCTCCTATAGAGCTGACTCTACATAGGATGTACTGCATTACCATCATTCTTACTGAGCAACGTTCCTTCTTCCCGGCTCCATCAAGGTAGATTCCTAATTCTAGAAACTTCATGATGTCGTAAAACCAAGGGACTTCTTCCTTCTTTATGGCCAAGATGGCCAATTCTTCTTTCTCTTTATGTACCAATTGATATTTCTGTTCAATCTCCAAAGGTTGTGTCCACACACCCTCGAGTATCTCAACTATGGAAGCCAAGGTACAAACTAATTCTGAGCTCTAGGGATGACAGTGTATTCAATTCTATCGAAGGTTTTTGTCAACTCCTCCAAGTATTGTTGGTAAGACTTTAGGTGTTCTTCCTTCACCTTCCACAACTTTTGTGCCTGTGCTATGACCAAGGTCAAATCCCCAACTTTTGTGTCTATTTGATTTCCATATTGATCCACTGCTCCATCAAAATACATCCTCCATGCTCCTAGTTCTATGTTTAATATATCCTCATCGGGGAAATCTTCCCCATCACTTTCTCCTTCTATGGGGTTCTCGGTACAAAAGTCTGATACGACACTTCCTTTGATGGTCTTTCTAGCCACATATTTCAAATCAAATTCAGCTAGTAAGATCAACAACCTTGACAACCTTCCACTCAAGGCAGGTTTCCCAAATAAGTACTTCAATTGGTCCATTCTAGTGACTATGCACACTTGGAATGGTAGGATGATACGTCTCAACTTCTGTACAACCCACACAAGAGCAAAACAAGATTTCTCTATGGGTGAATATATAGTTTCATAGTCATGCAACATCTTGCTTAAATAATGCACGGCTCTTTCATTCTTATCATCATCTTCTTGAGCCAACATGCTTCCTACTGCATCTTCTATGATCGAGAGATAGAGGAGTAAGGGCCTTCCAAGTTCTGGAGGTACCAAGATAGTTGGGTGGAGAAGATATTCCTTGATAATCTCAAAGGCTTTCTGGCATTCATCATTCCATGTATGGGGTTCATTTTTCCTCAGAAATTTGAAGATAGGTTCATAGGTGGAAGTGAGTTTGGCAATGAATCGGCTAATGTACTGTAGCCTACCTAAGAATCCCCTTATCTCCTTCTTACTCTTAGGTGGAGGCATGTCTAGAATGGCCTTGATCTTTAATGGGTCAACTTCTATCCCACCTGTCGCTTATTAAGAAGCCTAGTAGTTTTCCAACGGTTACTCCGAAGGTGCTTTTTTATGAGTTTAATCTAAACTTGTATTCTTTGATCCTTTTGAAGAATTTCCTCAAGTTGGTTATGTGACCCCCTTTATCTTTGGACTTCACTATCATATCATCAATACATACCTCTACCTCATTAAGCGTCATATCATGAAATAAAGTTGTAGCCATCATTTGGTAGGTTTCACCTACATTCTTAAGCCTAAATGGGATTACTATATAGCAAAAGATTCCTCATTCAGTGGAGAAAGTAGTCTTGGCAATGTCCATAAGAGCCATGCTTCCTCTTCCTCTTCACTTTCAGCCAAAACAAAATATTGTCCTTCATCGGAAGGTGAGGTGGAATCTCATTCAATCAAACTGTGACCAGGAATGTATTGGGTTATCCTAACTGTCAAGGTCCAATCTTGCCAATCTTGATCTTCCCAGGATCTCGCACTTCCTATTTTGGAAAAATCATTAACATTAGTCCTTATGAAGGTCCAAGGTCTTGGGATATTTTTTTAGCATTGGGAAAAGCAAAAGAACGACTCTTTCAATCATAACATGATCAGCCTTTTGTTGAGATATGTAGCCAAACATCATGGTACGTGGAAGATCTACAAGAAACCATTTTGAAAAAAATGAATACACACCTTTCAAATAAAAGCTTCTTTTGGATGTAGGAAGTCCTTAAGTCTATTTTAATGAAGGTCCAAATACAATGTCACTCCTTTATCTCTTATAAGCCTTACCTCTTGTTTCAGGGCTTGGTCCATTTACAACAAAGCTTTCATCTTACACTCATGGGCATTCATTAGAATATACTTAGAGATTTTCAACCCTTTGTCTCAAATATGGGCCATAATGTATTCATCACCTTTAGGTTCTTCTCTTTCTATTCATTGCCAATCTTTTTTTGTTTTAGAAGTTGCCTTTAGATAGAAAACACCATGACCTTCCTCTTAAGTCTCATGAATCTCTCATCATTATAAGCCTTTACATGCAACAAGGAGGCCCAAGATTAAGGAGTTTGTTACCTTAGGCCCAAGACTTTCTTTTTCAAGAAGCCTTTGATTATAGGCTTATGATAGCGAATAGGCTATGGTCCTATGAACCTTTCAAGTTAAAATATACCTTTATATTTTGGGAGCCTCTTATATATGAGAACCTCTTTTCTTTTTATCCCAATGTCTTAGGGTATGCCATAACTTTTGGGTCATCCTTTCAATTTTTCATCTTTTATTTGTCCTTTAGAGTTAGGTGAACACAAGATATGTAGCTGAACAAACAAGAGATATAAAGGGCACCCTTTTTTAATAGGATCTAGGATTTCTATATATGTAGGTAAGCTCCTTAAAGCTAAAGGGATAGATTGATAGGTCACTCACAACTAGGTTGGCCACAAGTGAAAGTGCGTGCAAGATAAAATTAAAAAAGCTTTTATCATGATTAAGAAATGGAACATATTGGAGTCAAACTCTCTATCCCCCATGGAGTTTCCACTGTTAGCACAAGTGCCCACGATGGGCTTTGAGTTTCCCCAAATTTAGGGGAAGTACGCCTTGACCTAGAGTGGCCCGTTGCAGAGGGTGTAAATGGAGTTGCCACCTAGATTAGGTCTATGAACCATATGTTTAGAGCTCTTGTGAAAGGAATGATCTTTACCAAAGCACATATCCGGAGTTTAGGTATGGGGATGGGAAGGTGTTAGGCACCCAACCTCACCTGACCCATGGGTCAGCCTCCAGTCATTATGTTCCAAGTCTTAAAATTGTTAAAGGTTCATTTAACAAGTCATTCTAACTCACACACACATTAACATGCATCTAAACCAAGAAAACATGGCATATCATCCCTCAAACCTAACATTCATCTATCATGACATTAAGCTCACATCACCAAATGCAGAAACATTACTAGGCAAATTCAAACATAAAGCATACAAGCCTAGGCATATGAACTCATTGTTGGGATTAATGCCCTTAAATCCTATTGTATGATGCTATATATTATATTACGTATGACATGATGTATGACTTAATATTGTAATTAATAAAGTTATTTTATTATTATCTAAAATAATGGTAACATGAATGTTTAGATATTATCATATAGTCCATGAGATGCATAGTATGTGATTTATGTGAAAAGTTACAGAATATATAAATCACAAATTCTTTGTAAACTCAGAATTTATTTCGTAGTCGGTGATGAAATTAGGCGTTTCATCTGCGAAGACTATAACATATTAACTAAGATGATTTGTCTTGATCATGGAAGTTGTGACTTCTAGTTAATATGTTGATGTGCTTTAAGAGTTAAGACATATAAAATTGGATCGCTGTGAGATTTATTATTCTCCTAACAATTGTCAATGAATAATAAATCTCACGACTTATATTTACATGAACTCTTAATCTTAAGATAATAATGGACCTGATCATGAAGTGTAAGTTGCTTTGATATATCAGGAGTGAGATCTAAAGTAACGGTCAAAACCTTAGTATGTTGGGCAATCACATTTAATGTTGATGGAACATATATTCTCAAGATGGAATTCATAGTCTTTTAACGGAGATATAAAATATTCCCTTGAGATAAGTTTAATAGGTTCAGTTATTCAGAGAGTTAGACCTAATCACTTTCGTAAGAAATTACTAAAGTATATATTTATGAAATTGGATTTCATAAATATATGATGAATAACTTAAAAGGATTAAACCGGGTACTCAAGAATTAAGATGTAGTAATCTACAAAGAGGCAGTCTTTATTCATGACTTTGTATTACTACGAATATTTTATGAAGGGGTTGCATGTATAATAAAGTCTTGGGATATAATTTATTAATAATGCCTAGAGTGCAATTATATTTATATAGTGGTATTCAATATAATTAATGGTAACTTTGGACTTGTCAAGAGTTGACAGAAAAGCCCAAGACCTATTGGAGCTAGTGTCTTATTTGTTCCCTTTTGGTCCCACTCCAAGCCATATACTAAAGACCAATTGGAAAGGCTCAAAAAGCCAGCCCAATTAGATAATTAGTTATAAGGAGAGAAACATACAGAATTTTGTAAGAGTATAAAACGGTTTGTATGTGAGTGTTAGACACTCTCTCATTCTCTCTAGAACAAATTCATATAACTCATTGAGAGACCACACATCTTGGGCGTTAGTGGAATTGGAGTGAAGATTGAAAGTGTTCCCGAGTACTTCTGATCTTTGATTTTGAAATTCACTGCACAAAGGTACATTATCTTATTCTATATTCTGAAACTTACATAGTGCATGTTATCAATTGTGAATGAAGTAGATCCGTTTAATTTTCCGCTGCGCGCATTTATATTTTCAACAATTGGTATCAGAGCCAGGTTTTCAATTCCAATCTGTATAACACGTTTTGTGAGTTTTAGAATTTGAGATAATAGTTTCATAATGCTAGAAGATTATACATGTATTTAATTTTCTGCATGGTTGTTGAAACTATGATTTGATAAAAACTGATATTGACGTTATGATGTTGTTTAAATTTGAATTTAAGTATGTTAAATTGAAGTTTAAGGCTATAGCATCAATGGAATTTAGTTTTGATATCAATGTCTATAATGTTTATATTATGGTTGTTTATTCATGAAAAGTCGTTAAAAATTACCTTAGAAAAATTCTGGAAATTCAAAATTCGCGAAGCTCAATCAATCGAGCAGCTATCGAGCATCAATTGAGCCTGGTGATTTAGAAGCTCAATCGATCAAGAAGCTATCGAGACTCGATTGAGCAAACAAGAGATTTTTTGATCGATCGAGAAGCTATCGAGCAGCTGTCGAGCTAGCAAGATTGTTTCTCGATCGATTGACTAGCTATCGAGAAGCTGTCAAGCCTAGGAATTTTTTGAATTTTTCTAAGTGTTTTTACATGTATAAATTGCAAGGCTGTGTGTGATTAGTTTACACATGATTTCTTATTAAAAACCTTCTTTAAAACATCTAGTGGGAGAGAGATACAAGGGTTGAATCTCACGGCCTCCAATGTTGGTTCATAGTAGTGTGAAATATATACTTTGTCTTTGCTTCGAGCTTAGCATTCCATGCAGAGAGTGTTTATTTCATGGTCCTACAAGATTGAACTTCTTGGTTTATAGTAGTTTGATCAAACACCTTGTCTTAGTTTCGAGCTTTGCATTCCATGCGAAGGGTGTTTTGTATCATGGTACTACAAAATAAGCTTGTTAAGGGGATGAAATATGGCTACACATGATTCTAGACAATGATACACACTGGACTAAATATTATAATATCCTCTATGCTGAGTTCTTACTATTATTATTTAGAGGTCAAACGTATAACGACGTATTATTAGTGTTTGATAAGAGTTATCATGATAGAACCAATAATGAGAATAGTTCTCAATCAATCATAGTATTTAATGTTCACTCTATGCTGAGGGATATTGAATATGGGATTGGGTAGTCGTTGCATATATTATACTATGGTTTTATTAAGTTTCCATACTATATGTTTATATGCTAAATTGATAATGTCCAGTTTACTTATTATATTCATGTTTATTGTTTTCAGATTTGAACATTGCATCATTTAGCCCACTTGTTACCATTCTTAATCAAAACAAATTGACTGGATCCAATTATGTTAACTGGAAAAGAAATTTGGACATTGTTCTTACAGCTGAAAAGCACAAATATGTGCTTACTCAACCATGTCCTAGCTTTCCTTCATTAGATGCTCCTCTTGAGGAAAAACAACGATATGATCGTTGGCAGAAATCTAATGAGATGGCCAAGTGCTACATCCTAACATCTATCTTAAATGTTCTACAGCATTAAATGTAGGATGTAGAACTAGCTTCAAACATTATGCTAAGTCTGAAGGAGATGTTTGGTGAGCAAGGCCATTCTGCAAGGCAAGAAACCATGAGGCAAATTTATAATACCAAAATTTATAATACCAACATGCATATGAAAATGAACATGCATTGATGCATAGGTGTTGTGTTGCAGTGAGGTAAGTAGGGTAAGTCAGGCATAGATCACATGAACATGCATTTGAGTGTTTGAATATGAAATTTCTTAATATGCTTGGTTGAATGCCATGAGTGTTGGAAATATAAATGTGCGCAGCGGAAAATTAAACGGATCTACTTCATTCACAATTGATAACATGCACTATGTAAGTTTCAAAATATAGAACAAGATAGTGTACCTTGGTGTAGTGAATTTCAAAACCAAAGATCAGAAGTACTCGAGAATACTTTCAATCTTCACTCCAATTCCACTAACACCTAGGATGTGTGGTCTCTCAATCAGTTATATGAATTTGTTCTAGAGAGAATGAGAGAGTGTCCAACACTCACATACAAACCGTTTCAAACTCTTACAAAATTCTGTATGTTTATCTCCTTATAACTGATTATCTAATTGGGCTGGCCTTTTGGGCCTTTTCAATTGGACTCTAGTATGTAGCTTGGAGTGGGACCAAAATGGAACAAATAAGACACTAGCTCCAATGAGCCTTGGGCTTTTCTGTAAACTCTTGACAAGTCCAAAGTTACCATTAATTATATTTAATACCACTATATAAATATAATTGAACTCTAGGCGTTATTAATAAATTATATCCCAAGACTTTATTGTACATGCAACCCCTTCATAAAATATTTGTAGCTATACAAAGTCATGAATAAAGACTACCACTTTGTAGATTACTACAGCTTAATCTTTGAATACCCGGTTTAATCATTCTAAGTTATTCATCATATATTTATAAAATCCAATTTCATAAATATATACTTTAGTAATTTCTTACCAAAGTGGTTAGGCCTAACTCTCTGAATAACTGAACCCATTAAACTTATCTCAATGGAATATTTTATATCTCCGTTAAGAGACTATGAATTCCATCTTGAGAATATATGTTCCATAAACATTAAATGTGACTACCCAACATATTGAGGTTTTGACCGTTACTTTAGATCTCACTCTTGATATATCAAAGCAACCTATACTTCATGATCAGGTCCATTATTCTCTCAGGATTAAGAGTTCATGCAAATATAAGTCGTGAGATTTATTATTCAATTGACAGTCGTTAGGAGAATAATAAATCTCACAGCGGTCCAGTTCAATATGTCTTAACTCTTAAAACATATCAACATATCAACTAGAAGTCACCACTTCCATGATCAAGACAAATCATCTTAGTTAATATGTTATAGTCTTCGCAGATGAAATGCCCAATTTCATCACTGACTACGAACCAAATTCTGAGTTTACAAAGAACTTGTGACTTATATCTTCTGTGACTAAATCACATAAATCACATACTATGCATCTCATGGACTATATGATAATGTCCAAATATTCATGTTACCATTATTTCAGATAATAATAAAACAACTTTATTAATTTTAATATTAAGTCATACATCATGTCATACATAATGTCATACATAATATAATACATAGCATCATACAATAGGATTCTAGGGCACAAATCCCAACAATCTCCCACTTGCCCTAAAGACTATTGTGCACTAATCTAACTCCCATTCCTTCTAAATGTGACTCGAAGGTCCTTTGAGGCAAGGCTTTGGTAAAGGGATCTGCTAGATTATTTGCACTTTCAATCTTTGCTACCACCACATCTCCACGAGTAATAATATATCTAATGATGTGATACTTTCTTTCGATGTGCTTTCCTTTCTTGTGGTTCCTTGGATCTTTTGATTGTGCAACTGCACCACTATTGTCGCAAAACAATGTGATGGGAACTTGTTCCATTCTCATTACACCAAGGTCAGAAAGGAATTTCTTAAGCCATACAGCTTCCTTTGCTGCTTCACAAGCAGCAACATATTCTGCTTCCATGGTGGAGTCCGCAATACAAGATTGTTTGACACTCCTCCAAGTTATGGCTCCACCTTCCAAGGTGAAAACACATCCTGATGTGAATTTTCTAAAATCTAGATCTGATTGAAAGTCTGAATCTGTATAGCCAATGGGTATCAAATCCTCACTTCGGTAAACAAGCATATAATCTCTCATTCTCCGTAGATACTTAAGAATATGCTTTACAGCTTGCCAATGTTTTGGTCCTGGATTTGATTGATATCGGCTGACCATGCCAACTGAATAACAGATATCTGGTCTAGTACAAAGCATGGCATACATGAGACTTCTTACTGCAGAAGTATAAGGAACTTGTCTCATCATATTTTCTTCCTCTTGAGTCATTAGGCCTTTGGTCATCAGACAGAGGAACTCCATGTCTGAAAGGAAGTAATCCTTTCTTGGAGTTTTGCATGCTAAATCGTTCTAGAACCTTATCTATATACCCGATTTGTGATAAACCTAACATCTTATTCTTGCGATCTCGCCAAAGCTTGATCCCTAGAATAAAGTTAGCTTCACCTAAGTTCTTCATATCAAATTGGCTTGACAACCAAACTTTTACTGATGACATTACCCCTACATCATTTCCAATGAGTAGAATGTCATCAACATAAAGCACTAGGAACATTACTACTTTATGTTGATGTCTTTTGTACACACATGGTTCATCAAGATTTTGTTCAAAACCAAATGACTTGATTGCTTAATCAAATCTGATGTTCCATGACCTAGATGCTTGCTTAAGTCCATAAATGGACCTTTTCAACTTGCATACCATATGCTCTTGGTTCTTTGCTATGAAACCTTCCAGTTGCATCATATAGATTTCTTCTTCAAGATTGCCATTAAGAAATGCAGTCTTGACATCCATTTGCCAAATCTCATAATCATAATGAGCAGCAATGGATAAGGGAATTCTGATAGATTTGATGTTATTATCTTGAGCCTTGATTTTTCGCATAGAGTACATCTTTTTGCTATTTGAGTTAGAGTTCATAGGTTTTGCAAAGTGATGCTGTAAGTTATGAAAAAGTGAAGTAGTACTTGGAATCCACCGCACCCCCCCCCCCCCCTTTTTCTTTTCTCTGGGGGTACTTCAAGCTTGACTAGCAGCTGTTCTATTTATGTTGTGTTTTGTTTTTGTTTTAATTAATAAACCATTCTGTTAATTGTCTCCCCTTCTGGGTATACATGAAAGAGTTATTGGGGTATGATGAACTTATGCATCATTTGGGTTTAAGTAGGAGTTTTTGGATACTGAATGTATTTGAGTGGCTTTACAGAGTTCAATTGACCTGAGACAATGCATTTTCCTTACTTGTGGGTTATTCTTTTATCCCTATTCTCTATCCTTTTTCCTCCATTTGATCGCTGCAAACAAAAGTGTGAATTGGTTGACTGTATAGAGAAGCTATTAGATTGGGTGTTATGGAATCTGGATCAGACTAACTATGCTCCTGGTTGGATTCAACATGATTTATAAATTGCACCGTAGGAAGTACTTGATAAATGTTTGTGAGCCATGTAGGCTGCTGCTAAAATGTCCTATATTATGCCAATGAGCTCTAGGTCAAATGGCAGGTCCTTCACCTGTAAAAATTAGTGGAGGGTTAGGTTGTGGGTTCAAAGACTACTACGTGTATGTGTAGCTTATCAATTAAAAAGAAAAAGAATGACATAGGTTTGAGTGCAAAGACAGAAGTTCTGTGCTTTTGTTCTTTTTTTTGCTTGAACTGATGCGATTTATTAATTTTTCATGTTTTGTTAGAGCTTTGTGGTCTTTTTTATAATCTTTACATGGTTATTGCCATTTTTGTTTTTATACAATCAACCTGAGGTTCAAGGAATAAGATACTTTTTTTTTTTTTTTTGATAATAAGGAATAAGGTACTGTTTCCTTGTTTTGTGAAAGATTTCTGTTTAACGATTTCATGAATATGTATAAAATGTTGGTACCATGGGGACTGGAAAGACACATGGACGAAACCAATGTTTTAATACTGGTCATTCAACGAGCCTCAAAAGTGACAGGTTTAGAGGTCATGGGTTCAACCGAGGTTTGAATGTGATGTCATAAATATGTTTTTTTTTTATAAAAATTATATGTTAATAATAATCAACTTGTGTGTATTCGTGTGTGTTGTAAAAGAAAAAGTTACTAGGATCAAGGTTGGTAATAAAATTTTTAATTAAAGATAAATTATTTTTACTTTTATTTTTTGATAATTTTGTTGTTGGGGAAGGGTGGATTTAAAACATGGAAGAGTGCCAGAGTGACAGTTGTGTTACAAGACTCTTGGTTAAAGTAAAGATAAATTATTGACGATGAAAGTTAGTATGTTGATAATTTTGGTGTTTATAGTGTTTCAATTCATAATTTTTATATATTTTTCAATCTTGACTTTGATTTTGAAAAGCTTTCCATAGCATTGCAAGCAAAGTCTTCTCTTTAGCTTGATAGAAAAGGCTCTGGAAAATTCCCCCACATTAGGGGTGAAGTCATGCTGCACGCAATCATTGTCCAATCCAGAAGTTGACCCAAGATGGTTAATGGGATATGACTTGATCAGAATTAGGATGGTTCACAATTCAACCAGTTGGATTGGCAAGTCTGGTCCAGTTCTTGTTTAAATTTCATGTTCTTTAAATACTAATTATGAGCAAGTTTGGAAGCTTATGGGATCTTATAGGGCTACTAGAGACTATTCCAAAAAAAATCTATAGGGATGCTAGAGTGATGGATAGCTATAAAAACAATTTATCTTATAAGAGCATTCACAGCAGTGGTGCTAAATAGTTATATTACTATTTTTTAGCACTACTGATCACAAAAATACGCTGCAACAGTGGAGGCATATCTAAAAAATTTAGATGTTTAGCTACAGTGCACATCTATCTATAGATGTGCACTGTAGCGCAAAGCTTAAAAAAAATAATATATTTTATTTAACCTCTCTCACCCTTTTCCATTAAAATATTCTTTTTCACTCTCTCTCTAGCTTCTCTTTCTTTTCGCTATCTTTTCTCTCTGCTTTTCGTGTGATCGGTGATTGGGTCGGTGGGTTTCGGGGATGGCGTGATCGGCGATTGGGTCAGTAGGTTTCGTGGATAGTGTGATCGGCGATTGGGTCGGTGGATTTCGTGGATGGTGTGGGTTAGTGGGTCGGCGATGGTGTGATCGGCGATGACTGGTCTGGAGCATAAGATAAATCGTGGGTTGGCGATGGTGATGGCTGGTCTTCTCTTTCTCGATCTAGCTCAGATGGTGGGTTTGATGGCGGTGGTTGTGCCGTGTTTTGTGGTTTTTTTTTTTTTTTTTTTTTTGGCTGCTGTGGACTGCTAGTGGTGGTGGTGGTGGTGGCGGTTGTGGTTGTGGCTGTGGCTGTGAGTGTGGCTGATAGTAGAGTGGCTATGGTTGGTGCTGCGGTTGTTTTTTTGGAAGTAGGATATATTATTTTATTGTGGTAGTTATATTATTTTATTGTGATGTGTATATTATTTTATTGTGTTGAAAGCTAAAATAGATCTACTGCTGCAGCATGTGTGTAGGTAAAATAGATAAAGTGACTTTTTGTGTAGCTAAATAGCTAAAATTTTGCTTTCACTGCTGTAAATGCTCTAATGAAGTTCAGAATATAGTCAAGGTCTTCTAATCCTAGCATTAATTGTCATGGGAATTTTTTTTTTTTTTTTTTTTTTTTTGAATTCTTTCTAAGCTTGTGTTCTCTCTAATGAAGTTTGAGCTGGTTTAGGACTTCTTTTGGAAACATTTTTAGTAGGGCCTAATTCTTATAAAGGAAGTAACAATTATAACTAAGAAATCTTGGGAATTTCTTTAATATAGGACTTCCATTTAAATGAATATGAACTACTTTTATGCGTTCCTGAAAGAAAACCTTTCCATTGTATTTGTTTCTGGTTTTTTGTGTTTCTGTTCCCATCCAAGTTTAAAATTTGATCTTCTTGGGTCTTTTTTCTCATATGTAATCTGATATAATGACCTCTTATTTGAGTTTTGACATTGATTGGTTCAAATCAGGGACCATATTCCCTTTCCTCCCCTCTTATTTGTTCTTCTTTTAAAGTAATGTCACTGAAACAGTGAAAAGTGGCTTAATTTTTATTTTCCTCCTTACTCAAAGCTTAATTTTACTTTAGATGGTAATCCTTGTTACATAATTTGTCACTGCCTTCTCCATGTTGGAGCATCATTTTGTCTTTATTTATTTTTTGATACGTATGGAACTTTTCTAAAAAGGAGCCCTTTGGACTCACCTCTAGCAAGTATAACCTATAGGATTGATCCCACCTGCCAGAACCAATTGTCAGGTAATCAAGGGGAGTTCACCCCTAACGGGCTAAGAAATTTACGATCATGCTTAGGAGCTCTCTTTATAAATTGTGGAGTTAATTTAAAGTTTCATGTTCTTTCCTTTTTTTATAAGTAAAGTTTCAAGTTTTTTCCTTTAAGTAAAGTGATCTTTATGATTTTATAGAAGAAGGGCCAAGCTGCTCTAATTATTGTAATTTTTTAGTTTTATCTACCTCAAGCTTTTATTGTGTGGCGTTCATATGCAATATTGGATTTAAATGAGTCCTATGTTGTTTTGAAGATCACATTGTAAGGAGTCTAGGATTAAAAAATTTTAAATTTGAATTATTATTTCATAGGTTATGTTAGTTTTGTAACGAGACAAAAAAGATGAAGTTTTGTGTGGGTTCTAATTAGTTCAACTTATAAAGTCTTTTGTTATCTAATAAGAGATCAGAAGTTCAATCGCTGCCTACACAAAAAATTAATTGGTGTCTTGGTCTGATGATGAATAGCAATCATCAGGAGTGGACGGACGCAACCTAGGGTTGTAAACGAACCAAGCTGTTCATGAACAACTTGGGTTCAGTTCGATAAAAAGCTCGTTCATGTTCGTTTATTTATAAATAAGCTAAGCTTGAACCTTAGTATTAGGCTTGTTTGATAAACAAGCGGAGCCTAAGCAAAAAAAAAAATTGTTCATAAACAAGCTCGTGAACAAAGGGCTCGATACAAAACATGCCGAGTTTAAGCTCGTTTATAGTTTGATATATGTTTACCAAATAAACTCATTATTATGACATTAAACATATCTTAATAATAATAACATAGTCCACATGAGACCACTTATCACTACCCATTAATTTTTCTTCTTTCCTCTAATTTTTTTTAACACTACCTCTAAACTGACCATGGAACACTTTTATACTTAAGTTACATTTTTTTTTTTTAATTACTCAAGCTATAGACAATGAAGGATAAATTGATGGATTTAATTATGTAAAGTTGTAATTTGAACAATTTCTAATCATGGGTGGAATTAGAAGCATGATAAAATGAGTATATTTTTTTCTTTTCTTTTCTTTTTTGTTTACTTGATATTTGGTGATATAAGCATTTGATAAAACATTTTTTTTGGATCTTAAGCTAAAAAGCTTGACTTGAGCTCGAGTTTGAGTTTGATATTAAGCTTGAGCTTGGCTTGAATAATTAATCAAGCCAAGCTCAAGCTTTTTGGCATTCTTATGAGCTTGAGTTCAAACATTATTTTTAGGCTTGTCTCAAGCTCAAGCCAAGCTTGAGCATTTGATTTTTATTGAGGAGCCAAGTTTACACACGCACTACTTGGCAAAGCTTTGCTTGTTGACAGTCCTATGGACGCCATAGGTTGAAACTCTATCATATTCATTAAAAAAAATGAGTTTTATAATGAGGGTCATATAATTTTCTGTAACCTCTGCAAAGCAAGCACTTTGATAATTAAATCTAGAACTTTTTAGAAGCTTTAAGGGATTGTTTGGTTAACTACAAACGTGTTTTAAGAATTAATTCTCACAATTATTTTTCTAGGTGTTTTCTAACCCCAAAAAACATGATGGAAACTGTTTGGCAATGTGTTTCTATTCCCCCCCCCCCCCCCCCCACCCTACCCCCCCAACAAACAAAACCATCACAAATAGCAACACCCAACAGAATCAATGGCACTCAAAATCAGTGACCATTTACCCAAACCCACGACCTTCATGACCACCCATCCACCCAACAATACACACTTAGACATGGCAAAATGGGTGGGTCGAGTCGGGTTCGAGTCGGGTCGATCAGGTTGCAGGTCAAACGGGTCAAAAATGGGTCATTTTAAGAGGGTTAAAAACGAGTTCGAGTCAATCGGATTGCGGGTCAGGTCGGGTTGGGTTGGGTTGGGTTGACCCGTATTTTTCACATGAAATTTTTTATTTTTTATTTTTATAAAGAAAACAATAAGTATTTGCCATTTGGAAAATTATGCAACATATTACTTGATATAAAATGTATTATTTTGAATTCACCGCTTATATCAAGAATGAATTCAATTAAACTTATTATTACTTATTCAATAATTTTAAAATTATACAAATGCAAACAATGTTATCTAAAACAAAATAATACAAAGATAAGTAAAACAGATACACAAGTTTTATTTCTACACAATATCAACATTCCAAAATATAAAATAAAATTATAAATGACTTATTGAATAACTCATTTGATAAAAAATAAAAACATATAAGAAAGTTACAGTCTTGAAAATTAATTTTATAATCTATTATCAATTGTGGTTGACACTCTATTTCGATTTGAGATATACTTAAAATTTGATTGCTTACTTATTTATACATGGTCTCTTTTATAAAGATCATATCGTTGTTAAGCAGTATACACTCTATGAAATATCATAATTTATTTTGAAAAACCATTAATTTTGAACATAAATTGTTAAAAAATAGGTCTAAGTATTCATAATTTATACTAATTTGATACTTTGGCTTTACTATTTTCACACTTGTGAATGTGTCTTACCCATGTCTACAATTTTAATTCTATTTTTAACTCTACTATAATCAGATTATCTTGACATGAACTTTGTTATTTGATATCTAAAAATCTTTACTCATTACAGAATGCTCAACCATTTATCTTTCAATTAATTTGCATATGGTTATGTAAATGTATCAATTGTTTCCTTAAAGCTCACAATAAACAATTAAATCAATATTGTCTTAATTTCATTATTTTTTTTTACCCAAAAAAAAAAAAGTTTTTAAAAAATGGTCCGGGTTCGGGTCGAATCGCGGGTCGGTCGGGTTGACCCACACAAAACACGGGTCGGGTCATGAGTCAACCCGTTTTTACTTGGAGTCAAAAAAATCGGGTTCGTGTCATGTATTTTTCGGGTCGGGTTGGGTCAGGTCAGAATTTTCTGACCCGTTTTGCCATGTCTATACACACCCAAAGGCAAAAAGAAAAAGAAAAAAAGGGAACCCTGCCAATTTTAATCACCAAACAAGATCTGAGTTCCACCTTAGGATTATTCCCTCTGCTTCTTCCAATGGTCACCCAAATCGCCCAACTATGGAAAAAAAATCCATGGCACTGGGTCACAATCGTTGTTGCTGCCTCTCCACAATAAAATGAAATATGAAAGCACCCAAAAGATGTTTTGGCTTTTGTTGTTTGTACACTGCAACTTGAGTAAGCATTTTTAAGTTTTGTTTTGTGAAAACACCTGGTGAAACAAGATTTTTTTTTTACTGGGACCCATTACCTTTTGTTTTTTAAAACAAGAAACTTGTTTTTAAATTTGGCAACCAAACAGCCTCTTAAGCTTCTTAGTTCTAAAAGTCCAAATTAGTCTTTTATCGAGTTTTATTAGGTCTTTTAGTTTGCTAGTCAAGTTAGGGGGGCTTCTAATGTAGTAGGACAAAAAAAAGTGACTATATATTTGCTTCAACGTGGTTCAAAAATTCATTAATTTAATTTTTTCTTAGTGCACTGTTTATATATGCGGATATGCAGCACTTGATTTCTATCTTCTCTTTCTTTTTTCTTTTTTCTTTTTTCTTTTTTCTGGGAAAAGTTTAGTAACAGTTCCTTAGGTGTGGTATGTTAGATTCCCCAATTAAATTCATGCATAGTTATATTGACCAATAAAACACATTTTATCTCTTCCGAGTACAATTAATTTTAATGCAGTTATGTGTTTGAATTTAATAAGAGAACTTAATGAACTATACCTAAGGTATTCTATATAAGTATTTTTACCCATTTTTTTTTTTACACACTTTGGAACCCTAAAACCCCCAAGTTTTCTATAACTTTAAATCCCAAACACAGTTGCTTTCCAGAAACTTCTCATCCTGTTTCCCTTTAGAAAAACATATCCTTTTGCTTTCAAATTTGAAACCAAATCAATCCTCAACTATCCTATAAATCCTACGACTTTCTCTCATTATACATACTAAAGAGTTTCCTATCCTGAAGCCCGCCACCAGTTCACCTAGACGGATTACCCTAATTTTCCCTCAGTCATCTTTTGGGAGTAATACAATAGATGGAATTAATTATGATGGTTTCTTTTTATAGTTAACTATAACTTGTGCACCTATACTGGATTGAACTTGTGACTTGACTGTGTCCTTTTTACTTAAAAGAGGAGGAGATGTCATTTAGAATTAATTATGATGGTTTCTTTTTATAGTTAACTATAACTTGTGCACCTATATTGGATCAGTGGTGGCTTTAGGAAATTTTTTTCTAAAGGGTCATTAAGAAAATTAAATTAAACAAATTTAATAAAAAAAAGAATTTGAATATATTGAGTTATCGAAAAAAAAAAAAACACACACACACACAAATACATGAAGCTCTACAATTTCCTTTTATGAGTTTTTATATTTTGAAATCATCTCATAATAATTTATTATTAGTTATTATCTATAGTCAATGTAAGTATGACCATTTTATTTTGTTAAGTTTGTATAATATATTTTTTTTACGCACTTGTGGTTATATATTTATCATTGTTTTTATAAAAAATATTTTAAACTAAATGACAAAACTCAGTCCCACTTGCACTAGATAATTATTAACCCACACAACCACACTCATCCATACATAAATAATACACTAAATTGTTGTTTGATTGTGAAATAAGCTGATATGCGATCAGGGTTTGCAAGATTTAGAATAGAGTGCACACAAATATTTTTAAGAGTAAATTAAATTGGTAAAGCAATATTTTATATATATAAATTTTTTTTTTCCAAGTTAGGGGTTCATTTGAACCCCTTGAAGTGTATGTGCAGCCGCTGTTATACTGGATTGAACTTGTGACTTGACTGTCCTTTTTACTTAAAAGAGATGTCATTTATGGCCGAAGTAATTATGATTAATAGTGATTGGCTAAGCTTTAGGGTCCATTTGATTGGAAGGATGGAAAATGGGGAGAGAATGGAAAAGTAGATGAATAGAAAAGATTTAGTTTTTCCTCCGTGTTTGGTTGAGGGAGTGGAAAAGTGAAGAGATGAAAAACTTTTTTGTTTAATTGAGTAGAAAAGTGGGAGGATAAAAAATGTAATTTATATAAATTTACTCTCATGTCCCTATTGCATAAAAACATTTTTTTTTTGTTACCACAAACTAACACAACTAACAAAACATTGAGCAAAAAATAAATAAATAAATAAATAAATAATAATAATAATAAAGTTGTGTTTGATATGAAAGAAAGAAAGAAAAGAAGCTAACCAACATGTGCACTATACTTGGGAAAAGGCAAAAAAAGAACAAAGGTAAAAAAGAAAGAAAGGCAGTAGCAGCAGTAAAATTTTCCCAAAAAAAAAAAGCAACAGCAACATTAATAGGGAGGGTAGATGGGTAATTTCACATCAAACCCACTCCCTCCCTCTTTTCTCTCTAGTTTTCTCCCTAAATTGGGAAGAGAACTTTTTCCTCTTAAATGGTGGGCCCGTGGAGAAAACTACCTCAACCCCAATTTCCCCCCCACCCCCCCCCCCCACCCCCCCCCCCCCCCCCAAAAAAAAAAAACCTAAACACCCTCCTCTCCTCTCCCCTTTTTTTTCTCCCCCTCTATCATTTTTACCCCAATCAAACAGACCCTTAGGGCATCTCATAGAGTGGAATTGCACTCACTTTATTTTCCCCCCTTTTGGGTTCAAGAGTTAGTTGGCTTTTTGTAAGGGTGAAATTTCATGATGTTTGTAATTAGGATTTTACTAATGTATGCCCTTTTAGGGCATATGTTAGTACGCCATTTTTGGAAATGTTTCATGAGAAAATGAAAATGTGACTTCACCTTTTGGATAGTTTTTTTCAATTTTCTATAAAGAGTTTTCTAAAATAGATGATTAATGTATGCCTTTAGGGCATACATTAACTAGACCCCTGTAATTATAATCCAAGTGTTTTATTTGATAAATTATACTCACACTTGATGGGTTTTGAACCCCACGACTTCATCATTCACCTAGGACTTATATAGGGAGGAGGTGCCAATTGTGTTAGAGCTCATTGGTATTATAATCCTAGGTTATATTATGGTCTTTTATACAAAACTCAGGCACACTGTTTGAAAACTGATGCATACGACTTTAATAATGTGGAGAAGATTTTCATGTGAGTCCCGAACTAGCCTCTTTTTCTAATATGAAAAGACAAACTGATCCAACACAAGGAAATTTGGAAATGTCTAAGAATGAAAAGCTGAAAGTTTCTCTATGGTTGTTGGATTTATGGGAGTATATTTGTTTTTGTTTTGTTTTTTGTATTTTTTCACTTTATCTCAAGTGCAAACTTTTTGCCCTATTTGAATGTATTATTGGCCTCTTCAAACTTATTACGCTGAAATATAGTCAACAGTTGGTTTGGTATGTTAAATATTCTGAAGAAACTAAATGCTCCTGACCTACTATTCTACTCTGTCCAAATAGCTTATGAGGTTGACCATTCTCCTATCCCTTGCTACTCTCTCTCTCTTAAGTCACAATGGTTGATCTTATGCCACGTTTCCAAGCAAAAGATCTCATCTGTAGAGAGCAGTGCTGCTTTGGAAACATTTTCCAGTCTCTTACAGGCTTGCCCAAATAATTTCATTATCCGGTCAATCCTCTTCCTCTCCCTCTCTAGTTTTTTCATTGCTTATGAAAAGATAGGAAATTAGGAAGGTTCAATGTTTGCTGTAATATATTTATAACTACAAAATAAAGAGAACGTTAGTGAATGGTTTAACATGTGTATAGAGAAAAAAATCTAGGAAGTTAATCTATGTGTAATGCCAGCTTACTTAGCTGAGAGTTGAGTACATGTCTTGATATAGGATTCTTCTTTAATGCCTTATCATTATTAGTTCAACTCACCCCTGTTTACCAGAAAACTAAAACAATAAAAGACCTTCTTTTTTTTTTTTTTGGTATGTATTACCTTTACAGCGTACAATTATTTATATGAGCTAGTTTAAGGTTCCAAAAACAAAATAGTCGAAGGTTCCGAGTCAAATTAGGCTCGAGGTCATGAGCAGCTTGAATATGTTTATTTATTTACTAAATAAACAAGCTCAAGCTGGAAATTAAGGTTTGTTTAATAAATGAGCCAGCTTGAGCAAAGGCAAAGTTCAGCTCGTTTGATCTTGCAAACAAAGTTTGCGAACTAATTCATGAATAAAAGCTAATGAATATAAGTGTAAACAAAAAAGCTACAAGAGCCTTGACTCAATGGTGATGCTTGCTCTCCTTTATGAGAAGAACCAAGGTTCAAATCCATTCTCCCCTATTGTTGTAATTATCGAATTATAAAAAAGAAATTGTAAACAAGCTTGATTTTAGGAATTACATGTCTGCCCGAATGCTCGCACGTAGGGACGGAACTACTTAAGGGCAGAGGGGGGGCCATTGCCGCCCCCCCCCCCCCCCCCCAACTTTTGGGAAAAAAATATATTAGTATGTGTATTAATAATAAAAAGAATTTTAATTCTAGCTCTTAAATTTATATACTTGGCCCCCCTCCCCCGAAAATTTACAAATTGACCCAAGAAATCCAACAAATGGATAACAAGCAAAATCTATATAAAAAAAAAAAAAATGCACATATCCAGATAATAAGAAAAATCTTTGGACAAATCATAAATCTGATCTAAGCAAAAACAATAACAAAAAATTAATTACAAATCCTAGCAAAAAAAATCACAAAAACCCAATAACCTTTACCCAATTTCTCCATCTCTCTTGAGAGCTCTATGCCCCTCTCAAATGACTCCACCCTCATAGCCATAGGGACAATTGCCATACCATATATTGATTGCTTCATTCACATATTAGTTAAACTTTGAAAATATTAAGACGTGCCAATTGACTTGCAAAACTTTTGATTATAAAATCCTATTATTAAATTTTTTTCAAAAGAAAAAATACAAATAATAATTAATAAATTAATGCTAATAATGCAACTTTGTCAACCTCTAGTATTGATATTCTAATTTTTTTAAATTTAAGAACAAAGAACTTTGGCCCCCCTAAGTTTGAATTCTGGTTCCGTTCCTACTCGCATGTACACACACGCACATAGGTCTATTTTCATGCCATTTTGAACTCTAGTTACATTGAACATGGTATTGTTAGCTTGAATGTTGTGAAAATGAGGCCCAAGATAGGTATACTTGTGTTGATGATTGGGTTTAAATTGCAGGAGTTAGTGATTTAATATTTGTCACATGGAGGACTACATGAACAAACAACAAAGAAGACTAGGGGAGTATGAATGAAGACATTCATTATTCTATAAAGGTTTTGTTTTTGTGTGATTTGAAGAAGAGAAGAAAGAGGAGGGGATTGGGGGTGGGGGTGCATTATTGACAACTGCTGCAAGTTTCTTTATGGATAGACATGAGTTGCTGCTATCTGATAAATTTTGGAATCGACAGCAGATTGGAAGAACTAAAGAGAAAATGCTGGTGTATTATAGCTGGTATTTTTTTGTTATTTATTATTTTCTTTTATTTTGTAAAACTGAAGGTTTTTAATATATTAATCTTGGATTGTAAGAGACATGGTGTCGCTCATTTTTTCATTTATCTACATCCTTACAGATAGTATTTCTTTTTTTAATTAATTTATATTTGTAAATACGAATTTCACTGACATGGATTTATACTGGTCATGAATCATAACCATTTTAATACTAATAAAAATTTCTCTCAAAAAAAAAAAAAAAAAAAAACTAATAAGATGGTTGGAAAGGAAAATATGTCCATAAAAAGTAAATGATAAGAAGGGAAGAGGAAAAAACTATAATAAAAATTTTGACTTAGAAAGAACATACTACTTAGGCATGCGTAGTGCATGTCAATGTGACTGTTTGTGAGAAATGGTCTCCAACTTTGTTTATTTTATTTTAAATTTTTTGGGGTAGGAAAAAAGAAAAAAAAAGTAAGTAGGACCATCTTTAGCAATTTTACAGCTGACACTGGATCTTTTTTAAGAGGGAACACAAATATCTTTTTGTCAATATATTCAAATATCTTTTCTTTTGTCAATAGAAATAATATCTTTTGTCAATCCTTCAATTGTATCTCAAAAATATCTCCCATCCCATCATCTCATGTTCTTAAATCAGAAATCTCTATATTATTATTTTATTATTATATTCTTCGAGGAAGAGGAAGAGGAAGAGAAGTAAAAAAAAAAAAATGTCTACGGCATGCCTTCCTCTGTTCGCTCCCAGCACTTCTTCAATCACAACAAAGAAATTAACCCCAAAAAAAATCAGTCCGTTCAATGCAACTGCTAGAAAGCTGTACGGAAAATCAATGACATGCAAAGCTGCTGCTGCTTCCTCTTCAAGTTCAATCATGGACTTTGATCTCTATGATCTTCTTGGCGTAGATAGCTCTTCTCATCAGTCGCAGATAAAACTGGCGTATCGGACGCTGCAGAAGCGGTGCCACCCTGACATTGCTGGGCCAGCAGGACATGACATGGCTATCATACTCAATGAAGTTTACTCCATCCTCTCTGATCCTAACTTACGTTCAGCTTATGATAAGGTTTGTGTGGTAAATTACGTTCAGCTTATATGATAAGGTTTGAACTTTTGTTTTTATCTTTTTATCCAAACTAACAACAACCACAAATAATAATATCATTGATTATAATCTAGCATGAGATTATTAATTATAGCGATTCACTAAAATATGGCTCCTTTAGTTTGAAGACTTTTGTTTTGCTTTATTATTATTATTTTTTTTTAATTTTTTTATTAGATAATTCCAAATAAATTATTTTTAAAAATTACCATCCATAGTTTCTTTGTAATATATATATCATTGAAAGGTTTACTTCATTAGCTTAATCTAGTTTTTTATTATTATTTTTAGAGTCAATTTAGTTTTGTTTAATATGACTGTTTGTTATACTTGATTATATGCCAACAAGATCTGTCATTATGTGTAACCAACCATTTCGAAAGATTTTCAAGCCTATTAACATGGTGTTGATTTTGTTTTATCTGGTAAAAACGTGGGTTACTTTTAAGATGAAAGAATTTCAGGATTTTTTTTTGCAAAATAACACCATTTTGCTAAAAAATTCGTTACTTAGCAATGTTTCCAAACAATTTAGAAAAATAGCATCTTGACTCTCTTAGACTCGAGTTCACTGTAGCAACTCGAGTTCTATGTGCTGGCAAAGCTGAACTCAAGTCTTAAAGGCTTGAGTTCCCTAAAGACATCAAACCCATGAAGAAGAAACAACATAATCACAACAAAGAAGAAACAACAGAAACAACAAAGACTCCAAGAAGATCAAGCCCAAACAACCCACAAACCACGTAAATCAAACCCATGAACCACGAAGATCAAACCCACGAAGATCACAATGAAGAAGAAACAACAAAGGCTCCAGGAAGATCAAACCACGAAGATCAAACCCAAACAACAAAGATCAAACCCAAACCATGAAGATCAAACCCAAACAACAAAGATCATTTCCAAACAATGAAGATCAAACCACGACGGCAAAGGCTCCAGCGGCGGCGGCGAAGGCTTCATTTTCTTCTCTAGTCTTTGGGTTTGTTGACGTACCTTTGCTTTCTTCTCTGGTCTTTGGGTTTGTTGAAGTTTCGTATGTTCCTTCGTTTTCTTCTCTGGTCTTTGGGTTTTCTTCGGTTTGTTGAAGTTAGGGAAACGTTGAACTTGAGTTCATAAAACTCGAGTTGCTACTGGTCTTTGGGTTTTCTTCGGTTTGTTGAAGTTAGGGAAACGTTGAACTTGAGTTCATAAAACTCGAGTTACTATAGTGAACTCGAGTCGCTATAGTGAACTCAAGTCTAAGAGACTTGAAACGTTAGTTTCCTAAATAGTTTGAAAATGTTGTTAACTAACGAAATTGTTAAAAAAATAGTTATTTTGAAAAAAAATCCCAGATTTTCAAGTCAATTTAATTTACCGTAACTTTTGAGATGAAAGGTAGTTCACCATGGGTTAATACTTTTAGCTTTCTTTTACGATTTATTCAATCCGTAAAAACTCTATAATCAAATATGGTGTCTAGAAATTTGGTTCTTAATAAAATATTACACAAACACATGGACAATGAAATTAAAAATATGAAAAAGATACCCAAACATAGAATATTAAAGAAAAAAAATGAAAAAAAAAATTATTGTGAATGAAAAATTCATGTAAAAGATACCTTGAGGCTTGAGGACGAACGGTTTGTAGAAACAAATTAATAGAAACGGCAAAGAAAGGGAGAGAGAGTAAAACAGAAAGAAGGTTGGCCATAATAAAGTCATGTAATTTGTTCTATGAGGATTGTAATTGTTAGAGTCATATTTCTATGTAATTGGCTAATCCTTGGACAAAACACACTTTAATTATAATTGAGTAGATCTGAATTGGATTTAATGTATCAAGTAGTATGTTGTTCAAACATATCAAGTGATATCATTAAAGACATGAAGGTTGATCCAAAAATCTCAACACTAACTTGATAGATGCTATTATCGAAGATTAATAAAGAAGTTCGACACAAGCTTGATTTACTGAGATCTACGATTTCATAAATATCAAATCTAAATTTGGCCCATGATGACTTAAATAATTAAGGTTTCTTTTCTTACAATCCTAGTCATATATAAGACTTATAAAGTCATCATACATGGAAACAGAGACTTAGAACATATACACTCTATGAGAAGCTATTACATTTGTGCACCTTAAGGTTTTGTAACCAAATGTTTCATGATTTTCATCATTTATGAAGTGAAGAACTTTACAGCCAACAATAATCAATCAAGTTGCTAGAATTAGTCATGTACTTGGATCTGTGCAAAGGAGTTAGTCACAGATTGTAGATTTGTGCAATAAAGGAAAGAATTCTACTACAAGATCAAGTTCAATTGGGTAAGTGAACGTTCAACTATAAGTTAGTATATTAGGATAGACTAATGTAATGGTAAAATTCTTCTTACTTGTAACCACGTCTCACTAAAAACTGTAATTATTTTTTCAAATTAAACTTCCAAAGTAATTTCCGATAAAATAGGTACTAACCAAACTTCCGTGACATTTTTTAAAACCTTGAGGGAAGTTAATGTAATTTACCATATAATTTTCAAATTGATATGGTAGGTTATTGGTTCAAAAACATAGTACAAACTTTAAGTTTTGTCCGTTTCATTTTTTTGTCTCTATATTTTCAAAATTTTCCCAATTTCTCCCCTTTTTCATCTCCATCAAACATGGTTGTTACGTCACATAAAACAACATATTTATAATTTTTTTGAGTTCTAAAAATCCAAAAAAAAAAGGCCAAACAAATTACTTCCAAGTCATTGGATAGTGTGTCCATTTAAGCCAGTTAAATATTTTTATTGTAATTGAGTGATATGTAAGCATTTGTTAATTCCAGTAGTAATTTCAATCAATCAGATAATGAGAAGGATAACAATAAAATGTGTCAAAGACTAAATTCACACATTTAATTTTTTTTTTTTTTTTTAGAATCAAAATAAATTTGACCTGAAAAGGTACATTAGTAATTTATGTGAGTTGGATGATGGCATGGCAAGGATAACAATAGGACGTATTCGAAAAATTAGTTTAAATTTAGACAATTAATTTTTGACGAAAACACCATTTTTGTCTCTCCAATTTAGAGTCATAGTCAATTTGGTCACTACATTTTGGTAGCAGTCAATTTGGTCCCTATTATTTTTAACTTACAGTCAATTTGATCTATACTATTAGCTCACTAACGAAAAATGCTTACGTGGCTAATAGTGTGTATAGTTGGCACACTTCACGCCTATATGGCTTATAAAATATTATTAAAAAAATGACATGTAAGTGATTGAATTGAAAAAAAAAATTATGAATTAAAAAGGTAGAAAAACAAAACTGAAAGATCATTTTCAGATTTTCTTGTACTTTCTTGTCAACCAAACACAAAACTCAAACCCAGATTTGAACAAACAGCAAACCCAATGGTCTTGTCTTCCTCCTCTCACCATCTTTTCTCTTTCTTTATCTCACTAATCTCTCTTCCTCACTTGCAAACCCAAAGCTCTCACTCTATAATCCACAATTGAACCCTCTAATGCTGAAGCACAAATCAGCCTCCATAGCCAAAAGTCCTTACTCACTCTCTTCCCTTCTTTGTTTCTCACTCTCTCAATCTCGATCTCTACATGGTCCATAGCTCACCAAGCAAGTCAAAGATTTGAACCCAACAATGGTGGGATGTCATCTATATTAGAATATATAGCTGTTACAAAGGGTTTGAGAGAGATAAATTGGAGGGAAGCCATTTGTGCCAATTCCTAACAAAGAAGAAGACAAACTTTCTTTCCCTAGGTAAAGACGAACCTAGTTGGTGTTAGAATAATACATGTTTGTATCGCATACAAGACATACGTAGCAGAAAAATAACGGATCTACTTCGTTCGCAATTGATAACATGTACTATGTAAATTTCAAAATATAAGAATAAAAGAGTGTACCTTGGAGCGGTGAAATTCAAAACCAAAGATTAGAAGTACTTGGGAACACTTTTAATCTTCACTCCAATTCTACTTGTGTTCAATATGTGTAGTCTCTCAGTCAGTTTATATGTGTGTGCTCAAGGGGGAATCAGAGAGTGTCCTACACTTACATACAAATCATTTCATTCAATCACAAAATTTTGTATGTTTTTCTCCTTATAACTAATTATCTAATTGGGCTAGCTTTTTTAGTCATTCCAATTTGGGCTTTAGTATGTGGCTTGGAATGGGACCAAAAATGGAACAAATAAGACACTAGCTCCAATGAGCATTGGGTTTTTCTGTCAACTCTTGACAAGTCAAAAGTTATCATTAATTATATTTAATACCACTATATAAATATAATTGCACTCTAGGTCTTATTAATAAATTATATCCCAAGAATTTATTATATATGCAACTCTTTCATAAAATATTCGTAGTAATACAAAGTCATGAATGTAGACTGTCACTTTGAAGATTACTACATTTTAATCCTTGAATACTCAATTTAAACCTTTAAATTATTCATCATATATTTATGAAATCCAATTATAAATATATACTTTAGTAACTCCTTACTAAATTAGTTAGGCCTAACATTTTGAATAACCAAACCCATTAAACTTATCTCAATGGAATATTTTATATCTCTGTTAAAAGATTATGAATTTCATCTTGAGAATATATGTTCTATTAACACTAAATGTGGCTGCCCAACATACTGAGGTTTTGATCGTGACTTTAGATCTCACTCCTGATATATCAAAGCAACCCACACTTCATGATCAGATCCATTATTCTCTCAAGATTAAGAGTTCATGTAGATAGAAGTCGTGAAATTTATTATTCATTTGACAATCGATAAGAGAATAATAAATCTTATAGCAGTCTAGTTCAATATGTCCTAACTCTTAAAACATATCAACTAGAAGTCTCTACTTCCATGATCAAGACAAATCATCTTAGTTGATATGTTATATAGTCTTTGCAGATGAAATGCCCAATTTCATCACTAACTACAAACTAAAATTCTGAGTTTACAAAGAAGTTGTGATTTATATCTTCTGTAAATCACATAAATCACATACTATGCATCTCATTGGTTATATGATAATGTTCAAATATTCATGTTACTATTATTTTAGATAATAATAAAACAACTTTATTAATCACAACATTAAGTTATACATAATGTCATACATAACATCATACAATATGATTTAAGGGCACTAATCCTAACAGTTGGATAGACATGGCTTTGTTCAAAATTGCTTGTGTTTTTGGTAAATTTGATTTAGTTGCTGGTTGATTTTCGTGTCTGAGATTTACAAATTTAATTTGCTTTAGTGTTAAATTTGATTGGTTGTGTATTTGTTTAAGCAAAACATACGAGAGTGACTGTTAATTGCTGACTTCGTTCAGATCAAGTCCAAATCTCAGTTTGAGTTTTTTGTTTTTGTGTTTGGTTAGCAAGAAATTGTAAGAAAATTTGGGATTGATCTTTCATTTTTGTTTTTCTATCTTTTAAATACATAAATAATTTTTTTTTTTTTTTGCTTTTTTGTTTTTGAAAGCTCGAAAATGTGTTGAAAAACACAAGAGCTGTTTAGACCCCCAAATTAAAATTACGGCTCAATAGATTTTACACAACTTTAATACAAAGTGCGGAATAGTGTAAAAGCGAGCGGATGAACAAGTAACTACTCTAATCCAAGAACTAAGCAACACAGCAATATAATGGAATTAAACAAGAGTAGGGAAGAAGGATGCAAACACAGAAAACACCGAGACGTGTTCTCGAAGAGGAAACCGAAGAACTCGGCGAAAAACCTCTCCGCCGCCCTCCAAGCGGAAATCGATCCACTAGACAATCAGTTGGGATACATGGGTTAGCAAAAGACCCTCCAAGCCTAGTCTACCCGCTGTACCTAAGCCCTCCAAGCTCCTACTCCAACAAGGCTTCTCGGAACCGTGTCTTGTCCTAGTTATCCGGATCCCGCAACAAGCTCCATGTTGCATCTGCCATTCAAGGCTTCTTCCAATGCTTCCCAGCAGCACCAAAAACGTCACACAGCACTCACAAGGTGTGGTAAGTGTTTGGGCTATCAACCTCTCAAGGATATGGATAATGGAGAGGGAAGGGTTGAGGAAATACCACAAACAAATGTATAGAGAAAGGTGGGGAAGACAATCTCTAATTACCAATGTGTTTGGCTAGGGTTTTCTCTCTGAAGCATCCCTCAACAATTGTGGGTAATGATGGTATATATAGGAGAGGTGCAAAAGGTGTGACTCAAAAAGTCCAGGCTGGCAGAACAGCTAGTCTCGCGGGTGTCTCGCGGGAAGGCCTTACCCGCGAGATACTCGCGAGACACAGTTGTCTCCACCTGGCCTGACTCTTCGCATTCCAGCATGTGCCTGGCACATGGATCACTTCGCGGGAAGCTAGGTCGCGATATACCCGCGAGAATCTTCAGTTCTTCAAATGCTTGAGTCTTCAAACACTCTCTCTAACACACAACCCTTACAACAAATCCCACAACAAATACAGGGTTTAAACGATTGAACATAATTACAATCAAATTTGGCACGGAATAAAAGCCAACAAAACATAGTTGTAAATTACAACTTTACAATCTCCCCCTTTGGCTATTCCGTGACAAAACCCTAAAACAGACTCTAGACTTAACCGTGAGTTTGGGAACAAAGGCAAAACTCACTCACACCTAATTCTAGATTCTGATAAGCTCTTGAAACATATGAACAAGTAACTCCTGAAACACAACAACACAATAACATCATTGTATGCAGAAAACTTGAAAAGCATATGGAGCAATAATAATATGATCGAGCAAAACGAAATAGAAACACTAGATCATGGCACGATCAACCAAGTAATCACTTATACAAAAGCAATTACTATGCTCATTCACACATGGAATGAACATTCGGATATGCAAGATGATAAGCTCAATTAAAGAGAGTCACTTGCAATTCCAACACTCAACCAATGCGAAATACACGAAGTATTTGCATCTAGGAACAATCCTACTAGGGCACAAGAGTGTTCATCACTCAACCAATGCATAGAACGTATATGCATCTAGGAACAATCCTACATGGGCACAAGAGTGATGTACTTGAAGTAAAATGCATGACATTGAACAACAAGCAAACATGCATGAAGGTTGCATAGGCAAGGTATTGCAAATGCATGGCACAAACCACAAAGACCTACAAATAATGCATGAAACAAACCCTTAAAGCTTACAAAAGCAACATGGGTACAAACAAAAAGTGCCACATAGCATATATGCCACAAAGCATAGAACATAAACACACAGTTCTGAAAATATACTGAAATAAAGTCTAAGATTAGCTAGTAAACAAAAAGACATCATCTCCCCCTATCATTACACTCCCCCTGTCGATGACATCATCTCCCCCTTTTTGTCATGGAATAGCTAGTTGTCATTCTCTTCCAACTTTCTTTGAATTTCATCCATCTGAGTTTCGATGGAGGTTAGCTGTTTATCCAGACGGGAGTGTTGGGAGTACATGATCTGAGTAAGTCCAGAAAGTTTGGTGCTGAGATCTTGAAGTGCACCCATGATGGTGTCAAACTTGTCATCATAGGAATGAGAAGTAGAACTTGAGGTACCATGAGAAGCATGATGTTCTTGTTTGACATTCTTCTTGGTGTGACTCAGACTTGCTTGAAGGGTACGACCGTTAATTGGACTTGGCCTAGGAAAAGTGTGCTCATCAGCAGAGGGACGCACACCTTTGAGTTTTAAAATCCGAGAAATAAGACGACCAAAGGGAATGCAATTCCTTGAGGCAGTTCGGTTCACCGTCTTAGCTAGTATGTGGAAGATGTGGGAGCATACATCAATTTCCTCATCCGATACCAGATCATGAAGGAATAATGCTCGACCAAGGTTAATATAACCTGTGCTTGACAACGGATAGAGATTGTTGCACATGATCATTGACAGAAGCCTTAATTCTGGAGAAAGTGAGGCCACATTGATTGATGATCTGCTGGAGGAGAACTCTAAAGTATCTCCTAATGCTTTCCGAAGTGTGCCCTCAGATGGAACCAGCTCATCATATACAGGTGGGATTGGAAGTATGGGCCGGTTGATGTGAAGAATCTCGGAAAGATAAACCGGGGTGATGGAGAACCGCTTTCCTCTAACCCAGCACTTGATCACTTCTCCTTCAACCACAGCATTTGCATAGAACTCTTTCACCATGTTCTCATATGCATCTTCAAGATCGGAGAGAAGAAAATTCCAGTCTTTGGTGGCGAACCAAGTGGGAATTTGAGTATCCAACAGAGATGACTGATCCACAGCTCTTTCAACCAACAAAGGAGCATCGCGGAAGAGATTTTTATAGGATTCAAAAGCAGCATGAGAGCGAAACAGGCTAGGATCAAAAGTTCCAGTTGAAGCACGAGCTCTCTTTGGTCTCGGGGAGTCTTCATCAACATCGATGATTGGTTCTTTCCCTTTGTTGCTGCCACCTTTCACAGCTGAAGTCTTGAATGGAGACATCTGTGCAAAAGAGCACCCAAAGATACCAGGAAACATGTGCACAGCACACAAAACATAGCACAGAGTTTGATTAGATTCAAGTTAGTTCCAAGACAAATGTAGTGCCGTGTATGATGATTGACAGACACACAGTGCATAAACCGAAGTAACTGGGCATGTGTGTGTAGGTGATATGCATGAGGAGTGTCTCAGTGTGCCTAGGAAAGTGCAGAATGAGTAAAGTGTTAGACACATACACTCAATGACCAAATGGAGTGAGAATCCTCAGATTGAAATCACTTGATTTCAATTAGGCGCAAAAATGTCAATCGGACATTTTATCAAACACCTGATGTGCAAAAGAACACTTGAAGTGTGAGCAATGCATGAACATGGTAAAATCTTGCCTAAATACATGATAAAATGCCACAAGGGGCCAACATAGATGCAACAAGATCAAATGCAACAGAACCCAATCAAAAATAAGACACAAACTTCACACAATTTTGTAAAACAACCCAAAGAAACGAAAATACCCAATAAACAAAAACCTAACCACATATTCTGCAAAATCTAAGTAGAAACTTAGAGGGAAAAGGTTAATTAACATACCTTGAAGAAGAAAATGCAGAAAAATGCTTGATTTGGAAGGGGATATGATGAAATAGTGAGTTGGGTTGAGAGAGGTTCGAAAAAAAATTTTAGGGAGGGAAGTTTTTGTGTTTTGAAACAACTATCACATCAGCCCTATAAAACTGAAAACACGCGATTTTCGCGGGTAAGAGAGTCGCGAAACAGTCGCGAGACAACCGCGAAAGGTGCCACTGAAGCACAAAATTTTCGCGAGAAGCGCTAAGTAGCGACGCAGTCGCGAGACAGTCGCGAGATTCTCTGTCTGATTTTAAGAAAAACTCAGTTTTTGCCAAACCGCATTTCGCGAGAAGCTGTTGGTCGCGAGACAGTCGCGAGACAGTCGCGAAATAACCCCTGAACCAGTTTTCTGAAGAAAAACACACAAAATGCATTTTGACCAAAAAGAAACACACGAAAGTCTAAACTCACTTTCAAAAACAAATAAAACTCACAAAAATCTTTTTGGATTTGATCAACAAAGATTGAGCATGTGAAACACATTTAATCAAGTACAATCACACAAATGATTATGACATTCATAGAACATAGACTTGTGTGTTGTGTGTGGATATCAAAAATGAGATAGTCCTTAGTCCAATGTGAGGCTTCAATGATCAATTCAATCAAGGCATACACAACTAGCACTAGATTATGTGACCTATCTCAATTATGGAAACATGCATATATGACCTCCCACACGTACTTGATAACAATTCATTGAAGCTTTTCATTTGGCTCCATTCTTAACACTTCATTTGCAACTTTTGAGCAAAGAGAATCACATTTAGAGAAAGATGCCTGAAATTTTTGATATTTCATTTGATGAGATAGCCTTTGGCTTTTTGGGCATCATACATTTTATTTTGGTCGCTTTCCCTTTTTCCTAGTCGAATACTAGTTTGTGCGACAAGCTTTTGCAGCTCTATATCTCTTTTCATTTGGAGATTTACATTTAGAGAACTCTTTTAAGCAAGAAAAATAAAAGTGGGAAGATATATAGGCATGAGTCTATGCATGTATCAAGATCAACACAACCATTCACTAATCATTCATGACAAGGTTGAAGATCTATTTACAACCGTCACATAGATTTCAGAATTTCTTCCACTATGATATGAGTGCATGAGGGACAAGCTAAGCTCGTTAAATGCACAAAGCCATAAGTACAAAGGTACAAGGCAAAAACATGTTTTGAGACAAAACTCAACAAAGTGATCAAACTTTTTAGATTTTATAATTTTTATGGGTTTTTGAAGTTTTGAAACACACCCAAAACAAAACAACAAGAATAAGACCAACAGATAACTGTGGACCAAAACAAGAAACATAAACATCTAAAACAAAATATGTGAAACCATACTAACAAGTATGCAACCAAGAGCAGTGTAGGTTCACACAAGAGATAGAGTTCAAGGAATGATACCGACGCCGATGGTCTTACGCAAAGACTCAAACTTAGGGCCATCGAGAGGTTTTGTGAATATGTCTGCCTTCTGATTGTCAGTGTTGACAAACTCCAAGTGCACAATCTTTTCGTCCACCAAGTCTCGAATAAAATGATACCGGATTTCGATATGCTTTGATTTCGAGTGTTGAACTGGATTTTTTGACAAATTTATGGCACTTGTGTTATCACAGTACACACACATCGTGTCTTGAGTGATTCCATAATCATGAAGGAGCTTCTTCATCCACAGTAATTGAGCACAAGCACTTGCAGCAGCTATGTATTCAGCTTCGGCTGTCGATAGAGAGACTGAATTTTGCTTCTTGCTCATCCATGACACCAAGTTGTTCCCAAGATAGAAACACCCACCGGAGGTACTCTTCCTATCATCAACACACCCGGCCCAGTCAGCATCAGAATATCCGGCTAGGCATTCATTTGAATCTCTTGAGTACCAAATTCCATAATCAGATGTCCCATTTATGTATCGGATGATTCTTTTGACTGCTGTTAAATGTGTCTCTTTGGGGGCTGCCTGGAATCGAGCACATACGCCGACACTGAAGGCAATGTCTGGTCTGCTGGCAGTGAGATATAAGAGACTTCCTATCATGCTCCGATAGAGTGTTGGATCCACTTCTACACCTGCAGCATCCCTACTTAGCTTTGACGAGGAGCTCATTGGGGTGAAGGTGTGCTTCTTGGAGTCTAGACCAAATCTTTTAACGAGATTTTTGGCGTACTTTTCTTGAGATATGAATATCCCATCTTTCCGTTGCTTCACTTGAAGTCCTAGGAAATAGGTTAGTTCCCCCACCATACTCATTTCAAACTCCTTTTTCATTTCTTTGGAGAATTCAAGAGCTAAATGATCAAGTGTAGATCCAAACACAATGTCGTCCACATATACCTGAGCAACCAGGAGCGACTTCTCATCTCTCTTTACAAACAACGTTCGATCAGCTTGACCTCTTATGAATCCACGATCCAACAAGTATGTTGTGAGACGATCATACCATGCTCGTGGTGCTTGCTTTAACCCATACAGTGCCTTTTTCAACCTCAGTACATGGTCTGGAAAATGAGGATCTTGAAATCCCTTTGGTTGTTCAACGAACACTTCTTCAGTTAGAAACCCATTCAGAAATGCACTTTTCACATCCATTTGGTATAGTTTGAAATCCATAACACAAGCGATGGACAATAGAATTCGAATCGACTCTAGTCTTGCTACTGGTGCAAACGAATCATCAAAATCTATGCCTTCCACTTGGGTATATCCTTGAGCTACCAGCCTGGACTTGTTTCGAACAACCTCACCGTCTTCATCAGTTTTGTTCTTGAAGATCCACTTGGTGCCGATCACATGAGTATCTTTTGGCCTTGGAACCAATTCCCATACATCATTTCTAACAAACTGATGTAGCTCTTGATGCATAGATTCTATCCAGTTCTCATCATTAAGAGCTTCCTCTACCTTCTTAGGTTCGAATTGAGCAAGGTAGCAATTATATGTCACATGATTTGCACTGTATTTTGGTCCTTTTCTCAACCGAAGTCCTTCATTGACATCACCAATGATGTTGCTGGATGGATGATTAAGAATTACCCTTGACGACGGTCTCTTGGAGGTAGAAGGTTCTTCATCTCGAGAGATTGGAGGTTGAACTTCCGGAGGGGTAAGAGGACTAGGAGGCCCTTGTGCTAATCTAGTCTCCCTTCTTGGTATGGTTGGTGTGGTCTCTTTTTCCGGTGATCCTTTCTCAATATCATCAGCTTGTGACATGTTGTCCTCACCATCCCCCTTCTTGTGGTCAGATCCTTCACCCTCATCAATATTCCTTTCAGTTATGGTGTCATCGATAACCACATTTATGGACTCCATCACAGTCTTGGTGCGTTTGTTGAACACTCTATACGCTCGGCTGTTTAAAGAGTAGCCTAGAAAGATCCCTTCTTCACTCTTGGCATCGAATTTTCCAAGGTTCTCTCTGTCATTAAGAATATAGCATTTGCTCCCAAAGACACGAAAGTATTTAACCTTTGGTTTCTTTTCTCTCCAAATTTCATAAGATGTCTTCTTCGTTCCAGCTCGGAAGTAGATCCTATTGCCAATATGACATGACGTATTCACCGCTTCAGCCCAAAATTTCTGTGGAAGGTTTTTGTTGAGTAACATTACTCGAGCCATTTCTTGAATTACTCGGTTCTTCCTTTCTACTACTCCATTTTGTTGTGGAGTCCTTGGGGCTGAGAATTCTTTCATGATGCCTTGTTCATTGCAAAATTCATCAAACTTCACATTTTCAAACTCCTTCCCGTGGTCACTCCTGATCTTGACAATAGGTACTCCTTTGTCATTAATCAGCCTCTTGCACAATTTTTTCAGCTTATCACATGCCTCTGATTTCTCCCTAAGGAAGTCCACCCAAGAATACCTTGAGAAATCGTCGACCACCACCATAATATATCGTTTTCCACCCATGCTTTCTGTTTTTGTTGGACCCATGAGATCCACATGCAGTAACTCTAACGGGCGAGATGTTGCAATCACACTCACTTTCGGATGGCTTGACTTTGTCTGTTTTCCTAATTGACATGAACCACAAATATTCTTCTCAATTTTCCCAAACTTTGGTAGACCAACCACTGCTTCAAGCTTGGAGACTTTGGCCACTTGTTTATAATTTGCATGTCCAAAACGTTGATGCCACAACTCCAAGAGATTTACCCGGGCACTCCGACATGCTATGCTTGGTTTGGGAATGACCCCATAACAGTTGTCGGTGGTTCTAAGCCCCTTCAGAATTTTAACACCTTCTTCATTCGAGATTAGACGTCCTTTCTTGGAGAATTGAACTAGGAAGTCATCATCACAGATTTGAGTGATACTCAGCAAGTTCACCTTCAATCCCTTAATGTACAGCACGTCATTCAGCAGTGGCAGCCCCGGAATGTCCACCGTTCCCTTTCCAAGAACTTGTGAGTGACTACCATCTCCAAACGTCACAAAGCCATCTTCCTTCTCTTTAAGTGTTTTGAACAAAGACTTATCTCCAGTCATATGTTTTGAACAACCGCTGTCAAGGTACCACAAACATGAATTAAAAACTTTCAAAGCGGTGTGAACAAAAAGACACGCATGAGAGAGACACTCTTGGCCCTCGAAGCAAGACTCTTTTTCTTTTATTTCATTCAAGGATGAGTGAAGTTTTCCTCTTAGATGATCAAGTTCATCACACAAATGTTTATTTCTTCTCTCATATTTATAGACTAAAGCCTTTGACTCACACAAGCTATTATGAATATCATGGTTTCTATGTACTAGTGATCTTAGCATGTGACAGAAAATTCTAGCATGTTTCTTTGTCTTAAAAAGCTCTAAAACCACATTACTAGAACAGAATTCAGAATTACTGACAGAGTCTTTATCACACACACCTTTGCTTCCCTTCATGTTGATTTTAACAAGGACACTATCCAAACAACACCAAGGGGTCAAGGATCACACTTAGGTAATTACACCTCAGCAAGTGTACCTGCTCTGATACCAATTGAAAGCTCGAAAATGTGTTGAAAAACACAAGAGCTGTTTAGACCCCCAAATTAAAATTACGGCTCAATAGATTTTACACAACTTTAATACAAAGTGCGGAATAGTGTAAAAGCGAGCGGATGAACAAGTAACTACTCTAATCCAAGAACTAAGCAACACAGCAATATAATGGAATTAAACAAGAGTAGGGAAGAAGGATGCAAACACAGAAAACACCGAGACGTGTTCTCGAAGAGGAAACCGAAGAACTCGGCGAAAAACCTCTCCGCCGCCCTCCAAGCGGAAATCGATCCACTAGACAATCAGTTGGGATACATGGGTTAGCAAAAGACCCTCCAAGCCTAGTCTACCCGCTGTACCTAAGCCCTCCAAGCTCCTACTCCAACAAGGCTTCTCGGAACCGTGTCTTGTCCTAGTTATCCGGATCCCGCAACAAGCTCCATGTTGCATCTGCCATTCAAGGCTTCTTCCAATGCTTCCCAGCAGCACCAAAAACGTCACACAGCACTCACAAGGTGTGGTAAGTGTTTGGGCTATCAACCTCTCAAGGATATGGATAATGGAGAGGGAAGGGTTGAGGAAATACCACAAACAAATGTATAGAGAAAGGTGGGGAAGACAATCTCTAATTACCAATGTGTTTGGCTAGGGTTTTCTCTCTGAAGCATCCCTCAACAATTGTGGGTAATGATGGTATATATAGGAGAGGTGCAAAAGGTGTGACTCAAAAAGTCCAGGCTGGCAGAACAGCTAGTCTCGCGGGTGTCTCGCGGGAAGGCCTTACCCGCGAGATACTCGCGAGACACAGTTGTCTCCACCTGGCCTGACTCTTCGCATTCCAGCATGTGCCTGGCACATGGATCACTTCGCGGGAAGCTAGGTCGCGATATACCCGCGAGAATCTTCAGTTCTTCAAATGCTTGAGTCTTCAAACACTCTCTCTAACACACAACCCTTACAACAAATCCCACAACAAATACAGGGTTTAAACGATTGAACATAATTACAATCAAATTTGGCACGGAATAAAAGCCAACAAAACATAGTTGTAAATTACAACTTTACAGTTTTTAATTTTAATGCTTGTGTGGAATATTTTAATGTTTATTAAAAAATTTTAACAATATTTTATAAGTCACATAGGCGTGAAGTTTACTAACTATGCACACCGTTAGCCACGTAAGCATTTTTCATTAATGAGTTGACGATAATGACCAAATTGACTATAAGTTAAAAATAACATGGAACAAATTGACTATTATCAAAATGTAAGGACTAAACTGACTGTGACCTCAAAATGTGGGGACCAAAATAGTGTTTTTGCCTTAATTTTTCTAGAATCAAAATGAAATTATCCTTAAAAGGTAATAACCCAAATCCAAAATATGCTTTTGTTATATATTTAGTTTGGTTACATGAGCTTCGCTTAAAAAAGAAAAAAGGAAAAAAAAAAAAGATCTAATGCACCTATAAAATCAATTTTACCTTTGACCCAAAAGTTTGGTGGTCAAGGCATTTGTCTTTTTATTTTTGGCTCATAAATTTGTCATTGGTTCAAAATATTCAAGAATCTTGACAAACATAGAGCTCGTCTACTTTTTGTATCAATGTTAATAAAAAATAAAAATAGTTTAAAATTGAATTAGTTCTATTATAGGTTAAGTTTGTTGAGACTTAAGTTCTTTTTTTTTTTTTTTTTAATTTTTTTTTTAGAAACAAACACACACTCAAGGGAGAGAGAAATGGGATTTTAACACAAAGGTACACCATAACTCCATTCAAAAGACATGGTTTGTTGAGACTTAAGTTAAAACCAAATTTGGTGGAAAATTTACACCAAAAAAAAAAAATCAGTTTTAAATTTTTTATGGGGTATGGATATGTAAGTGAAAACACCAATTTTTATTCTTGGAATGGAAGATGCACTAGAAAGAATCAATTTTTTTTTTTTGAAAAGGATAACATCCTCACAATTCATTAAATAGAAGCAGAATCATAGTACAACGCCTCCACAGCAAAGGGAGGTGAGTCTTCAATCCATACAACGTCCTCTACTATATTCTTAGCATATCTAGCTAGAACATGGGCAACAGTGTTAGCACTTCTTTTGACAAAAACAACCTGCAACCAACTAAGTCTATCAAGCAAGCACATCACGTCCTGGAGAATATGGCCCACACGCGATGACAGCCTTGTCCTCGACTTCAAGGCAGCCATGAGAGCTTGATTATCTCCTTCAAGAACTAGTTCTAAAAATCCACATTCCACTGCAAACTCCACTGCACTGTGACAAGCAAGTATCTCAGCCTCTTCACTACTCATCACCGGTGGCCCCTTTCTCGACAAAGCTACCATAACTTCCCCTCTATCATTTCAGATAATGGCTCCAACCCTAGAAGTGCCCCCTTCCTCGAAGATTGAAGCGTCAAAATTCAGCTTGAACCGAGTAACAGGAGTCCATCTCGACGGGCTCGATAATATAGGTGGAACGGACAGCTGAACAGTAGCTCGTCGAAACTCTACCAAAAAATCCTGCGCTCGTTTGATTAAAACCTCTGGTGGCTGTAGTTGTTTCCCATGTATTATACCATTCCGTTGGTTCCAAATAATCCAGGCTTGGACAAGGAAAACCTCAAGTTCGTCAGACGACAAATGGCCAATTAACTCCTCCATAAGCTGAAGCATATTGGGTTGGTCTCCAACACATTTTTGCACCCACGTCGAGCACCCAGCCCATACATCCCTCGCCACTCCACAGTTCCACAGAGCATGGATTACCGTTTCAGCTTCGAACTTACACACTTCACACCTATTATCCTGAATGATCTTCCTGTGCACCAAATTCACTCTGGTGGGCATTACGACATGCACGCCAGCCAAACACTTTGATTTTGTTGGGCACCTTTAGCTTCCACAAAGCCTTCCATACAACACCTCCCACTGCACCATTGGAGCTCTCTTCCCAATCCACCTCCTTTTGCAATTGTCGAGCCACAAAATACCCGGATCACACAGTGTATTCCCTTGACTTGGTGAAGGTCCAAAACAAAGAATCAGATATAACTCTTCTTCTTAGCGGCACTCGCAATATCGCATCCCCATCTTCACGATGAAAATTTTGCACGATAAACTCCCTATCCCACCATCTTGTATCCTGGTCAATGAGTTCAGCAACCATAAAATCTTCTTCCACATTATGAGTTGGATGTAAAACTTTCTTGGTGGGATGGTTAGGAATCCACACATCACTTAGAATCCGAATTGAAGTTCCATTACCCACCCTCCAGCCAGATCCCTGCTGAATAATTGGCTTAGCGGCTAATATGCTCTTCCAAGTGTAAGAGCTAGTGAGAGAGTCTGTGGCTTCCAAAAAACCGCATCTAGGAAAGTATCGTGCTTTAAGACATTGAAAGAGCAAGGACTCCTGATCTTGCAATAATCTCCACCCTTGTTTAGCAAGCATGGCCAAATTGAATTGTCATAAGTCCTTGAATCCCATTCCTACTTCCAACTTCGGTCTAGTTAATTTTTCCCAACTCAACCAATGGATCTTCTTTTCATTCCCAATTTTTCCCCACCAAAACCGAGCACATAGAGCTTGAAGTTCATCACACAACTTAACTGGCAATTGAAAAACACCCATAGTGTATGTTGTGATTGATTGAGCCATAGCTTTTATAAGTATCTCCTTTCCTGCTCTTGAAAGCATTTTCCCTTTCCACCCTTAGAGTTTTTTCCACACTCTATCTTTTAGAAAAGAGAAAGTATGGTATTTCTTCCGTCCCACTAAAGTAGGTAGGCCTAAGTAGGATTCAAAATTTTCCACTTCACTCACCCCTAATAAAGCCTTGTCACATCTTTATGCTGAGAGGAGGTATTACTGCTGAAATAGATAGATGACTTCTCCATGTTAATGCATTGGCCAGAAGCTTATGCATACAAATCCAAGATCTCCATAACTGCCTTTGTCTCCTTATCTGTGGCTTGGCAAAACAATAAGGAGTCATCTGCAAACAACAAGTGTGAAATACGGGGAACTCATCTACAAATGGATACACCATGGATAATCCCTTCTAATTCTGCCTTCTGCAAAAGAGATGTAAATCCTTCTACACATAAAAGAAAGAGATAAGGCGATAGAGGGTCTCCTTGGCGGATTCCTCTAGAGGGGTGAATCAAACCATAAGGCTTTCCATTAATTAAGATTGAAAACGAAGGAGAAGTGACACAACTCATTACCCTATCCACCCAAACACTAGAAAATCCCAATTTAAGCATGACCTTTTTTAAAAAACCCATTCTATCTTGTCATATGCTTTGTTGATATCTAGTTTCATAGCAAGTGTCCCAGTTTTGCCTTTCTTCCTTCCATGCATCGTATGAAGAGCTTCATAAGCCACCAACACATTAACTGTAATTAATCTCCTTGGCACAAAGGCACTCTGGGTTGGAGAAATAATATGAGGCAGAATTTGCTTCAACCTGTTAGCTAGCACCTTTGCAATAATTTTGTAAATGACATTACAAAAGCTAATAGGTCTAAAATCAGAGACCTTAACAGGATTTTTAATTTTTGGAATAAGCACAATATAGGTATGATTAAGGCTAGGAGGCATGCAACTAGTATTAAGGAATTCAAGAACAGTAAACACAACATTATCACCAACAATATGCCAAAACTTTTAGTAAAAAAGGGCATTCATACCATCTAATCCAGGAGCCTTTGTAGGTCCCATTTGGAACAAAATTGCTCTAATTTCATCTGCAGTATATTCATTGGACAGTGTTTGTTGCATTTCAATGGACACATTTTGTTGCACTGCTTCTACACACTCCTCAATCCGAGTGCACGAACCTGTGGAAAACATATTATTAAAATACGCCACAGGGAAGTTGGCATGAGGAAATAAAAGAAGTGGCACGAGTAGAATTTAAACCTATTTTTTTATGAGAACATATATATAGTTAAATTTAAAACAATTATTGCGAACCATAACTTTTCCCAAACTATAAGGGTAAAAACTAGATACAATAAATTAGGTGTAGTACATTAAGATCCACAATTGAATTCAAACATTTGGTTGTATTGGGAATGATGTAATATTTTCTAAAAATAATTAAATTTAAAATAACTAGGTGTTATTTAATTGAGGACTGTAATATATTGTACATAAAGTACTATATCTAATTTATATCTAAAGAATTTATATATATATATATATATTATTTATATATAAATACCAAGTACCCTCCTGGAAGTGTTGAAAATGAAAATAGCTTGGGAAAAGAGTGATCAGAGTTGTTTTTTTTTTTTTTTTTTTTTGGGAGAGAGAGAGAGAGAGAGAGAGAGAGAGAGAGAGAGAAATTGAACCTTGTAATCTTCTCTATGTTCCAATTCTCCATCTATGAGAAACAACATTGACCTTTAGAAACGGCAAGTCGAAGTAATTTCGGAAGATACCAGGTTGAAGCACAAATGGTGGCTGGAGACCTAGAAATTTCCCTGTTTCTGTACAAAACATAGGCCAAAAGCACCAAAAGTTCAAATGTAACAATCTTGGAAACTATAAACAGTGTGTAATTTCTCATTCATGTTGAAACTTTCAGTAACTCTTAAAGCATGTATATCTAGTCTACAATAGTGGGAATGCTTAGGTAATTATATGATTAAGAATTCCTTTTGACTTTGAAAAGGAATGGTGCAGGAGCAAGCCAAAATTGCAGAACTTAGAGGTTACACAGGCAAACCTATATACTCAGCATGGTTTGGATTGGAAAACGAACAAAGAGCAGTATTCGTTGATGAAGTCAAGTGCGTAGGCTGCTTGAAATGTGCCTTATTTGCTGAAAAGACATTTGCTATTGAATCGGTTTATGGAAGAGCCAGGGTTGTTGCACAGTGGGCTGATTCTGAACACAAGATCCAAGAGGCCATAGGAGCATGTCCAGTTGATTGCATCTCGTGAGTATATATTTTACTCCAGCTACCTAGCTCATTTGCTCAAGTGTTATGATCTCTAACTTATATTTAAGGAGTATCTATTTTCATTCATTATTGATAATTAATGATATCATGGCTAAATTAGTCTCCATCAACTTAATTAATTAAGGGTAATTCTACGGTATCCCCAAAAAAAGGGTTACTTTACCCACTAGTAGGTAACCTGCTATATCAGGTTACTTTTTTATTACATTTTACGATTCCATCATCATATTGTGCAGATCCAACATCACATGTGATAGTTCTTTTCTCAAGTTTGGTGATTCCCTTACTTTTTACTCACATTTGACAATTCCATCTTCGCATTTGTGCAGTTCTAATATCACATGTAACAGTTCTTTTCTCACATTCAATGGTTCTCTTATTTTTTTTCTCACATTTGATAATTCCATCGTCACATTGTGTGTAGTTCTAACATCACATGTGATAGTTCTTTTATGACAGTTCTTTTGTCACATTTAGTGGTTCCCTTACTTTTTTTTATCACATTTAACGATTCTATCTTCACATTGTATAGTTCCAACATCACATGTGACAGTTCTTTTCTCATATTTGGTGGTTCTCTTACTTTTTTCTCACATTTGACAGTCCCATCCTCACATTGTGCAGTTCTAACATCATATGTGACAATTCTTTTGTCATTTAGTGGTTCCCTTACTTTTTTCTCACATTTGATGGTTCCATCTTCGTATTGTGCAGTTTCAACATCACATATGACAGCTCTTTTGTCACATTTAGTGGTTCCCTTACTTTTCTCTCACATTTGACGATTCTATCTTCATATTGTGCAGTTCCAACATTACACGTGACAGTTTTTTTTCTCATATTCGGTGGTTCTCTTACTTTTTTCTCATATTTGACAGTTTCATCATCACATTATGCAGTTTTTTGTCACATTCGGTTATTTTCTTTTTTTTTTTTCTCACATTTGACAATTATATCGTTACATTGTGTAGTTCTAACATCACACGTGACAGTTCTTTTGTCACATTTAGTGGTTCCTTTACTTTTTTCTCATAGTTGACGGTTTTTTCTTTACATTGTGCAGTTCTAACATCATATGTAAGAGTTCTTTCCTCACATTTAGTAGTTACCTTACTTTTTTTCTCACATTTGACAGTTTCATCCTTACATTGTGCAGTTCTAACATCACATGTGATAGTTCTTTTCTCACATTTGGTGGTTTTCTTACTTTTTTTCTTACATTTGACGGTTTCATCCTCACATTATGCAGTTCCAACATCACATTTGACAATTCTTTTATAACATTCGATAGTTCCCTTATTTTTTTCTCACATTTGATGGTTCCATTATCACATTGTGTAATTCCAATATCACATTTGACAGTTCTTTTGTCACATATAATAGTTCCTTTATTTATTTATTTATTTTTCAAATTTGATGGTTCCATTGTCATATTAAGGAGTACCAACATAACATATGCTCTATTTTGTCACATGTAATAGCTCTTTTGTCACATTGGATGGTTTCCTTACTTTTTTCTCACATTTGGCAGTTCCATCCCCACATTGTGTAATTCCAACATCACATGTGTAATTCTTTTGTCACATTCGATGGTTCTCTTTTTTTTTTTTTCTCACATTTGACAGTTCCATCCTCACATTGTGCAGTTCTAACATTACATGTGATAGTTCTTTTCTTACATGTGGTGGTTCTCTTACTTTTTTCTCACATTTCATGTGATAGTTTCTTTTCTTATATTTGGTGGTTCTCTTACTTTTTTCTCACATTTGACGTTTCCATCCTCATATTATGTAGTTTCAACATTACATTTAACAGTTCTTTTGTTACATTTACTGGTTCCTTTATTTGTGACTGGTCATTAAAATATTTTTTACATTAAAATAACTCTTGGTCTGTGGTCATTTGTTCTGATCATAGTTACAAATATGATAAACAATAATTTTGTAGCCAAAACTTATATTTCTTTACTTTTATTGTTTGATTTTATAATTTGTGCCTCATTTTCTTTTATTTTCCTTGTCCTTGTCTTGCATCACCACCTCTTTTTTCAGTTTTTTTATTTTATTTTATATATTTTATGAAACAGTGATGTTTTTATTGACTAAGAAAACAACCAAAATGCAAGGTAGAACACCCAAGCCATAGCAAAACTACGATTGACATTTGCAAATAAAAGTTTACAACAGACCCACTACAACAAAACAACAGGCTATGATAGCTTACCCCCCTCAACAAAGTGCCATGATCTCAACACATCTAGCTAAAACTGGCCACTCCTAAAACACAATCTACAACAAAACTTGTACATTAACATCATCAAGATATCACAATTTCTTCACACAACAGCAACATGTCACAATTGAGTAATGAAACAACAGATCCACCAGGCTTTGACAATAATAGAGCACCACAAGATATCCAGCAATACCAAGCTTTCAGTAATTCTTCATCATAGGACGCATCAGTCTCTAGTTTGATAATGTAGTATTCATTGCAGATTTGAGTCCTCATTTATAGCAAAGGATACGATTAAGCATTGAGTCACAACTGCATAGTTTGCTCTCAAATCTCCCTTGAACGTCCTTCTTTAAAACTGAAAGTAGATATACAATTCCTTTAATCAAACATGTATGATATAAGCAAACTATACAAACAACAAAACACTAGCAACTAAAAGCTGCAACACCTAAACAGAGCAATCAACAAACTAAATAGCAACTGAAACCATAAATCAAACTTATTTTCACGATAACAGTAACAAGACTAAATTTGATAGCACCACTAATTATCCACTTCTTAAATTGGTCATGGTTGCATATATTGAAGAAGATTAAAGAGGATCATGAGGTGGTTAAATTATAATTTGAGATCATACAATTTTATTGAAAGCATAGCAATGAAAACAATTGATTTAAAATGCCTTGATTCCAAATCCAAATCTAAATACTAGTTAGCCTAATCCGATGGTTTTTATTTAAGCAAGTTCCATGGACATACATGATTGGCAACCCACATAATAGAAAATCCTTATAAAGATAAGTACCAATCCAATTAAAATCAATTTCTTTAGATTTTCAGCAGGTTGGGTGTGGGGGTCAGGTGACCATTACACACACAGTATAATATTTAGGTTCAAACTTTGAAGGCCACTGCTTGGATTACCATTGAAGACAACCTATAATGTTTACTAACCTATACTAACTTGTCTTTGTTTCATAGGGACACCTGAACTCAAAATCTCAGTAAAAAAACTCTTGCATCAAAATGCACAGCTCAAAGAGGCATTTCATCGAACAATTAATTGCTTTGCATGGTTATTTAATACAAAAATTTGCATTTCAGTTAGACCAACCTTGAATATGAAAAACATAAAATCTAACAATTTCTTAACAAAACTAAACCAGTCCAAGCACCAAACCTCAATAAAATTGTCACTCCCAGCCTTACCAATAGATATAGAACCGCATGGACAAATCCAAACAAAACAAAATACCCATGAAAATTTTACCATAATTTTTCAATATCTAGGAATGAATAAATCAACAATCGAAACCAAAATAAGCCAAAGACTTTACCTTTTTGAAATACCAAAAGCAAAAATTGATACTACTGGTTGATTAACCAAGTGATAAAATTGATACTTCAAAACTGAAGGTGCAAAGTACAGTGGACTATTTCTAACTCATTCTAGTAATTTAATCACCATTTCCAGCAATACAATTATACAACTGATACAATCTAACCAAAACAATCAAACACAAATGCAAAGAATATATGTACATGTATATGTGTATACCTTGCCTGTATGCAGTGCTCTACAGCAAACCAAATCTGTTGGTTTGAAGCTAACCAATGGTCCAAGCCTATGACCTAGTGTACCCGGAACCTGAAAAGTTTGACACAAAAACCAACAAGATCTAAGAAACACCCAACAAACACACAAAGGGCAAAGACATTAAAATAATAATAATAATAATAATAGAAATTTAGTACCACTTTCAACCTTAAGATTTTGATAATTTCTTCGTCAAAAAAAAAAAAAAAAAAAAAAAAGATGTTAAATTCTGTATTTTTAATATTTTTATAGCTACAACTTTAAAAATTTGTATCACTGACTCACACTAGTAGCTCTTGGAATTCCCAGCTCATAGAAGAATTTCATCAAACACTTCGCATTTCCACTAGTCCAACCTTGAACTCCAAAAAAAAAAAAAAATCAACAATTTCTTAACAGAACTAAGCCAACCCAGTTCTTATCCTTACAGCAAATACAAACTCACAAAAAATTAGAAAAAAATCAAACCAAACCCACAGAAAAATCATAAACAAATCAAACGAAACCCCAAAAAAATCAGAAACAAATCAAACAAAATCCACAGACAATTCTTAAACAAATCGAACGAAACCCATAGAGCACAAATAAACCTATACAATGCTATCAATATTTTGTGATTCAGATTTACAATTGATGGAAGAGACTGAATCCATGGCATCCAAACAGACCACTATAGTTTTTCCCTAACTTCAACAAATATAGAGGAAAAGGGTTAAGAATCAAAATCCCTAAATGAATGCTATAAGAAATTTAGAGACTCTAGTTTGTAAAGACACGGGATGGCAAAAAATAGATTCAGTGATTCACCCAAGAACATCATCAGCGATGAAGGTTGGAAGGAAGAGACGACGAAAGAGAAGAACCCACAAGAACCTGCTTAGGATTAGAAGCGGTGCGAGAGAGAAGAAGAATCCTATTTTTTTTTTTTTTTTTTGGGTTTTATACGTTAACCTGATTGACCGGTAACTGACATTCTATTAAAATTTACAAATGGCTAAGTTTAAAACAAGAAAATCTAATGGTTAAGACTTACGTAGGTACCGTACCCCCTAAAAAAAAAAAAAAAGGAGAGAGTACGGAAGAATGACCATTAATAATGATTTTTACAGTGAGATGAAAGTAATTAATACATCGTGAAGAAGTATATGTTGTAATTAATACTTATAGTGATAGATGAATATGAGTACATATTAAGATTATAGTTAGAAAAGGAAGGAATTCGAATTTTTTTTTGTGTCATGTTAACGAGTGTCATTAAAAAAAATTGTCAAACTATTAATTATTTTTTTTTTTCATAAAAATTTTTTTAAAATAAATTATTAACAATTCTCTTTCTTTATTAATACATATGTGTACTTCTACATTTAGAATAATATTAATATCTTAAAAAAAAAAATTTAATGGCTAATACATATAGGATTGTGGAGAGGTCAAACCTAGCAGCTCTAGAATTCTTAATGTCGAAGCAACCACGCGGCAATGTAAGAGTGGGCATGGGTAATGCAGCAGGAGCACGTGTCTCAAATATCTTTGTAGATGTCAAAAAATTCCAGACCAGATTTGAGGATGCAATGGAAAAAGCTTCTACACGACACCCCAAGGTTAGTTTCCTTTCCACGTACTAATTAATTATTAATGGGCAACGGCTACGGGCTATTTCTATCTCCCAGAATGTTATAAGGAAATTTATTTACAAACTAAAATTATGGCATTTATAGAATTTATATATATATATATATATATTTTATCTGCTAGCTACTAGGTCCATATATAAATATAATTTTACTATTCAATTAATTAATTAATATGTTTTTCTGTGTGTCCTTCAGGAAACAGACCTCCAAAGAGAGGCTAGAATGTCAGCAATTCAAGCAATTAGATCAATCTCAAATTGGTTATACTGGCAATCACCTATTGCAGGAGGAGGAGGGGGATCCACACCTGTGTCGTCACAAAATAATCTGACATACGTTTCACCTAATAAATCTTGTGAGCCAAGCATGGACAAGCTTCGAGAAGCTGTAGCTGCCAGAAAGCGAGCAGTAGGAACGATTTGTCGAATCTCATCAAACCATATATATCACGAGGATTATTGGATTCCATCAATCCAGGCTCTTCCAGCTTCAACTCAAGTCGTCAGCTATAATGCCTCAACTACCCAAAAATCCTCTTCACCTACTAAAGAATACAAGGATAAAAGCTATAGAGTAGATGATGACAATCAGAAGAAACCTGTAATATGGGGAGTACTTCCAATGATAACAGCAACAATTGCTTCAATTATAGTTTGGTTACAAGTTGGAGAAGGGACTGTTGGTGGATTAAAACAACATATAGGTGGCTCTTTGGCCTTGGACATCGTTAACAGCTCTTGGTCACAGGTTACGTTAGCAGGGATTACTTGGTACATCATTGGGATTGTAATAATTGAACTTGTGGAAGTCATTCAAAGTAGACGAAGGTTATAGGGAAAGAACTCAAACGATTTAGAAGGTAAACGTAAATCCATTTGTATACAAAAGAACTTAATTAAACTATATGATATATACGTACGTACTGAAAATTATTTGGAGATCAGTTCTCACATAGTATTCAACAAGCCATGACAATAATTCAATCAATGTTCCATCTAAACAATCCTCTCATTTTTATTTTTGATGAGAAAAGGAACAACCTATGCTAGTCAATAATAGCAACAAAGGAAAGATTTGCATTTGCTATACACCAGTATGTATTTTTGTGTCTCAATTAATTTCTAGGCAGTCAATATTCATGAATCTTTTAGAAAAATGATATAAAATTCTAAATGAAGTTGATAAAATTTCCACTATTGTGGGTGAGGGTGGTTGAATAGAAGGTAAAGTAAAATTACTCCTTTTTTTTTTTTTTTTTTTTTTTTTTTTTTTTTTTTTTAACTGTGTGGAAAAAGTTTTCACTTCTTACAAAATTGATAGTGGTCATGATTTTTTGTGAAAATTTAGTTTTCACAAATATAAAAAATGTATAGTATTGTATCAATTAAAGTTAAATATCATCGATTATTTGGTGAAATAAGATCTTAAATACGTAGTACCATGCATGTATACATTTAATTTGTTAAAGTTTTTTATTATATTATATTTTTAAAATTTTATGAAAACGATAGCAGTTTTGAAGATTAATTTATCAGAATGTAAGGATGGTAAAAGAAAAAGAAATGGAGGACAGTCCGCCACCCATATTCCAACAGAATCTCTCAAGAGAGCCTCTTTGGCTAGTACATGAGAAGCATGTTTACTAATTAACACTATTGGTGAAATTGAAAATGACCATTCTAAATCTTGTAGTTGTAAGCTAAACTTTGTCTAGTTTGTTGAAGTACAGTAAATAATATATGCAGCACAATCGCCTTCAAAAGTGACATATTGTAAGCCCAAGTCGATTGCAAAATGCAAGGCTTGTAGAGCCCCTTCTGCTGCTACTATGTTAATCTTTGATGAAGTCAAGATTTCACCTAGTGAGCTGCACGATATCCGCACGCCCGAACGCAAACCTGCAAAACAAAACGGAAGAAAGAACCTTACGAAGAGCACCGGTGTGGTGCCGGCCGAATACCCTCCGAAGGTCAAGTTAGGAATCTCCTCACAACTCTAGAGTGCTAGAGAGGATAAATTATGCGTACCTTGATTTGTGAAGGTATTTGAGCTTTTATAGCAGTCGAAAGTTGACCTTTGTTTACTTGGAGTTGAAGTCTTTCCTTGTAGAAATTCTCCTAAAAGAGTCCTAAACGTAGTCGACAAGTCTTTTTCCATATCGAGAAGTTCCTTCCTTAAGCAGACGCGGTCATCAGAATTCGATTTGTACTACGACTCCATTACGTGGTGTGGGCTGCAAGTATCCCATTTTGGGCTCATTGGGGGCCGGAGACCATCAAGACCAGCTTTCCCTTGGGCTCTGCACCCTTCTACCTTGAGTCCGTTCTGTTCCGAGTCATGGGTCCGTCCAGAAGGTACAGGGGGAAGCCCGTCCAGATAAGAGAAATTTACTCCTCTTCAGTTGCCCCCTCACACCCTGGGTCCGTTCACTTTAAGCAGACGGACACAGGGGGTGACGGTAGAAGGAACCGTACGTGCCAATTGCTACGGGCACCACACCGTACCCTGTCAGACTGTCAGAGCTCATTTATGGTGGCAGACGCGTGTCGTTTCCTTAATGGCTGTGACCTTAGATCGAGGCGACGCTTCGTCTTCCGTGCACCCCTTCTATAAATACCGATCATCCCTCTTTCATTTCTACTCTTTCTCCTGATTTTTATATTGTCAGAGCGCGTCCGTCACCTCTGTCAGAGATCCATCCGTCCATATACTGCATCCGTCGCATCGTTCCTTAAATACCAGGTAAGCAACTTACATCCGTCCTTACGTATTATTATTTTATTCTTTGGTCAGCATCTTGGTTGTATTTTAATGCCCCCGTCTTCCTTTCCAAACCCATTAGAGTCTTAGGTTTTGTCATTATACATGTAGGCCATGTCTAGTGCGTCAAGTAACCAGTCGGTCGTCCGTGATGGGGCAGACTACGAAGAAGTATATCCGTCAGGTCATAAAGACCAAGACGATCTGAGCGACAAGAGTTCATTCTCAACTTCCCCGTCCTCAACGAATGAGGATATGGAAGTTGTCGAGATAGAAGAGGAGTCCGATGACGGCGACGAAGAACAAGCTGTTAGGTCCGTCGTGGGAGCTGATGGACTTAGGGAGTTCATCATGCTCCCAGAATGGACGGTGAATGCTTTTACATCCACCATCAAGGAGGCACATTTCAATACCCTTAGGGCTAATTACCAAATCCCTGACTACATCCCCATCCGTCTACCTTATAAGTCAGAAAAGTGTTATTACGAAGGGGTAGACGATGTAGGAGTATACGAGCAGATGTTTAAGGCGGGTCTTAGGTTTCCTCTGAGTTCTCTGCACCGCGAACTCCTCAAGTACTTGGGTTTATCCGTCAGCCAGGTATCCCCCAATGCATGGAGGGTTTTTATAGCCATGGAGGTCCTGTACGGAGCCATGTCTGACGATGCGAGGAGGTTGACTATAAGGGAGTTCCTCCACTGCTACCGTCCAGACGAGATAGATAAGTCTAGGGGGATGTATAGTTTTGTCCCTAGGAGCTCCGTCCTAAAAGTGATATATGAAACTCCGAACTCAAATAGAGACTGGAAGAGCAGATATTTTTTCCTGGAGGGCGACGGGTGGATGTGTAATCCGGGAGAGACGGATTTTATGCCCGTTGACAGGGTTTGAGGCATCTTAAACCAATCCGGTATGACTCCGTCCTGCAATAACTCTTTAGCTCATTTATCAAGACTTGTTTTAATGTCCGTCCACTTTCTGTGTAGTCCGTCGACGCCCACAAGTCAATCTTGAGGAGTTTAGCTTTTTGGAGAAAATTTTCTCCAAGACCGCGCCAAAAGAACGGACTTGGGCCAAGCTCGTCAATCTCAATACAATCTACTGGTATTGTGACGAACCAGAGCCAACACCGGCGGCGATCAAGTACGAAGAGCGCACCCGTCAGCGTAAGTCCGTCGACTTTTACTTAGTTTCCTTCTAGACCTTATATTTGATTCTCCGTCTGTGTCTTCAGAGATGGACGACGCTAAGAGGAGAGCGGCCATAAGACTTCAAGCGGCCAAGAATAAGGGAACTGGGACGGAACCTATGGGGACGGGCTCCAGTAAGCAAAAAAGGAAGCTTCCGTCTAAGGGGGATCGTGCACCGAAGAAACCAAAGGTGCCTCTAGAGCCCGTCCTAGGCCTGCTGGCTGAGGGTACCAAGACGGTTCCCCCAGTGAAGCACGGCGCCGGTAAGGGTTTGATGACCGGTCCGTCCGGAAGCCAAAAGAAGCCCCCCGTCCTGCTCCGCGAAGACTCCAAGTACGCGCTTGAGAAGCTCTCGTCTATCATAACTTCTGAAGATTATGAAGACTTGTGCAATCATTCGACGGAGACGATGGGAGAGACGGCCCTTTTTAGCATAGCTCAGGTAATATGTCCGTCTCCTCTATGTCCGTCTACTTTCTTACTTTCCCGTTTAACTTGTATTTCCTTTCAGGCTATGATCATGGCAAAGGGCATAATGGGACGGTGCCTTAATCACAAGACGACCATAGACCGTCTCCTTGATAAGGCAAAGGCGACGGAGGATGAGCTGCTTGAGTTGAAGTCCTGGAAGATTGTCCAGGAGAAAAAGCTCAAAATGGCGGAGACGGCCCGGGACGAGTACATGAAGCTCTCAGAAGATTTGAGGGGGGCCTTGGAGAAGAAGGACGCTGAAGTCCGTCAGGCTAAAGAGGTCGCGATACGGGAGTATCGTGACTCCGACGCCCTGATAACGGAACTCAGCGTTTCTTACAACGACGGTTTTGATGATGCCATCCGTCAGGTTAAGGCCCTGAACCCTGATCTGGACTTGTCAGCCATCAACATTGATGCCCCCGAGAATACTTCTGCCCAGCCGGCCCAATCGGAGGATACGGAAGACCTGTTCGGAGAAGCAGCTAAGGATCCTAAGGATGGCCAGACGGTTGTAGGCCAGACGGTTGATCCCCAGGACGAACAAGCACAGAAGAAAGACGTCCAGGATATAGACGGATAAATTGTACTTGTAGTTTTTGTTTTTATTTGTAAGCTTTTTAATTTCCCCGTCATGTTTTTGGGGCAACAGTGGAACACTTCTTTTGATATATCCGTTGATTCCCTTTATAATTTTAATGTATCCGTTCATCGATGTTTTGCTTATTTTGCTATTTTTATCCGTTCATCCTCTGGGGTAGTATGTTTTTACAAATGTTATTTTAGAATTTATCATTATTTGGGTGGTCCGTCCACCTTTTAGCAATATATCCGTCCATGTTGGAGCGTTTTCTCCTTTTAAGTTGATCCGTGTTTGGGATTTGTCCCACTTGGTGTAATCCGTCGTCGTTATGAATTGTCCGTTTATTATGCGGGACTTAAACAAGTTTTAGCCAGGACAGTTAGTCCGTTCACTTTGCGGATTTAGTTCAACTGTGGCGAACAGTCCATCCACTCTGTTGATCTAGCCAAATTTTGGTCCGGATAGCAAGCCCGTTCACTTTTGTGAACTTTGTTTTTGACCTAGGTGAATTGTCCGTCCACTCTGTGGACAAACAAGTTTTAATCCGGATAGTTACTCCGTTCACTTTATGGATGTTGTTTATATCCGTCCGTCAAAGGACTTAAGATTTTCCTGTTTATGGGGTCGTCCGCCCATTTATAGCTTTAAGATTCGTCCGTCCACATTGTGGACATTGTCCGTCCACTTCGCGGACTTTTGTCCGTCCATTTTGTGGACTTAATAAAAATTTTAACCCTCTTGGGCTGTCCGTCTCTGTTTCGGACTGAATCATGTCCCTCCTGTGGAGGTCCGTTCACTTCGCGGACTTTTGTCCGTCCACTTTGTGGACTTCATATAGAAATTTAACCCTTTTGGGGCTGTCCGTCTTAGTTGCGGACTGTTAATCATGTCCCTTCTGTGGGGGTCCGTCCACTTCTAGGACTTTTGTCCGTCCACTTTGTGGACTTCATATAAAAATTTAACCCTCTTGGGGCTGTCCGTCTTAGTTGCGGACTGTTAATCATGTCCCTCCTGGGGATATCCGTCCACCTTATGGACTTCATATAAAAATTTAACCCTCTTGGGGCTGTCCGTCTTAGTTACGGATTGTTAATCATGTCCCTCCTGGGGATATCTGTCCATCTTGTGGACTCAGAATTCTAAGTAGAGCCTGTAGGACATTAAATTTGAGTAAAAAATCATTCTCAAAAAAGTACTTGTCCCCTTGGGCTTAAAAAGAAAAAATATTGTAGCAAAACCAAAGTAATAGCCTGCCCGTTGGGCTTATTGTAGCGGATACTTAAAGTAAAAAACAAAGTCTAAATATAAAAAGATGCTCCAGGTGTTGTTTCTCAAGTCGTCATCTCTACTGGTAGTACCTCCGTAGGTGTTCTGTGTTCCAAGGGTGCTGTAGCTTCTGCTCGTCCAGAGTTTCAAGGTGGTAGGTTCTTTTTCTTTGCCAAGACGAGATCCTGTATGGTCCTTCCCAGTTGGGGCCGAGTTTTCCTTGAGAGGGGTCTCTGGCAGCTCCCATTACTTTTCTCAGCACAAGGTCGCCGATCTGGAAGTCTCTCTGTCTGACATTTGAGTTGTAGTATCTTGCCATCAGGTTCTGGTATCTTGCTAATCTCTGTTCCGCCGTAGCACGGACTTCGTCCACCAAATCTAGCTGGAGTCGCATGGCTTCTTCATTGTTGTCATCGCTGTAATTCTCCACGCGATAGCTAGTAAGCCCTACTTCTGCCGGTATGACTGCATCAGCTCCGTATGCTAGCCTAAACGGTGTTTCTCCCGTTGGTACCCTTACAGTTGTGCGATACGCCCACAGTACGCTTGGTAGTTCGTCAGGCCAGGTGCCCTTTGCCCCCTCGAGCCGAGCCTTGATCATCTTGAGTAGGGTTCGGTTTGTGACCTCGACCTGTCCGTTGGCCTGCGGGTGTGCGGGCGAAGAATAATGGTTCTTGATGCCTAACTCCGAACAGAAGCTCCTGAATGCGTTGTTGTCGAACTGCTTTCCATTGTCAGAGACAAGCACTCTCGGTATTCCGTACCGGCAGATAATGTTCCTTCAAACGAAGCTTCGAATGTTTTTCTCCGTGATGATGGCTAGGGCCTCTGCCTCCACCCACTTGGTGAAGTAGTCGATACCGACCACTAGGAACTTTAGTTGCCTTATCGCCGTTGGAAAAGGGCCCATGATGTCTAGTCCCCACTGGGCGAATGGCCATGGGGCCGTCATGGGTGTGAGCTCCTCGGTTGGCTGCCTTATCAGATTGCTGAATCTCTGACATTTGTCACACCTCTTGACATAGCTTTGTGCGTCCTTTTGCATTGTGGGCCAGTAATATCCTGCTCGGATAAGTTTGTGCACTAGTGATCTTGCACCAGAATGGTTTCCACAGATACCTTCATGGACCTCCCTCATCACGTAATCTGCCTCGTCAGGGTTCAAACACCTCAGATATGGTCGTGAGAATCCCCTTTTGTACAGAAGGTTTTTGATTAATACGAACCGTGAAGCTTGGACGAAATTTTCTAGCTGTTTCTTTCCTGTCTGGTAGTGTGCCTGCCCTCAGGTATGCTAATAATGGTGCAGTCCAATCATTCGCAGAATTCACTTCATGCACTTCTCCGCTGTCAATAGTCGAAGATGTTTGGATGAATGACAATACTTGATCGGGGACTAGCATAGGCTCTGCTGAGGCTGCCCTTGCCAGACGGTCGGCGCATTCATTCTCCTCCCTTGGGATTTGAATGAATCGTACTTTGAGGCCGTCGATCCGATTCTTTACCTTTTCTAGTTACCTCCTCATCCTTTCATTTTTGCATTCGTAGATGCCATTAATCTGACTTGTTATTACCTGGGAATCGCAATGTACGACCATGACTTCAACACCTGCTGCTGCCGCGAGGTCCAATCCTGCCACTAATGCCTCATACTCGGCCTCGTTGTTTGTGGTTGAGTAATCCAATCGGATTATACATTCGATTTGATCCCCGTCCGGGGTTCGAATTACCACCCCAACTCCTCCAGCTTGCCTGTTAGAAGAGCCGTCCGTGTGGATGCTCCATTCTCTGGGAGTGCGTGCCCCCTTCTTTTCTGACGGGGTATACTCGGCGATAAAGTCTGCTACAGCTTGGCCTTTCAAGGCAGTTCGCGGGTGATACTGTATATCGAACTCGCTGAGTTCTATTGCCCATAAAGCCATTCGTCCGGCCGCCTCAGGGCTGCGCATGGCTCTCTTCAGGGGTTGATCCGTCATGACGACGATGGCATGGGCTTGAAAGTATGGCTTGAGCTTTCTTGCCGCAGTCACCAGTGCGAAGGCCAATTTCTCCATCTGGGGGTACCTCTCTTCTGCCCCCCGAAAGCCCCTACTTACGAAATAGACGGGCAGTTGATTACCTTGCTCTTCTCTTATTAAGGCTGCGCTGACGGCTGCCCGTGAGACCGCCAAGTATATGTAGAGTTCTTCCCCTGGCTTGGCCGGACTGAGGAGTGGCGGAGAAGCGAGGTACTTCTTCAGGTCCTCAAACGCCTTCTGGCACTCATCGGTCCATTCGAATGACTTCCTTAAGGTGCGGAAGAACGGTAGGCATTTGTCCGTCACCCTGGAGACGAACCGGTTTAAGGCTGCGATCTTTCCATTCAAGCTCTGCACCTCTTTCACCGTTCTCGGTGGTTTTAACTCCATGATGGCCCGTACCTTTTCCGGGTTGACCTCGATTCCTCTGTGGGATACCATGAATCCCAAGAACTTCCCTGCCGTCACTCCGAACACGCACTTGTTTGGATTCAACTTCATATTGTAGGACCTGAGGGTGTCGAATGTCTCCTGCAGGTCTCTAAGATGGTCTTGTTCCAGGAGACTTTTTACAAGCATGTCGTCGACGTACACCTGTACATTCCTCCCAATTTGGTGCGTGAACATTTTGTTCATTAGTCTCTGGTATGTCGCTCCTGCATTCTTGAGCCCAAACGGCATTACGTTGTAGCAAAATAGCCCTTGGCTTGTCACAAAGGAGGTCTTCTCCTGATCAGCATCGTCCATCTTGATTTGGTTATATCCCGAGAAGGCATCCATAAAGCTTAAGAGTTGATGCTTCGCCGTCGAGTCTACCCAAGTGTCTATCCGAGGCAACGGATAGCTGTCTTTTGGGCACGCTCTATTGAGGTCCGTGAAGTCGACGCACATTCGCCACTTTCCGTTTGCCTTCTTGACCATCACGACGTTTGCTAACCAGTCGGGGTAATAGACTTCTCGGATGAAGTTTGCTTCGAGTAGCTTCTTTACTTCTTCTGCTATTGCCTTGTCCCGTTCCTGAGCGAAGACACGCTTTTTCTGTCTTACAGGCGAAAATGTAGGGTTCACATTCAGCTTGTGAACCATAACGGAGCGACTGATCCCAGGCATGTCTTCGTGGCTCCAAGCAAAAACGTCCTGGTTCCCCCTGAGGAATGTCCTGAGGGCCTGCTGCACGGACCGACTGGCTGAGGTCCCCATCCTAGTCGTACGTTCAGGTCTTGATTCGTCCAGGATAATTTCTTCTAGTTCTTCGACGGGTTCTGCAGTGACCCGCTGTTCTTCTATGCACATCGTCTGCTGGTGATCTTCCACCTCTAAGGCAGCTAAGTAGCATTCGCGGGCAACCACCTGATCTCCCCGCAGCTCCCCGACCCCGTACTCCGTGGGAAACTTGACCATCAGATGGTATGTTGAAGTTACGGCCTTCCAAGCGTTGAGAGTTGGTCGTCCAAGGATGGCGTTGTATGCGGACGAGCAATCGACTACGAGGAATGTTACGTCCCGTGTGATCTGCTGAGGGTAATCTCCCACCGTCACAGAAATTGTGATTGCACCCAGCGGGAATACTCTACTCCCTCCAAATCCTACCAGCGGGGCGTCCGTCGGCACCAGCTGTTCTCTGTTAATCATCATTTGCTGGAACGCGGGATAGTATAGGATGTCCGCTGAGCTGCCATTGTCGACCAAGACTCGGTGCACGTTAAACTCCCCGGCCTGTAGAGTGACGACTAGTGCATCATCATGTGGGTGATGAAGGCGCCGTGCATCTTCTTCCGAAAACCCGATTATGGGGCTTTCCTTTCAGGCTATCTTCGGAACCGAGCCTGTCAGTTGAACGTTTTGAACCATCCGGAGGTAGCTTTTTCTGGCCTTCTTGGATGAGCCTACCGTCGTTGTTCCTCCTATGATCATTCTAATGTCTCCGATCGGCTGTCTGGGGCGCTCATTCCCTCTTTGAGGTTGCTGTTCCTAAGGCGGAGGATTCGTCCTTTCTTTCCTGACGAACTTCTGCAATTTCCCTTGTCTGATAAGGGCTTCGATCTGCTGTTTCAAGTCGTAGCAATTGGCCGTATCATGACCGTGGTCTCGATGGAAACGGCAGTACCTGTCTCTGGACCGCTTGTTGGGGTCGCTCTTGAGCTTCCCCGGGTAGGTCAGAACCTCTTCGTCCTTAATCTGCATTAGGACTTGGTCTACCGAGGCATTTAGCGGGGTGAAGCTTGAAAACTTTCTTCCTTGGGGTCCTGATCGTCGGTCGTCCCTTCGGTCCCCGGTCTTGAGTCTTTTCCTCTCTTGGTCTTGCCGGGTGTTCTCCTGCCGTTCTCTTTTTCTCGGCTTGTCCTCCCTTGCCATCAACGCGTCTTCTGCATTCATGTACTTTGTTGCCCTGTAGAGTACCTCCGTCATGGTTTTCGGATCATTTTTGTATATTGAGAATAAAAATTTACCCTTTCGCAGCCCATTTGTGAAGGCTGCTACCAGTATCTTATCGTCGGCTTCATCAATCGAAAGTGCCTCCTTGTTGAAACGGGTTATGTAAAACCTCAGCGTCTCGTCTTCTCGTTGTCTGATGCTCATTAGACAAGCCGTCGACTTTTTGTATCTATGTCCCCCGATAAAGTGAGACGTGAACTGGGCGCTCAACTCCTTGAATGTGCTGATGGAGCTTGGTGTCAACCGACTGAACCAGATCCTCGCTGCTCCTTTCAACGTGGTGGGGAAAGCCCTGCACATTATTTCATCCGCGACCCCTTGAAGGTGCATCAAGGTTTTGAACGTCTCTAGATGATCCAGAGGGTCTTTTATTCCGTCGTAACTGTCAATCTGTGGCATCCGAAACTTGTGCGGCAAAGGGAAGGAGTTCACGGCTGCAGTGAAGGGTGAATCTGTGCGGTTGACTAACTCGTCAAGGTCACTGGAAACTCGCCCCTTCAGTGCGTTCATCATAATCTCCATCTGTTCTTTCATCGCCTGCATCTGTGCGACGATATGTGGTGGAGTTGCGTCCGTGAGGGAGGGCATGCTCACGTCCTGCCTTTCTGGTCTGCTTGGTGCGTGGCTGCCTTCAGGTCTCTCCTAGTTTCTTCTTGCACCGCTTGTCCCCTCTTGGTCTTCTTGTTGGTCGTTTGGTTGTGCGTTCTTTTGTCGCAGCTGTTCCTCCAAATCGAGGTTCTGTTTGGTTAGGCGCTCCACTGCGGCTGCAAGAGTCCGAACTTGTCTTTCAAAGGCAGTCGTGGGGGGTTCCTCCCCTTGAACATTGTTGGTGGTTGCCATCGAGCGTGTTAGTACCATGCAATTCTTTTGTCTGGGAAGTAATAATACTCGTAAGCCTTCCCACAGACGGCGCCAACTGATGAAGTCAAGATTTCACCTAGTGAGCTGCACGATATCCGCACGCCCGAACGCAAACCTGCAAAACAAAACGGAAGAAAGAACCTTACGAAGAGCACCGGTGTGGTGCCGGCTGAATACCCTCCGAAGGTCAAGTTAGGAATCTCCTCACAACTCTAGAGTGCTAGAGAGGATAAATTATGCGTACCTTGATTTGTGAAGGTATTTGAGCTTTTATAGCAGTCGAAAGTTGACCTTTGTTTACTTGGAGTTGAAGTCTTTCCTTGTAGAAATTCTCCTAAAAGAGTCCTAAACATAGTCGACAAGTCTTTTTCCATATCGAGAAGTTCCTTCCTTAAGCAGACGCGGTCATCAGAATTCGATTTGTACTAGGACTCCATTACGTGGTGTGGGCCGCAAGTATCCCATTTTGGGCTCATTGGGGGCCGGAGACCATCAAGACCAGCTTTCTCTTGGGCTCTGCACCCTTCTACCTTGAGTCTGTTCTGTTCCGAGTCATGGGTCCGTCCAGAAGGTACAGGGGGAAGCCCGTCCAGATAAGAGAAATTTACTCCTCTTCAATCTTGTAAGTGTAAGAAGATGAGGGAGGGGGGACTCCAAGTAGATCCACAAACTAGTCATTCTTCCTCCATTCCTCCCTGCCTTTGACATTAGACCCACAAACTAGTCAGCAGTCGCATATCACAGGCTCACTGTCTCAGGTTGGTATCCTCTGGTCTACTTTTCACACTTGTACATGAGTTGAATTGGCTAAGGCATGGTCTTCTCTTCTCAACTGATTTCTCTTCACTGATTAGAGTTTATTTCGCCTTCCTCACTCGTGTAGTGGTGTGTCTCTTTCTTTTTTTTTTTTGGTTGATGGAACTGTGAACTGGTGTGTCGTTCCCATTTTCTTTATCCTTTTTTCAGTTTTTATTTCTTCCTCAGCTTAAGTTACATGCTTTTTCCTCAAAAAAAAAAAAAAAAAAAGCTTAAGTTATTTACACGCACACTTCTTTTTATAAAATAATAGAAATTGAACTTTTCAACTGCTTGTCCAACAATCTAATTTATTTGAGTAATATTAAAGTGTGGCCTAGACTGCATATGAACCGTGCACCCAACATTATAAACATTAATAATTGATAATCTGTTTTCTTTTCCAAGGTTAATAATTGACAATGTGTTTTTTTTTTCCCTTTAATGTTTGTTTGTTTGTTGATTAGTCCAATAAATTATCATTATTAATTTATTGTGACTTGTGCGATATGTTTGCCTTTTTTTTTTGGGTATTCATAGATTATGAAAAAGTGAATAGCGACGTTTGATTTTTTTCAAAAGAAAAAATATAATATAAATAATCACGCGATGTTTGATGTTCAAACATTGCCAAACTATATTATTAATGTCCTAATTTTTGAAAATTCTTCAAAGATCAATCTAACTTTGGTTTATATTCGGCCCCCCCTCATATTCGAATCCTGATTTCGTCCCTGATTGAGACAGTATGCACGCCAGCCCCAGAAGCACTTGAAAGTGTTGGGTGTAAGGCATCACAACATGCTGATCTCCAAAAATGCCCTGCCAAACTCTACTCTTGCTACTAGTGTTAGAAAGATTCACCACGAGCCTTCATCCTCACCTTGTCATTTCTCATCATGTGATGATATGCATGCACTTAATTTTGACAAAAACCAAGTACCCTCTTGCATATATTCCCATTCCAAACCAGGACATCCCTAGCAATCCTATTATTTTTTTAAAATTCTTTTAGGAATGCTCCAGCCCGGTTTGGGCAAAAATGATACTGGAACGATTTTTTTTTTTTCTTTTTCGGTCTGTCCCAGCCCGGTTTGTCTAGGAATGAAGCCAAAATGATTTTTTTTTTTTTTTAATACTAGTTTCTTAAATTTTTTTAAGAATGCTCTAGCCTTGTTCGAGCAGAAATGATACTAGAACGAATAAAATATTTTTCTCTTTTTCAATTTATTCCTACCCAGTTTGGCTAGGAATGATGCTAGAATGATTTTTTTTTAATTAAATTTTTTTACTATTTTTTTGAAATTTTTTTAGGAATGCTCTAGCCCAATTCAGGCATAAATGATATAGCAATGAATTTTTTTTCCCTTTTTCGATCTGTCCCTACCAAGTTTGGCAAGGAATGAAGTCAGAATAAATCTTTTTTTTAACTATTTATTAAAAATTTTTATGAATGCTCCAACCTAGTTCGAGTAGAAATGATACCAGACAAAATTTTTTTTTCTCTTTTTTGATTTGTCTCTGCCTGGTTCGGCTAGGAATGAAGCTAGAGTGATGTTTTTTATTTTTTATTTTTTTAGGAATGCTTCAGCCCGGTTGATGGAGAAATGATACCAGAATAAAATTTTTATTTTCTCCTTTTTGGTTTGTCACCTACCTAATTAGGCTAGGAATGAAGCCAGAATGATGTTTATTTTGAACTTTCTTACTATCTTTTAAAATTTTTTTAGGAATGCTACAAAACAGTTCAGGCAGAAATGATACTGAAACGAATTTTTTTTTCTCTCTTTTTTGGTCAGTCCCTGCCCGGTTTGGCTAGGAATGATTTTATATATATATATATATATATATATATATAATTTTACTATTTTTTTAGGAATGCGCTAGTCCAGTTCAGGCAGAAATGATTCCAGAACGATTTTTTTTTCTTCTCTTTTTTAGTCGGTCACTGCCCGATTCGTTAGGAATGATGCCAGAATATTTTTTTTAAAAAAATTTTACTATTTTTTTAAATTTTTTTTTAGGATTGCTCCAGTCTAGTTCGGGTAGAAATGATATCGAAAAAAAAAAAATTCTCATTTTTGGTCTGTCTCGGCCCAGTTTGGCTAGAAATGAAGCTAGAATTATTTTTTATTTATTTTTTTATAGTATTTTTTAAATTTTTTTTAGGAATGCTCTAGCCCGGTTCGGGCATAAATGATACCGGAATGATTTTTTTTTTTTTTCCTCTTTTTGGTTTGTCCATGCTAAGTTCGACTAGGAATGAAGTCAGAATGATTTTTTTTTTAAAAATGTTTTTAGGAATTCTCCAACCTAGTTCAAGCAGAAATGATACCGGAATGATTTTTTTTTCTCTTTTTTCGGTCGGTTCTTGCTCGGTTTGGTTAGGAACAAAGCCAAAATGCTGTCTTTTTTCTTTTTCTTTTTTACTATTTTTTATAGGAAAGCTCTAGCCTAGTACGAGCAGAAATGATATCATAACGAAAAATGTTTTTCTCTTTGTCAATTTATCCTTGCTCGGTTTGGCTAAAAATGAGGTCAGAATGATTTTTTTTAATAATTTTTTTACTATTTTTAAAATTTTTTAGTAATGCTCCAACCCGGTTCAGGCATACTGGAACGAATTATTTTTTTCTCTTTTTCTGTTAATTCTTACTCGATTTAGCTAGGAATGATGCCAGAATGATTTTTTTTTTTATTTAATTTTTTAAACTTTTTTAGGAATGCTCTTGCCTGGTTCAAGCTGAAATGATACTAGAACTAAAAAAAATTTTGTTCACTTTTTTGGTCTATCCCAGCCCGATTTGGCTAGAAATGAAGCCATAATGATGTTTTTCTATTTTTCTATTTAATTTTTTTACAATTTCTTAAAATTCTTTTGGGAATGCTCCAGCCCGGCTTGGGCAGAAATGATATTGGAATGAAAAAAAAAAAAATTATTCTATTTTTGGTCTGTCCTTGCCCCATTTGGCTAGGAATGATGCTAGAATGATTTTTTTTTTTAATTTTTTTTTAAATGCTCCTGCCTGGTTTGGGCAAAAATGATATAGGAATGATTTTTTTTTTTTTTTTATCACTTTTTTGGTCTGTCCCGGCCTTGTTTGGCTAGAAATGAAGCTAGAATGATTTTTTTTTTTTTTTAATTTCTTTTACAATTTTTTTTTTAAATTTTTTAGGAATGCTCTTGCCCGGTTTGGGTGGAAATGATACCGGAACAAAAGAAAATTTTTCCTTTTTTTAAGTCTATCCCTGCCTAGTTCAGCTAGGAATGAAGCCAGAACGATTTTTTTTTTAATAAAATTTTTTAACTATTTTTTTACAAATGGTCCAATCCGATTTGGGCAAAAATGATACCAGAACAAAAAATCTTTATTCTCTTTTTCGGTTTGTCCTTGCCCGTTTCGGTTAGGAATGATGCTAGGATGATTCTTTTTTTTTTTTTTTTTTTTTTTACTATTTTTTAAATTTTTTTTGGGAATGCTCAGCCTGGTTTGGGCAAAATTGATACTAGAATGAACAAATTTTTTTTTTCTCTTTTTTGATCTATCCTTGTTCAATTTGCAAAGAAATGAAGCCAGAAAGGTTTTTTTTTTTTTTTTTTTACTAAATTTTTAAATTTTTTTTTTTAGGAATGCTCCAGCCCAATTAGGGCAGAAATGACAATGGAACGAAAAAAATTTTGTTCTCTTTATCGGTTTGTCCAACCTGGTTTGGCTAGGAATGAAGCCAGAATAACGGTTTTTTTTATTTAATTTTTTTTACTATTTTATAAATTTTTTTTAGGAGTGCTCAAGCCTGGTTCGTGCAAAAATGATATTGGAAATTTTTTTTTCTCTCTTTTTCGAGCTGTCCATGCCTAGTTCCGGCTAGGAATGAAGCTACAATGACTTTTTTTTTTTTTTTTTTTTTTACTATTTTTTAATATTTATTTATGAGTACTCCAGCCCGGTTCAGGTAGAAATGATACCGGAACGATTTTTTTTTTTTTTCTCTTTTTCAGTTTGTCCTTGCGCTGTTTGGCTAGGAATGAAGCTAGCATGATTTATTTATTTATTTTTATTCTTTTACTATTTTTTTTAACTTTATTTAGGAATTCCCCAGCCTGGTTCAGGCAGAAATGATATTGGAACGAATTTTATTTTTCTTTTTCATTTTCTTCCTACCTGGTTCGATTAGGAATGAAGCCAGTACGATTTTTTTTATTATTTGAATTTTTTACTATTTTATTAAATTTTTTTAGTAATACTCCTACCCGGTTTGGGCAAAAATGATACTTGAACGAAAATTTTTTACTTCTCTTTTTCGATCTGTTTCGGCCCAGTTTGGCTTGGAATGAAGCTAGAATGATTTTTTTTTTTTTTTTACCATTTTAAAAAAATCTTTTTTAAGAATGCTCTTGCCTGGTTCGAGCAGAAATGATACTGGTACGAAATTGTTTTTTCTCTTTTTTAATTTGTCCATGCCTGGTCCGGTTAGGAATGAAGCAAGAATGATTTTTTTTTAAAAGAAAATTTACTATTTTTTAAAGCTTTTTTAGTAATGCTCTAGCCCAGTTCAGGTAGAAATGATACCGAAACGTGATGAGAATCGACAAGCACCATTAAAGGATCCATTGCATGTTCTAGTTGGGCCTATTACTAGAGCAAGATCTAAGAAGATCAAAGAAGCACTTAATGGGCTTATTCAAGAGATTTGGGCTGAGTCTAAAACGGGGCTTTCCAAGCTTGGCCCAAAGGAAGATGAAGGCGTAATAAATTTAATCCAAGCTATTGATAGGACTAATTTTGCTTAATTGCGCGTAATTTCCAACAATGGCTGACTGGCTTTCCTTCCTTAGGCGTGATTTGTTCCAGCAATGGCATGATTTGTTCCAACAATGGTATGCATCTTTGGCTGATTGACTTGCCTTCCTTAGGCATAATTTTCTTGCCCAGTTCAGTCTATTTTTGGGATGGAGGAGCTGCTAATTTCAAACCAAATCAACCTTAATTTTAGGCTTCTATTAGTTAGTCCTTTTTTTATTTTCAGGCCAAATCATCCTCAATTTTAGGCTTTTATTATTTAGTCTTCTTTTAGCTATGTTTTATAAATAGCATGCACTCATTGTAATCAGGGGATAAAATATTGAATAAAAATCAAGAAAAAACGTGAGGTTTTCTTCTTCTATTGGTTCTTCAAGAACTTGTGAACTTATCAAGGATTCTTCCTTGTGGCATTTAAATTTTATAGTTTCGTTTCGTGATTCAATTATAATCACTAGGTCGAGGTTTGTTACTTTATACCTTTGGTTTGTGTTTCATTTATAGATGTTAGGGCGGGGTTTTCTATCAAAAATCTGAATTTTAGCTTTCTTGGGCAAGTATTCCAATATTATTTGTTGGGTCTCAAAGCGTGTCGCTTGAGGTTCGCATCATTTGGTATTAGAGCCCAGGCTTTAAAATCAGGTTTACTATCCTTTTATCTTTTGCTTCTTGTTATCATCCTATCTTGTTCTGTTTGTGTTCATTATTCCTTGTTCTTGTTTTATGTAGTGCACCAAGTTAAAATCATACACCAAGTTAAAAAAAAAAAAAGAAAAAAAAAAAAAAAGAAAGTCAAAAGAGAAAAGAGAAGTATATATATATATATATATACTTTCAGAGCCACTTTGGTTCAATCGTTGGTGGACTCAATTTGGCCCTATTAATGACATATTTCCTGAACCATTGCTTGAGACTTTTGAATGTTTCAAGAAGTCCTATAAAGTTGATGCTTATGATGCCAAGTTCCTTGCTTTACTCCACTTTGTTAAACGTTACAAAATATCTTGGATTTTAAAATGGCAGTATGAAAAGGAAGGTGATGTGCTCTCCAGACATTGGTATGTAAAATGGTGGGGTAAATTCCCTCATACTCAAAAAATTATTGCTAATGTTTCCAGGAAATCTTCACCCACTGCTACTCTCCCCATTGCTAAGAATTGTTCACTTGATCAATCCCCTGTTATTACTAATGCATCTGCTACCTCTTCCAAATCTGTTAAGCCATCTGTTAAAAAAGAGAGTTCTCCTTTGGATGAAATCCATAAGGACCATGAAGCACTGAATGCTCTCATTGAAATGTTAAAAAGAGAAAAGGCTGATTTAGAAGATGAACGGTCCTCTGGAAGCCTCTATTACAAAGGATCCTTACTACCCCTACAATGAGGAGTGGTTTGGACATGATGAAGATGAAGCTGATGATTTGGCAAAAGATTGAATGATTCACCCTATTTGCCTGACCAGCATAAAAGGCCAAAATGTTATTGTTCTATGCTAAAGATGCTACTGTTCTTGCTCTTGCTACTGAAAAGAAGATTCCTTATGTTTCCAAGACTATTGTTCTACGCTAAAGATGCTACTATTCTTGCTCATGCTACTGAAAAGAAGATTCCTTATGTTTCCAAGACTGCTTTCAACTATTCCAAGACCACTTTCTGTATGCTTTGGTCAAAGAATATTTTGAACACTATTTGCTTTTACTATTCATATGTTACTATTTATCCAGAACTTTGCCTATTTAAGGGGAGTTGTCCCTTATGTTTGAGGCAGAAGTTTTTTTTTAGAATTTTCTCTAGAGAGAGTTTTCTTTCCTAGAAGCCTTCTTTGAGAGAGTTCTTTGTATTCACTACTACCTTGTTCACTACTACCTTGTTCCTACAAACCTTGTAACTAGGACTAGTTCAAGCTTTGTAACTATTAACCTCTACTGTTGAGATCTTGTATTCACTACTACTACTGTAAGTTTCTACCTACTTCCAATAAACAAGTATTTTCAGTTTATGTTCATTATACTACTTGTTGCTACCGCCACCTTGGGCGGATTACCATCATACCGGACGGTTCTAAATTGCTTTCATTAATTGCTTTCATTTACTTTAAATTATTTTGATATAAATTGCTTGGTTGGTTCTACCGCCTTTGCTCTTTAAATTATACTTTCACTATATTATTACTGTGCTTCCGTCTCTCCCATTCATCTATGTGTCCCTTTCCCCTTTTATGGTATCAAAGCCACTCTTTTCTGGCCGGTGATAGTGTGGTTGTGTTCTTTGTGCCTTGTCCGTATCTGTCCGAACATTTGGTGCTCCGTTGTTGTGTTCTCTTCTTACCGTCGTTGGCACCACCCTAGGTGTAAAGTGAATTTCCAGAACCTGACTGTAAGGCCCGTTTGAGCCAGGAGGGCGTGTAGGGCATGTGTGTGGTATAGGGTTGCTTAGGGTATGTGTTACGAAATGCAACGGTTGTGAGAAAAATATGATAATTGAGTGTTAAAACTAGGATAATATGGATAAGTTGTGGAGATCCAACTCCTCTATTAGCTCCAGAACCGGTTGTCCTCCTGATATTGTGAATGAAGAAGATCACACTATTGAACAAACATTTTCTATGTCTACAGTATATGAAAACTGTTGCTTGTTTTCTAAAAATATTAATGAAGAAAAAGATGACACTAAATCTGTTTGTCCTTCTGATTCTCCTCTTAAACATGTTTACCAAAATCAATTGAGAGTGTTGACTGTTTTGAATAAAATTTTGAAGTTGATATGGTTCCATTGTTTGATGAATTTATGCTTTCTAAGAACAAACCTAAAAGAAAATATTTCCAAAATAATTTTGCTCAGTCTGAAAAAGACCGTGTTAAACGAAAATGGAGAGAAAAAATGTATCAATTGAAAAGACATATTTTGTTCTTTGATTTTCTTGAAAATTATTATGTTTCAAAAGATGAAGTTTCAAAAAATCATTTGAACGTGATAAAGAAATCTAATTTTGTTAAAGATGACAAAACCATTGTTAGGTCTAGTCATCCACTTTTTGAGACTATTTTGGTAAATACTGGCAAAACTGATGTTAAAGCTATTCCTTTCAAAATAGCTGATGATCAAACTCTTGTTGCTAGCCTTATTGAACAAAAAAATTTTACTAATGAATCTTTGCATGTTATTGGTCAACAGCTTGACAGTATTGAAGAAAAAATTGTTGAAAAAACTGTTTCTGATGAAAATACAGATTCTGATACTGTTTCTTCTATCCCGGCAAAAAAGGTTTTTGATGATGGTTTACCCGAAATTAAAAGATTTGTTGGAAATTCCAAACCCATGTTTCTTACAAAAAATTGGTATTCAAAACCTACTCCTCCTGATATGCAGTTTGAAGAAAGACCTTTTCAAACTCAGTTTTCTATTTCTGCTGATAAAATTTATGAATAAAATATTGATGGGTTTTTTGAATAAGAAATTATTAATAAAATGGGGCATATGTCTATGGTTGGTACTGCTTACCAAAACAATCATGATTTTGACCAACATAAAATTGTTGATTTACTTGTTACGAGTTTTTCTGATACTCTTCGTGGATGGTGGGATTCATATCTCATAGAAGAATCTAAAGATTTTATTAAACATGCTGTTAAAAAGAATGATGAAGGTTTACCTATTTTTGATGATCGTATTGGTCGAGGTATTCCTGATGGTGTTAATACCTTGATTTACACTATTATCAAACATTTTGTTGGTACTCAATCTAATGTTTCATCTCGAATTTCTGATTTATTAAACAATTTGAGATGCCCTACTATGTCTGATTATAGATGGTATCAAGATGTTTTCCTTTTCAGAGTAATGTAGCGGAAAGATTGCTTCAAGCCTTATTGGAAGGAAAAGTTTATTGACGGTCTGCGTCCTATCTTTACTCATAAGGTAAAATAAGAATTAATTGGTAAAAAAGATTCTATTGATTATGATAATTTAACTTATGGTGATATTTTAAGCACTATTAAAAAACTTGGAATTAATATTTGCAATGATGAAAAACTGTTAAAACACCAACTAAAAAATAAAAGAAAAGCTAAATATGAAATGGGTAATTTTTGTAAACAATATGGTTTACCCCCTATTGCTCCTTCTAGGCAAAAGGGTAAAAAAAATTATAAAAGTTATAAAAATTATAACCATAAAAAACATAAAACCAATTTTAATGATTTCTATGCTAAAAAGAAAAATATTTCTAAAAAATATGTTAACCAGCGATATAGGAAAGGTAAATGCTTCAACTGTGGAAAACCTAGTCATTTTAGTAAAGATTGTAAACAAAAACCTGGTAAGTTAAAAAACAAGTTTAACATGTTGAAAATTGTTGATAATGATCAAGAAGAATTATTCAGAATCCTAGAATCAAACAATTCATCTAATTCTTTGGAAGATGATTTTTCTTCTCCAACTGATTCTTACTATCATTCTGCAGATGATTCTTCTAATTCTCCTAATATTAAATTTGGTTGTAAAGATTCCTGTTGTAATGTTATTAAATCTATTAATGTTCTCACTAAAGGTGAAGAAAATGAAAGCTTGTTGGTTAAATTGATTGGTCAAATTGAAAATCCTGAATTACAAAAAGAATATTTGGATAAGTTCAAGAAAAACTTGTTGAAAGATGAAACCAGTAAAAAACTCAAATCAACAATAAGTTTTGAAGAAACTTTGGAAAGATTTAATGCTAAGAAATCGAAAGAATTAACTGTTAATGATTTGCAACATGAAATTAATATTGTTAAACAAGAAATATGTGAATTAAAGAATGAATTTAAAAATATTAAAAATGATAACCATAATCTTAAGCAAGAAATGTTAATGCTAAAAATTGATCAACATAAGTTTGATAATGAACAAGATGAGCACAAGGATGGAGATGAATCCAGTCAACAGGCTCTTCTTTCTGATGAAGGTATTGATGATGCTCAACCTAGTCCTGTTAATATTAACAATATTCTTCCCCCAAAATGGTTCACAAAAGTAAAAATTTTTGTTTTCCATGATTATCATTTCACTGTTATTGCTATGATTGATTCTGGTGCAGATAAGAATTGTATTCAGGAAGGATTAATTCCTTCAAAATATTTTGAAAAATCAACTGAAAGACTGGTTTCTGCCAATGGTTCCCAAATGAAGATTAAATATGAACTGAATAATGCTCATATTTGCCATGATAATGTCTGTTTCAAAATTCCTTCTGTTCTTGTTAAAAATATGACTGATAGAGTGATTCTTGGTTTGCCATTTATAAATGCTTTGTATCCCTTTCTTGTTGATAATGATGGAATTACTACTGATCCTTTTGGACAGAAAGTAAAATTTAAATTTTTTTCAAAACTTGAAATTGATATTAATAATGCTTTAGACCTGTCTTATGATTCTCCTGCTACTATATTTGATCATGAACCAAAGATGAAATTTTACCAATGCTTCATAGACAATTTTGAAAGGTAATCCTAGTAGTGCCAGATTATCCATTATTACCAATGACTCTAATATTCTTAATGATTCTTTGCAGGAATCGAGCACTGATGCAAGGATAAATACCACTACTAAGTGGGATAATATTAGTATTTATACCACTAATAAGTGGATTATTATGGCTCCCTTGACAGAAAGGAAAAACAAAGGAAAAGCTCCTGCACAGGATTTTTTCCAAAATAAAATGCATGAAGGCGCATCTTCTGGAGTAAAACCCAGTGGATCAACATCCCTTCAAGGGAATGTACCGGCAACGGTGTCATATTCCAGTGGAGATATGGTTATTGCTTTGCAGGAAGTTTTATCTAGAAATTTGCAATTTCATAATGGAGTCTATAGTGAACTGTCCGATTCCATTAAATTTATTCTTGATAACCTCCATTATGCTTTTACCCATAATCACCACAAATTGTTTGAAAAAACCCTCCAAGCTTTTGAAATCCACCTTGTTAACCTTACTGCTCAGAATGAGGCTTACCTAAGCCACTATGCCAATCTAATTTCATAAAACCCTCTTGCTTCAGAAAATGACCTTGCTTCAAACCTTGTTTCAGAAATTGGGGCTTTTAGAAGCCAACTTGTTAACTATCCAAATACTACAGATGATCCTTACACTAGTCAACTCTTTGGCAAAGAGGATATCTATTCAAAGGATAAAATGACTATAATGGGCACTGATTATTCTAGATTGAGCCTTAAGTCCCAATCTATATTAAGAAGTGCTTTTGCCAACTTGCCTTCAGATATACAATCACGTATACTGAGAAGCAAGGCTATGTTTAGGTCTTTTGACCTATGGTTCAAATGTTTCAAGAAACTTGTTACAGCCACTATTCCTAATCCTGATGAACTAGATGAAGGTGATAATGTGTTTATCCAGCTGGAATGGGAGGAACACTTTGGGAGTACTCTCAGAGTGTATGAAAAGACACACCCATTTCCCAGTCTCTTAATTAATTATGATGATGGTTCATTTGTTGCTGATGATGATGGTTCATTTGTTGCTGCTGATGATGATGATAGGGATCTTAACTAGCTTTCCCATATGTTTGAATATGGCTTTATCAAATTCCTAAAATTAACTAGCCATTATCAAGCCAGTCAGCTTCCTCAAATTATTCAAGATGCCATTAAAAAATTTACTGGTCCTTCTATTTCCATCAGATGTTGGAGTACTTTGCCTAAATGGAAAAGAGATAACTGGATGAATGTCCAGCCCTCAAAACATCTCATTCTCATTAATGGTCACACTCATCAGGGGCAATGGCTTGAAGGAAATTCTCATTTGTCCCTTAAAGATCCTTATGCTCTTGCAAAATGTTAGGGAAACTATTTTAATAATCAAATTATTGAAGTTGCTCAGAACTTGTAGAAAGATTATCATTTCATAGGAAGCACTGATAGAATTTTTGTTTTTGGTCCCAGGCCACATGTTGATGCTATTGCTCATTTGCGTATAACTGATCATTGTAACCCAAAGAGCCTTCTCATCCCAGGAAGAAGACCAATGGGTGAGCCAATTTTATATTGTGGATTTTGCAACCAATATGCTATTTACCATGAGCATGAATGTGATTCTCCACAAGGTCCTTTTGATCCATTTGATAGCTACCCATCTAATACTCCTTCTATTAATTAATTGTGTAGTCCTCATATTATTGTTACTACTGTTCTCTATTTGTCTAGCCAGCACAATGGCTAAAAGTGTTACAATATTCAAAAAATGCTACATGTGTACATGGTGATGTTCAAAGACATTATTCAACTACAGGCGTACATAGTAATGTTCAATGAAATATTCCTTTTGGACTTTTGTCAGAGACTTTCCTGATCTCATGTCCATGCTAAGGCCTCATATGCTGGAGATTCCATATCACAAAGTTCCTATTCAATGGCATGCTTTTGAAGATTCTCATACTTGGCTTCTTTTAAGGACAATGTTGGTGTGGCCTAGACCTAAAAATGAAGGCCTAGACCTTTGAGTGGGATGCTCCTGAACAGTCCATATTCCCTCCATGATTTGGAGTCGAAAAAGAAAAAGACTCACTTTTTCACTATTCATCTGTCACTATTCACCTATCACTATTCATCTGTTACTATTCATGACACTGTTCATTCCGAATTTTACCTATTTAAGGGGGGTTGTCCCTTATGTTAGAGGCAGAAGTTTTTTGTTAGAATTCTTTCTAAAGAGAGTTTTCTTCCCTAGAAACCTTCTTTGAGAGAGTTATTTGTATTGACTACTACATTGTTCACTACTACCTTATCCTACAAACCTTGTAACTAGGACTAGTTCAAGCTTTGTAACTATTAACCTCTACTGTTGAGATCTTGTATTCACTACTACTACTGTAAGTGTTTACCTACTTTCAATAAACAAGTATTTTCAGTTTATGTTTATGTTCATTATACTACTTGTTGTTACTACCACCTTGGACGGATTACCGCCATACCGAATGGTTCTAAATTCCTTTCATTAATTGCTTTCAATTACTTTGAATTATTTTGATATATACTGCTTGTCTGGTTCTACCGCCTTATTATTGTTCTAACTTTGTTCTTTACATTCTACTTTCACTATATTATTACTGTGCATCCGTCTCTCCCCTTCATCTGTGCATCCCCTTCCCCCTTTATGGTATCAGAGCCACTCTTTTCTGGCCGGTGATAGTGTGATTGTGTTCTTTGTGCCTTGTCCGTATATGTCCGAACCTTTGGTACTCCGTTGTTGTGTTCCCTTCTTACCGTCATTGGCGCCACCCTAAGTGTAAAGTGAATTCCCAAAACCTGACTGTAAGGCCCGTTTGAGCTAGGAGGGCGTGTAGGGCATGTGTGTGGTATAGGGTTGCTTAGGGTATATGTTACGAAATGCAACGATTGTGAGAAAAACATGATAATTAAGTGTTAAAACTAGGATAATATGGATATGTTGTGGAGATCCAACTTCTTTGTCAGCTCCAGGACTGGTTGTCCTCCTGATATTGTGAATGAAGAAGATCACACTGTTGAAGATAACGAGATTCCTGATTTTCAAAAATGGAACATTCCCAAAGTTGATACTAAAACTATTTACAAAACTAGTTGGACTGAAACCACTTTTCATCCTATTTACAAAGTTCAAACTGTTGAACAAATATTTTCTATTTCAAAAGTTCATGAAAAATGTTGTTTGTTTTCCAAAAGAAATATTAATGATTTCATTGCTAAAAAACTCAGTTACCTGCATATTGGTATGGTTCAAGTTGCTGTTAAACCACTCACCCGAAAGGGTATTAATGCTTCTATTCTCATGTGTTTATGAGATGCTAGATTGAAGGTCTTTAAAGATAGCATTCTTGGTATGATCACTGCTTCTCTGTATGATGGTCCTGTTTACTTTAACTGTTATCCTGATATTACTCTTGCTTTGGATGATCCTAATATTGTTAAAGCTTTGACTTTGAATATTGCTTCTTCTGGTTATCACATGGATGAAGGTAGTAAACCTTTTGCTTTAATTTATTGTATTTATTACAGACTTTTGGGTACTCAGTTAAATCCTAGTTGTTTGAATCATAGAGAACCTTCTAGTAAAACAATGTTAATCACATGTTCAACCCCTGATGCTAAAGTTCAAGTTTCAGAAATGATTTAATGGCAAGATATTAATCTTCCCACTGAATGGTTGTTGAACCAAGAATCCCCTGTTCCTAAACCTGTTTTTGACGAGCTAGATCTCACAAATATTCAACAATATCTTGATGGTACTGTTAAAATATGTTTTCAAAACAATCAACCCTTGAGGATCAACGAAGGAAGACATTCCTTTGCTGGATCTGAAAGTATTTCAAAAAGAGATCAAGATCTCAATGATTTTTTACAAAATAATTTTGAAAAACCCACTGATCTAAAATTAAAAGGTGTTTCAAGTGATAAATCTCAAATCAGCTCTGTTTACTATTCTACTAAACCTGAACCTTCCTCTCCATATGGCAAACCTGCTAATGAAGAAGAAGAAGATGCTGGATCTGTTTGTCCATTTGATTCTGATTTTTCTCCTATTGAAAATAATGTTAACCAATTAAGAGTTTTGACTGTTTTAAATGAAAATTTTGAAATTAGTATGGTTTCATTATTCAATGAATTTATGCTTCCAAAAAACAAATCTAAAAGGAAGTATTACCAAAATAATTTTGCTCAGTCTGAAAAAGACCGTGTTAAAAGAAAATGGAGAGAAAAAATGCATCAGTTGAAAAGACATATTTTGTTCTTTGATTTTCTTGAAAATTATTATGTTTCAAAAGATGAAGTTTCAAAAAATCATTTGACTGTGATAAAGAAGTCTAATTTTGTTAAAGATGACAAAACCATTGTTAGGTCTAGTCATCCACCTCTTGAGACTATTTTGGTAAATACTGGCAAAACTGATGTTAAAGCTACTCCTTTCAAAAAAGCTGATGATCAAACTCCTGTTGTTAGCCTTATTGAACAAAACAATTTTACTAATGAATCTTTGCATATTATTGGTTAATAGCTTGACCGCATTGAAGAAAAAATTGTTGAAAAAACTGTTTCTGTTGAAAAATCTGCTTCTACTCAAAAACCTGTTTCTATCAAGACTGAGTAACCTTTGATTAATTTACCCAGTCATGATAACAAATTTAAGTTTAAAACTTCTCAATCAAAAATTCTTAAAACTGTTGAAAAAATGCTTGCTGATTTAAAAGTTAAAACCGAAGGTACTTCTACAAGTACTCCTGCTGCTCGAACTATTTCAAAAAATGAAATTGTTTCTTATGAAAATACAGATTCTGATACTGTTTCTTCTGTTCCTGCAAAAAGGGTTTTTGATGATGGTTTACCCGAAATTAAAAGATTTGTTGGAAATTCCAAACCCATGTTTCTTACTAGGAATTGGTATTCAAAACCTACTCTTCTTGATATGCAGTTTGAAGAAAGAGCTTTTCAAACTCAATTTTCTGTTTCTGCTGATAAAATTTATGAATGGAATATTGATGGTTTTTCTGAACAAGAAATTATTAATAAAATGGGACATATGTTTATGATTGGTACTGCTTACCAAAATAATCATGATTTTGACCAACCTGAGATTGTTGATTTACTTGCTACTGGTTTTTCTGGTACTCTTCGTGGATGGTGAGATTCATATCTCACAGAAGAATCCAGAGATTCTATTAAACATGCTGTTAAAAAGAATGATGAAGGTTTGCCTATTTTTGATGATCGTATTGGTCGAGGTAATCCTGATTGTGTTAATAGCTTGATTTACACTATTATCAAACATTTTGTTGGTACTCCATATAATGTTTCATCTCGAATTTCTGATTTATTAAATAATTTGAGATGCCCTACTATGTCTGATTACAGATGGTATCAAGATGTTTTTCTTTCCAGAGTAATGCAAAGGAAAAACTGTTTCAAGCCTTATAAGAAAGAAAAGTTTATTGACGATCTGCCTCCTATCTTTGCTCGTAAGGTAAAACAAGAATTAATTGGTAAAAATGATTCTATTGATTATGATAATTTAACTTATGGTGATATTTTAAGCACTATTAAAAAACTTGGAATTAATATGTGCAATGATGAAAAACTGTTAAAACACAAATTAAAAAATAAAAGAAAAGCTAAATATGAAATAGGTAATTTTTGTGAACAATATGGTTTACCCCCTATTGCTCCTTCTAGGCAAAAGGGTAAAAAAACATTATAAAAGTTACAAAAATTATAGCCATAAAAAACATAAAAAAAAATCCAAAACTAATTTTCATGATTTTTATGCTAAAAAGAAAAATATTAACCAACGGTCAGGTAAAGGTAAATGTTTCAACTGTGGAAAACCTAGTCATTTTAGTAAAGATTGTAAACAAAAACCTGATAAGTTAAAAAACAAGTTTAACATGTTGAAAATTGATGATAATGATCAAGAAGAATTATTCAGAATCCTCGAATCAAACAATTCGTCTGGTTCTTTGGAAGATTATTTTTCTTCTTCAACTGATTCTTGCTATCATTCTGCTAATGATTCTTCTAATTCTCCTAATATTAAACTTGGTTGTAGAGATTCCTGTTGCAATGTTATTAAATATGTTAATGTTCTCACTAAAGGTGAAGAAAATGAAAGCTTGTTAGTTAAATTGATTGGTCAAATTGAAAATCCCAAGCTACAAAAAGAATATTTGGATAAATTTAAGAAAAACTTATTAAAAGAAGAAACTGGTAAAAAACTTAAATCAACAATAAGTTTTGAAGAAACTTTGGAAAGATTTAATGCAAAGAAATTCAAAGAATTAACTGTTAATGATTTGCAACATGAAATTAATATTGTTAAACAAGAAATAAGTGAATTAAAGAATGAATTTAAAAATATTAAAAATGATAACCATAATCTTAAACAAGAAATGTTGACGTTAAAAATTGATAAAAACATGGATCAAAATGAGTTTGATAATGAACAAGATGAGCACAAGGATGGAGATGAATCCAGTCAACAGGCTCTTCTTTCTGATGAAGGTATTGATGATGCTCAACCTAGTCTTGTTAATATTAACAATATTCTTCCCCCAAAATGGTTCACAAAAGTAAAAATTTTTGTTTTCCATGATTATCATTTCACTATTATTGCTATGATTGATTCTGGTGCAGATAAGAATTGTATTAAAAAAGGATTAATTCCTTCAAAATATTTTGAAAAATCAACTGAGAGATTGGTTTCTGCCAATGGTTCCCAAATGAAGATTAAATATGAACTGAATAATGCTCATATTTGCCATAATAATGTATGTTTCAAAATTCCTTCTGTTCTTGTTAAAAATATGACTGATAAAGTGATTTTTGGATTGCCATTTATAAATGCTTTGTATCCCGTCCTTGTTGATAATGATGCAATTACTACTGATCCTTTTGGACAGAAAGTAAAATTTAAATTTGTTTCAAAACTTGAAATTGATATTTATAATGCTTTAGACCTGTCTTATGATTTGAAGGTAATGCTTCACAAACAAATTTGAAGGTAATCTCAGTAGTGCCAAATTATCTACTATTACCAATGACTCTAATATTCTTAATGATTCTTTGCAGGAATCGAGCATTGATGCAAGGATAGATACCACTACTAAGTGGGATAATATTAGTATTTATACCACTAATAAGTGGATTATTATGACTCCCTCGACAGAGAGGAAAAACAAAGGAAAAGCTCCTGCACAGGACTTTTTCTAAAAAGAAATGCATGAAGGCGCATCTTCTAGGGTAAAACCTAGTGGATCAACATCCTTTCAAGAGTATGTACCGACAACGATGGCATATTCCAGTGGTGATATTGTAATTGCTTTACAGGAAGTTTTGTCAAAAAATTTACAATTCCACAATGGAACCTATTCAGAACTTCCAGATTCTATTAAGTTTATTCTTGATAACCTTCAAGCTGCTTTTATTAAAAACCACCATGATCTTTTTAAAAGCACTCTCAGAGCTCTCGAAATCCACCTTGTTAACCTAATTGCTCATAATAAGGCTTATCTAAGCCACTATGCTAACCTTATTTCAGAAAACCCCCTTGCTTCAGAAAATGACCTTGCTTCAAACCTTGTTTCAAAAATTGGGGCTTTTAGAAGCCAACTTGTTAACCATCCAAATACTACAGATGATCCCTATACTAGTCAACTCTTTGGCAAGGAGGATATCCATTCAAAGGATAAAATGACTATAATGGGCACTGATTATTCTAGATTGAGCCTTAAGTCCCAATATATATTAAGAAGTACTTTTGCCAACTTGCCATCAGATATACAATCACGTATACTGAGAAGCAAGGCTATGTTCAGGTCTTTCAACCTATGGTTCAAATGTTTCAAGAAACTTGTTACAGCCATTATTCCTGATCCTGATGAACTAGATGAAGGAGATAATGTGTTTATCCAGTTGGCATGGGAAGAACACTTTGGGAGTACCCTCAAAGTGTATGAAAAGACACACCAATTTCCCGGTCTCCTAATTAATTATGATGATGGTTACTTTGTTGCTGATGATGATGATGATAGGGATCCTAACTGGCTTTCCCACATGTTTGAATATGGCTTTATCAGATTCCTAAAATTAACAAGCCATTATCAAGCCAGTCAGCTTCCTCAAATTATTCAATATGTCATTAAAAAATTTACTGGTCCTTCTATTTCCATCAGATGTTGGAGTACTTTACCTAAATGGGAAAGAGATAACTGGATGAATATCCAACCCTCGAAACATCTCATTCTCATCAATGGTCACACTCATCAGGGACAATGGCTTAAAGGAAATTCTCATTTGTCCTTCAAAGATCCTTATGCTCTTGCAAAATGTTGGGGAAACTATTTTAATAATCAAATTATTGAAGTTGCTTAGAACCTGTGGAAAGATTATCATTTCATAGGAAGCACTGATAGAATTTCTGTTTTTGGTCCCAGGCCACATATTGATGCTATTGCTCATTTGCGTATAACTGATCATTGTAATCCAAAGAGCCTTCTCATCCCAGGAAGAAGACCAATGGGTGAGCCAATTTTATATTGTGGATTTTGCAACCAATATGCTATTTACCATGAGCACGAATGTGATTCTCCACAAGGTCCTTTTGATCCATTTGATGGCTACCCATATGATGCTCCTTCTACTGATTAATTGTGTAGTCCTCAGATTATTGTTACTACTGTTCTCTATTTGTCTAGCCAGCACAATGACTAAAAGTGTTACAATATTCAAAAAATGCTACATGCGTACATGGTGATGTTCAAAGACACTATTCAACTACATGCGTTCAATGAAATATTCCTTTTGGACTTCTGTCAGAGATTTTTCTGATCTTATGTCCATGCTAAAGCCTCATAAGCTGGAGATTCCATGTCACAAAGTTCCTATTCAATGGCATGCTTCTGAAGATTCTCATATTTGGCTTCTTTTAAGGACAATGATGATGTGGCCTAGACCCTAAAAATGATGGCCTAGACCTTTGAGTGGGATGCTTCTAATCACTACATGATTCCCCAAAAATTTGGAGTAAAAAAGAAAAGAAAAAGACTCACTTTTTTACTATTCATCTGTCGCTATTCACCTGTCACTATTCACTTGTCACTATTCATCCGTTACTGTTCACCTGTTACTATTCATGACACTGTTCACTCCGAATTTTACCTATTTAAGGGGGGTTGTCCCTTATGTTTAAGGCAGAAGTTTTTTGTTAGAATTTTCTCTAAAGAGAGTTTTCTTTCCTAGAAGCCTTCTTTGAGAGAGTTCTTTGTATTCACTACTACCTTGTTCGCTACTACCTTGTTCCTACAAACCTTGTAACTAGGACTAGTTCAAGCTTTGTAACTATTAACCTCTACTGTTGAGATCTTGTATTCACTACTACTACTGTAAGTTTTTACCTACTTTCAATAAACAGGTATTTTCAGTTTATGTTCATTATACTACTTGTTGTTACCGCCACCTTGGACGGATTACCGCCATACTGGACGGTTCTAAATTGCTTTCATTAATTGCTTTCAATTACTTTGAATTATTTTGATATATACTGCTTGGCTGGTTCTACCGCCTTACTATTGTTCTATTGTTCTAACTTTGTTCTTTACATTCTACTTTCACTATATTTTTACTGTGCTTCCGTCTCTTCCCTTCATCTGTGCGTCCCCTTCCCCTATATATATATATATATATATATATATTGTTTGTAGTTTCAGTTCTCTCAAACCAAAATATTTTCCTCTTCCTTTGATTTTTTTTTTCTATAATATTTTCTTGTCGTCGGTATTGGTTTCAATACAAGTTGAATTTCTTGATCAAGTTTATTAATGAAATGCCAAACTTGTTTGATAACTGAATTCAAGGATAGCTAGACCTCCAGAACAAAGTGATAGAGGGATAGAGAGATAGAGACAATATGTAATATGATGAATAGTCTGTGATAGACCAAGAATGTATTGACCCTTTGTATTAAATTAACCAATTAATTAGCCAAGTTAATTAATTAATTCAATTAACATGCAATACATGTGGTAGCACAAACAAATCACCAACTAAGTTAATATGCAGCGGAAAATAAAGTTGACATTGTGATTTGTTTACGAATGGGGAAAACTTCCAAGGCAAAACCCTATCGGGTGATTTTAAGGTCACCACTCTCTAGAACCCACTATTATTACAACAAGTGGTTACAAGTAAAGGAATCCCAGTACCTTATACTAACATATAGTTGAACCCTTACCCTAATACCCAATTGAACTAGTTTTGTAGTGACAATCTCTCATTTTCAATGCATGACTCCCAGTACGTGATTAACTAATCAATGCACGAATCTAAGTACATGACTAACAACCAACTTGAGAAGGATGTTGGCTGCAAAGTTCTTCAGTTCATCCATACGATGAAGATCAAGAAGCTCCTTGGTTACAAAACCCTATGGCGTACAAATGCAACAGCTTCTTCAAGAAAAAGATGAACTAGGGCATATGTCTCCAGTCACAGTATGCTTGTGAAAAACTTTTGGGTTGAGTTGCATCAGCTGTGATGGCCCTTAAAATAATCCTTATATATGTTTAGGGTTATGAGAAAAGAAAACCTAAACAAATATACACAGATTTGTGTGAAATAGATTTGGAAAACTGATTTTCGTAAATCTCGATAGATAGGTTATCTATTGAGCAACTGTCAAGTATCGTGCTGAAGATCCCTTTTAAACCTCAATAGATGCTATTTGTCGAACTAGCTGTCGAGTTTTAAAATACAGCACTTCTTCACTTGATTCTTGGACAGATTTGCATGGTTTTAACACTTTGACTTAAACCCTTGTTCCTTGAAGTATTAAACACATCCTAGTTCTATCCAATTACAAGTAAAATGCGTTTTGTCAAAGGATTAGCCAATTCTAAATGACTATGTTCCTAACATGATTCACATATGTCCTAACAATCTCCCCATTTCGCAATCTGTGACAAAACCACAACAAACAAATGAATATATTAGAGAAGTCATAAATCACTCAACTCATACTCACTTGTTAAATACAATAAAATTTAATCTTAACACAAACTCTTGAAAAACTTTGCAAGAAGAGAGTTCATGGCAAGAAAGACTTTGACAACCTGTATTTCTGAAACACTTTAAACAAAAATCATCACAGCATCTTAGTGTGAAACAGAAATATAAAAGATTGCATAAAATAAATAAGAAGCATGTGCATAAAGAGAGAAAAGAAACAACATATGAAGAGATAGGTGAAAGAATGTAATAACAACCTTAATATGTATATATATATATATATATATATATATATCTCAATAAGAATACAAGGTTTGCTATCACAAAATAAGAACAATGTATCTAAAAAGTAAAGAAAAGAAAAGATACAAAAAGTTCTCATTACATCCCTTAAAAAGAAAACACTCCCCCTAACAGAAATATCTTCTATACTAACTCTCCCCCTAAGTACATGACTACTCTCAAACCCAAAAATACTCCTCTTTTTTGTCACGAATGACAAAGGGTAAGTCATTGAGAAGCAGTCATCTCCTCGTCACCGGAAGAGCTAGCACCATTATCCTCATCAGCATCATCACTACCAGAGCCATCATCACTCTCATCATCTAAAGCCTGTGGAGATGGAGAAGAAGATGCCGTGAAACCACCCATGATAGTTTGTCATTGTGCAATACGACCAACATGGGTGTTCACCTGACACAACTCATCACTGAGAGTGTCAAGACGAGCATCCATGTGCACAAACTATGCCATGATGGCATCGAGAGTCACTCCACTTGTAGAAGAAGAAGGAGCAGATGTTGATGGAGCGAAAGAAGCTAGAGGAGTTGCTGTCTTGGTCCGTGGCCGCTTCAGTTAAAGCTGGGCCTCATTCCGTCTAACGGTCGATACATCTATGGCACACATGATGGAGAAGTGTGAAGACTCAAGATAGGATGTAGATGGATGGCGGAGAATCTGCGTGATAGCTGAAGGAAAAATGAGCTTATCACGGGTTGCCGTATCCTTATAGACATTTATAAGGGAGAGTATGAAGTAAAAGGGAAAGTCAATAGTAAGTCCCTCAAGTAGAGATAGCAAAAATCGAGCACGAGGCTTTGTAATGGAGTTATAGTGAGACAAAGGATGGAGAAAAAATGTCATCACCATATTAAGGAACCTTAGACCTTTTGCAAAGCTCGAGCAAGGGGTGTTTTGACTGTCACCCTAAAATGATGGTGTCTTACTGAAGAGAGACAAGAGTTCATCTTTGGACATAGTCCTAAGACGATCACAGTCGGGGTAGTCAGCAAACTCTACCCTTGTTCGTGTAGCACCTCGGATATAAGATCCGAAATGACTACAATGCGCATACCTCGAATACGAGTGATAACATGAGGTACAGAGTAATTGAATTCGTGCATATTGGAGTAAAACTCCTGTATGATCACGGAGGGACAAGTAACCAAGATGCCACAAAGTAACTCCCAACCCTTATTGTAGATGACAGTAGGAAGGTCAGTATTAGAAAAGTCCGATAGAATGACTTGGCATTCTGAATGAATGTCGCGTCATGAAAAGTTCTTCAAGAAGTCCGTATAGGCCTTCTCATCATGGAACTGAATGTAAGAGGGGGTAGAATCAGTAGAGGGAGAAGAAGATGCTGCCCTGGAACGAAGAGGGTTCAGGGATGGAGTAGACTTACGCTTAGGTGCCATAAAGCAAACTAACTGAAAGAAAGAGAGAGAGGGAGAGGGAGAGAGAGACAAACAGAAGAGTACCAAGCACAGATCAATATCAATAAGATAGAGAAAAGAAGGCACGTATGCATGAAAAATGCATGAGCATGTGACATGCAATAATAAAAACATTATGGGTTCAGCCCAATCCAATCCTACTAGCACACATGATTTCAACATAGTAAACACACATCTAGAATGCATGAAACATTGTGAAAATGCAAATGTGATGCAATACATGAACATCTAAGATCATTTAAACAAAACCCATCTCAAAAATTTCACAAAAACTTCATCAATTTTGAACCCCAAAAGTTAGGTCAGAATGAATGAAATGCATGATAAAATGATAGTAAAGAGATCATACCAAAGAGAGAAAGCAAAGATTAGGCCGAAGATTGAGTGGGGAAGATGAAGAGTGTGATTGAGAAGTGTTTAGGAGAGGGAGAGAGGTTTTTTTATCGAGAGAGATAGGATAAAATGAGAGAAAATATCGCGCTGAGATATATATAGAAAACACGAAGCTCGATGGTTCGAGAGGTGTCGAGCTTTAATTCTTGCCAGATGGAGCTATCGAGGAGTTATCGAGTGGTGTCCACTGCAAAGGGACCTCAATGGATCGATAAGCTATCAAGACAAATTCTTAAAAACTTTGATGGATCAAAATTGCGATAACAGCTATCGAGAAAGGAAGATCAAGAGGCTCGATAGATAGCCTAGAAAATTGTGATAACAGCTATTGAGAAAGGAAGATCAAGAGGCTTGATAGATAGCCTAGCTGTCGAGAGGTATCGAGAAGCTGTCGAGATTGCTCAAAAACAGTTTTTCAAATATTCATACCATTCTCAAAATTTAATGACTTTTATCAATAGTGGCCTTGTTTTTAGTAAATATTACGCATTGGAGTCATTTTGATCAAATCCTTGATTTTAAGTCCCACGATAACCTAATATGATTTGAATTTTAAGTTTTTAGCCTTCAGTCAATTTCTTCAAAATTTTGTTATAGTGTGCTATGTTTTTCTATTATTTTTCTATACAACTAAACTTTTTAAGTTTCAACTAAATTATTCAAAATTTTCATTCTCTTGAAGGAGATTATTAAGAAAATAAAACCTCATAAAAATTTCGTATAAACCATTGACTGACTTGTAACAAATATATAAACCATTAATATAAATCATAGGAAGTGTTTACTTTCTCATAGATTAAAGTACAAATGTCTTATTCTATGAGCATTTTCTAACTTTTTCTCCAAAAAAAAAAAAAAAAAAAAAAAAAAAGACAAAAGAAAAAAAGCTTTTAATCTTTTATGCTTTTAAGCTTAGAAATTGGAATTGGTCCCATGTTTTTCATGGTCAACGTCCAAGTCATCAAGGTGGATTCCTCGTATAATATGCTCTTCGGGAGGCCTTGGCTACACGCGGTAGGTGCAGTTGCTTCTACCCTTCACTAGAGGCTCAAGTTCCCATCCGAGGATTTGTTGATCACTATTATGGTTGAAGAACCCCTGACTTTCCACAAGGAGACTTCTTTCCCCTATATTGGTGCTAATGCCTTTTCAGAGGCAACTTTCCATAGTTTCGAGCTAGTCTCCATGATTTCTAGAGCTTTAGAACTCGAGTCAGCATGGCCCTCCGCTACTTTAATGGCCGCCAAGGAGATGCTCAAATTTAGCTATTAGTTAGGCCAAGGCCTCGGTGCTGTAGGACATGGGAAGTCTTCTTTGATTGAACTCCCAGACAACAAAGGAGGATTCAGTCTAGGCTATGACCCTTCTGACGAAGAACTTTTCCAGGCTTCCAGAGGAAAGAAAAGGAAGTGCATTGGCCAAGGGATGTCTATTCCAAACATCAGGGTCACTTTTTCGGCTCCAGCTAAGGTCATCAAATCAGAAGTAGTGCAGGAATCATGAAAGGAGGAATCATATTTGGCTTGTCTCATCCGTCTTTATCCAAAGGAATTCTCAATGAATGCCATCATGTCCCTAGGGGATGATCTAACTTCTACTATTAGTCCCTGTGTGCCAAGTGAGACAGTAGACCGTTGGACCATTAAGCCCTATTTTGTGGTTGCAACGGCTGAGTAAGGAGTATTCCATTATCGTGTGGTTGGGTCCTCCAATTGCCCGAAAGAGTTGGAATAGCATATCTAGTTTGTTTTGCATGTTTATTTCCTATTTCCTGCATTTTCTTGTTTTTATTTCCCCAGTTTATTTTCCAAAAAAAAAAAATGTTTCTCTTTTATTATTATCAGGCATGAACTTTGTTATCCCTCTATCTATAATCCATTAATGAAATTATCTAACGTATTATTTTGGAAATCCTTGCATTTATCTCTTTATTTTCTTTCCTATGAATATGTGTTATGTTTCCTTGTATATGTTTCATTCTAAAGGATCTATTTTAATTCATAAGCAGGTACATCGTCCTATTGCCATAACGAGGATATTGATGACATGAATGAGACAGTAGAGTTGGAACATGATATTGAAGGACTAGAGGAAATTCCGAGTTTGCCTTATGATATTTTGGAAGCTCTAAATAGAGAGAGTGAAGGGTCCAAGCCCAACATAGAAGAGACAAAAAGTGGTTAGCCTTGTTGACAAAGGCAAGAATGAAAAACTCGTCAAGATTGGGGTGAACTTTCCTAAGGACTTGAAACATGAGCTTATAGCGCTACTCAAGGAATTCAAAGAGATCTTCACTTGGTCTTACGAAGATATGCCAAGGTTAGATACTGAGATTGTCGTGCATAGAATTCCAGTTAGACCTGAATGCCCTCCAGTGCGGCAAGCCCTTTAAAGGATGAAATCTAAGATCATTTTGAAGATCAAAGAAAAAGTAGAAAAGCAGTTGAAGGCTGATTTCCTTACCGCGATAGCCTACTCAGATTGGGTCGCCAACATTGTTCTCGTGCGTAAGAAAGATCGGAAAGTACGCATGTACGTTGATTATAGGGATTTGAACCTAGCTAATCCTAAGGATAACTTCTTGTTGCCACATATCGATACCCTGGTCGATAATACTGCTACCAACAGGTTCTTCTCCTTCATCGACGGGTTCTCAGGCTACAATTAGATCAAGATGGCCGAGGAAGACAAAGCTAAGACAACATTCACCACTCATTAGGGAGCCTATGCATATGATGTCATGCCATTCGGCTTAAAAAATGCAAGTGCTACTTATTAGCGAGCCATGGTAACCTTGTTCCATGATATGATGCATAAAGAGATTGAAGTCTACGTAGACGACATGATTGACAAATCCCGCACTGCCAGGGATCATTTGGTAGATTTGAGAAAGTTGTTCAAGCACCTTATCAAGTACATGTTGAGACTAAATCCTAACAAGTGCGTCTTTGGAGCTAGTTTAGGGAAATTACTTGGCTTTATAGTCAGCCAAAGAGGAATTGAAGTGGACCCAGCAAAAGTCCAAGCCATCCGGGACATGCCGACACTGCAAACCGAGAAATAGATTCGCAGCTTCTTAGGCAAAGTCAATTACATAGCTCGCTTCATAGCGCAATTGACCACCACATGTGATCCGTTGTTCAAGCTTTTAAAGAAAGACACAAAGATAGAATGGACAGATGAGTGCCAAGCAGCTTTTGACAAGATTAAGTAATATCTGTTGAACCCTCCTATTTTGGTTCCCCCAACGCCAGAATATCTATTGATCCTCTACCTAGTGGTATAAAAAACCTCCATAGGCTGCATGTTAGGCCAATTGATTGAGCCTAACCAGAAAGAAAGGGCAATTTACTACTTAAGTAAGAAGTTCACTAGTTGTGAGATCAACTACATCGCCATTGAGAAGATGTGTTGTGCCTTTGCAAGGGCATCACACAAGCTGCGGCAGTATATGCTTTATTACACCATGCGGCTCATTTCCTACATGGATCCCATTAAATGCATCTTCAAAAAGCCAGCCCTTACAAGGAAGATCTCTCGTTGGCAAATGTTGCTCTCTGAGTTCGACATTGTGTTTGTGACAAGAAAGGCCATCAAGGGCAAGGCCATAGCCGATTACCTAGCAGACCAACCGCTGAATTATCCAGAACTTTCAGAATCCCTCTTCCCTGATGAGGATGTCATGGCGCTAGAGCCAGAACTAGACAGTGTGGAACCGTGGCATTGGAAGCTTTATTTTGATGGAGCCGCCAATTCTACCAGAAATGGAGTGGGAGTAGTCTTAGTTTCCCCCAAGGGCCAGCAAATCCCTATTTTAGTCAAGCTGAATTTTGATTGCACCAACAACATCACAGAATATGAAGTGTGCATAGTCAGCCTACAAGTGGCCTTAGAATTTAGCGCCTATGACTTGAGTGTCTTTAGAGATTCCTTGTTGATCAAGCCTGAGACACCAAGTTGATTCCATATAAAAATTTGTCAACCGCTTGATTCCGAAATTCCAAAACATCATATTCGCCTATTTGCCCCGAGCACACAACCAATTTGCAGACACCTTGGCTAGCTTGGCTAGCATGGTTAAGTTATCAGAAGGAGAAAATATGTGGCAATTACGCATAGAAGTCCGCGGCATTCTAGCCTATTGCATGAAAATCGAAGAATGCATGAGTGTCGAAGTTGAAGCCGACGGAAAGCCATAGTACCATGATATCAAGGCTTATATCAAGAGCAGTGAATACCCGTCTAATGCAACGGGCAGTGAAAAGAAGTTAATCTGACACATGGCCTGCCAATTTTTCTTGAGTGGAGAAGTCTTGTACAAGAGGAACCGCAATTCTACCTTGTTTCGATGCGTAGATGCCTCTGGGGCTAATCATCTGATGGAAGAGATGCATTAAGGTTTAGCCTCTGTTTGGGAAGCATATTTTGCATGTTTCCCAACGGAAGTGTTTTTTCTTGTGGGTCCCGTGCACTGTTCACGAGACCTACAAGTACCATATTCAACAACTTTTTCTTTAAAATTGGATCCCATGGTACTATTCACACATTTAAAAATTATTTTGCTACAATATTTTCAGTTTTCAGTTTTCAGTAATAAGTGGTATCCAAACAGACTCTTACTCGGAGCTCATGCCAGTGGACCCCTGTTGTCCCGCAAGATTATGAGCCCGATTGCTATTGGCTTACCATGGAAAGTGATTGCATTAAACATGTGAGGACATGTCATCATTGCCAAGTCTATCAAGACAGGAAGAATGCTCCTTCTCAACCTTTGCACTCTTTAGCAGCACCATGGCCCTTCTCAGTTTGGGGAATGGATGTCATCGGACCCGTGATTCCTAAAGTTTCTAATGGTCATGAGTACATCTTAGTGGCTATTGATTATTTCACAAAGTGGGTGGAAGCCACTTTGTACAAAAGCGTCACTCAAGCAATGGTAGCCCAGTTCTTGAAACATAACATTATTTGCGCTACGGCGTGCCAGGAGAGCTCATTACAGATAATGGGACGAACCTAAATGGAATAATGATCCAGCAACTCTACCAACAATTCAAGATCGAGCACAGAAATTCAGTTCCCTATTGCCCTTAGATGAATGGTGTAGTGGAAGTCGCTAACAAGAACATAAAGAAAATCTTGGTGAAGATGACAGACACATACAAGGATTGGCACGAGTACTTACCGTTTGCTCTATGCGCATATCGCACATTTGTCCATACTTCCACGGGTGCGACCCCGTATTCATTGGTTTATGGCATGGAGGTCGTCCTCCTCGTAAAGGTAGAGATCTCGTCTCTCAGGATTTTATCTCAGACAGAGCTGTTAGAAGCTAAATGGGCTTGTTCCTGATATGAACAACTGAACATGATAGATGAAAAGCGCATGACCGCAATGTGCCATGGATAGTTGTACCAACGCCGCGTCGAGCGAGCATTCAACAAGAAAGTTAGACCCAGAGTCTTTGAAGAAGGCGATCTAGTCTTGAAGAAGCACAACTAGGCCATGCCTGACCACAGAGGAAAGTTAGCACTAACTTATGAGGGCCCATATGTAGTAAAGAAGGCCTTTTTCAGAGGAGCCTTGATTCTAGCCAACATGGACGGGCAGTCTAGGCAAAAATTAAGGCAATCAAAATTTAGTTGAACTACGTGATGACCTAATCCTTCCTAGTGGAGGTACGTAGGCAGCCATCTTGGTTCGGTCACATCTTCAAAGAAGAATCAGTCATTTGAATCCCTTTAGATATATGATCAAGATTGGAAAATCAGATGGATCCAACAACCAAGATAAGATATGAAGACACCACTGAGATCGCTCTCTATCTATAATACTACCACGACTCGGTGGTCTGTTCAAGATGTTCTGGCTCATGCCAATGGGAAATGTACCCCAATAGAAAAAGGAAAAGATCTGTCTAGAGTAGGATGTATTCTTGGAAAAATAAGATATTGATATGCATGGATTTTACATTTATCACTTATTTGTATAATCTTGCATTTTCAAAGCATTTGCCTGCATATTCATTAAGATGCTTGTATTGTGTCATTCTGTTTCTTTCATAAATTCTGGTATTGTGAGAGACCGCGCCCCCAGCACCTTTTTTATGATGTTGGGCCAAACCCACGTGAATGGGTGGATTCGTGTTATTACCTCTCAAAATGAAGGTTCGACTAGTTATATTTTCCCCTTTAGATTAAGGGTTTTACAATGAAATCGCCACTTTAATTATTAGAATAAATAAGAAAACCAAAATTGAAAAATTCCTCATTTTATTAATTTGAAATTGAATTTACATTGATTATAGGAAAATTACATGGCTTTGGTCCTAGATACAGTCTAAAATAAAGTACATGGCTTTGTTTCCTAGTTACAATCTAGAAATCGAAAGTTACATGGATAAGCATTTGCTCTCCTAACCCTTGATCTAAGTTCGAAGGCTATGTTACAAGGTGGGAAGATGTTAGGCACCCACCTTGCTCGATGAAACCGGTCTTCTAGACTATGGTGGCCAACATTCATATCATATCATCCAATATGTTATCAATCAATTTGCATGTTGAATTTAAAGTGTGTGCATGTGATAAACCCTAATTCCATTTATTAAGCATTTCATTTGGATTGAAAAATAATTCTAGCGAATGTGTGTGGATGGTGATATCCTAGATTCAAGAATTTAAAAGAATTATTAAACAAACATATTTTTCATGTTTTTGATGTGGATTTAAGATCGAAACTAGTGTTGTGCATGAACATGTGATGAAAAACTAAGAACATGTGAAGAACACGTAAGAACAATTAAGAACATTCAAACATATTCAAAGGAATTTAAATGATTATTATCATGCTTTAATCTTAAACTCTCATCATGGCAACACAAAAAACAATTAGGGAAAGGATTATACCTTCACGCAAGATCCATTTGGTAGAGGAGGAGACTCTTGAAGAAGGTCCTAAGGGTGGAGGAAAAGAAGAGTTAGGAGAGGAAGAGTGAGTCTCACTCAATACCTTGAGTCTTAAAAAGACCAAGATATGACAAGACAACTTTTTAGAACTCAAGAGAGGAGAAGAGAGGGGGGTTTTTGTGTGTTTTGGAATGAAGGAGGGGGGGATTTATATAGTAGTGGTTGAGAAAATACGAATGGAAGGTCATTTAATAAAGGTTGACAAAGAATCATGACCCTAGACCTCATTTTAGCCTTGGAGAAAATCTTGTGCATTAAATGGAGAGATTGGTGGAAGTGAGGAGCAAGCCAAAATTCGGTTTTCCCGTAATTGTTGTAACAGCCTGTAGAGCAAACTTTGAAAAATCATATCTAACTCAATTCTGATCAGAATTGTCTTTATCTTATGCTCAAATTGAAGCCCCAGATGTCTAGTTTCTGGTAAAATTAACCTCATTCACAGATTCAAAATATTCTGAGAGATATCGATGAAATGGTGAGCAGAGGTCATTTGTTAGAAAATGGTTTCAGCACAATTAATATTAATAGGTCCCAAATTAGTTCCCAATTAACATTAAATGGCGCCAATCACTCCCATTTCAGACTTAATTAGTTCCAAATTTACTCTAATTAAAAGATAATTGCACAAATTACTCATTAAATAATTAATTTTTAACTATCTAATTAATTAGGTGTATGCAACCTCACCATAAAATGTAGTTCTAACCAATCAAATTATGACACATTATTAATCTCAAATTGATTATAATTATAACCAATTGGAATCAATTGTTCATAATCACATATAGTCGAACTCAATTTGTAATGGTGCATCTGGGCCATTAAAACTTGATTTAATGATAACTTTCAATCTAATGGTCCGATTAGGGCTTATGACCAGTTGATTTGATCGTTACAACATCAAGATCATCTTAGTGAAATGAGATTAAGGATCTAATGACCAGAATCAAGATGCATATTCCCAAGGTGAAATTACCCTTTTACCCTCCATGTGAGGTTAAATACGGGTTGTAAAAGGGGTGTTAACAGAATACCCCTCATTGGCAGAGCTTGAAAAGCGAATGTTAATGTATGAAAGAGACACCTAACTTTGCAATCAGTATTTAACCATGATGAATGTATGATGCAGGTAGATAAAAATGCAGACAGTCATGTTGTGGATCAAAATGTGGACCGAATCTCCAAGGAGATTACCTATGTACCTCTTATTGAGAGGATCACGTCCAAACGTAGTTCATACATACAGCCCCTTTTTTTTTCTCTGTTTTTTTTTTTTTTTTTTTTGGGAAAAAAAAATTAAAAAAAATGAGTACAAGACATACTTATCTGTGGTCACGACAAAATGAGGATTTCAATAATGATCTTGAATTTTGGACATGCTCCCCAGTGGTCCAATGGATTTGAAGTTTTGAAGGTGCTTCCCAAAGGTCCGATGGATTGGAAATTTGGATGTACTTCCTAGAGGTCTGATGGATTGGAAGTTTGGATGTTCTTCCCAGAGGTCCAATGGATTTGAATTTTAGGCGTGCTTCCCAGAGGTTCGATGGATTGGAAGTTTGGACGTGCTTCTTAGAGGTCTGATGGATTTGAATTTTGGATGTGCTTCCCAGAAGTCAAATGGATTGAAGTTTGGACATGCTTCCCAGAGGTCCAATGGATTGAATTTTGGACGTGCTTCCCAGAGGTCCTGATGGAATTGGATTTTGGATGTGCTTCCTAGAGGTCTGATGGATTTGAATTTGGACGTGCATCCCAGAGGTCCGATGGATTGAAATTTGGACGTGCTTCCCAAAGGTCCAATAGAATTGAATTTTGGACGTGCTTCCCAGAGGTCCGATGGAATTGAAGTTGGGTGTGCTTCCCAAAGGTCTGATGGAATTGGATTTTGGACGTGCTTCCCAGAGGTCCATTGAAATTGAATTTGGATGTGCTTCTTAGAGGTCTGATGGATTTGAATTTGGACATGCTTCTTAGAGGTCCGATGGATTGAAGTTTGGACATGCTTCCTAGAGGTCCAATAGAATTGAATTTTGGACGTACTTCCCAGAGGTCCGATGGAATTGAAGTTTTGGACGTGCTTCCCAAAGGTCCAATGTAATTAAATTTTGGACATGCTTCCCAGAGGTCTATTAAAATTGAATTTTGGACGTGCTTCCTAGAGGTCCGATGGTTTGAAGTTTGGACATGCTTCCCAAAGGTCCGATGGATTTGAATTTGGACTTGCTTCTGAGAGGTCTGATGGATTTGAAATTTGGACGTGCCTCCCAAAGGTCCAATGAAATTGAATTTTGGACGTGCTTCCCAGAGGTCTGATGGATTGAAGTTTGGACATGCTTCCTAGAGGTCCGATGGAATTGAATTTTGGATGTGCTTCCTAGAGGTCCGTGGATTGGAATTTTGGACGTGCTTCTTAGAGGTTCGATAGATTGAAGTTTGGACGTGTTTCCTAGAGGTCCGATGGAATTGAATTTTGGACATGCTTTCCAAAGGTCCGATGGACACACTCTGCCCTCAAACTCGCAATCTGGTATCTCAGTTGAACACATTCTACATCTGTGCCTAAAAGGGTTGACCCCCTCCGATCAAGCTCTGCCTTCAGAGTAGCAAGCTCACTCTCATGTACACTGGTCATCTCCTCAATATCCTCCATAAGGGTATCAGTCTGCTCCCGAAAGCAGTCTCTATCCCTAACGCCTCCCTCAGACACTCCCTCAGATCCATAAGGGCCCTTTCAACCCTGATCTCAAACTCCAGAGTATAGTCTCCCAAAATATCAGCCAAAAGTGGCAACTCGGCCGAAACTAGTGATGATAAGTCAAACACAAAGCTAGGACCTCCGATATCTCGTCACACTCTAAACTCAGCAGAAAACCACTCCTAGTCATCCCTAGAACAAAGGGGGAGGTCAATGCTCAACATATGCGCCTCTCAGAACTCAGAGGCATGCCTTATCATTGCTACATCGATATCCACGACCCCATACTCGCAAGTGACAACAAAAGTTCACTAAGTCAGGGGATATGCTGGATACCCCCAAACTACCGCATGGCCATGCTCAGGAAGTACCCTGTGCACCCTCAAATACCCACCAAGGGAATGCCAAGTAAAGCGACTCAATAGGTCTGCCCCTGCCATCTAGTAATACCCTACTTGACTCTCCAGGTCCAATCAGTGGGACTTAGGCTGCACAAGTATCTCAGCCAACCCTCAGTATCCCAAAAAAAGGAAGATCGAGAGCTATAGTAGCCCGGACTCTATTCCTACTCACAAAACCCATAGGCTGATCCCTAACAATGACACTCAAGTGGTTGCAGAACCACAGCTCCAACAGCCTAACCTACCCCTACCATTCTCCCAACACAAGGACAAGGACCTAATGGTCTCAGAAAGTAAAGCGGGAATGATAGAGGTACCATGAGGTAAGGCACTTACTAGAGGGAGAACGGCAAAACTAACAGATCCTGATGGTGAAAGGAACAGCACCACGCCGAAAAAGGCCATTAGGAAGGCCTGACGCAGGTAAGATATCCACTGCTCCTCTAAGTCCACAAAGTCGTCTTGATAGCCAACAGGGCACTCCAATGAATGGAACCGATCATGCAGGAAATCAAAGGACATGCTCCTTCCTATCCCGCTGCCATACCAAGTCAGCGCCTCCATAACGGGCCTCTTAAGGCCCATCAATCAGTGAGCCTCTTGTGGTAGCGTGTCCGCACCAGTGGAATGAAAATAGTGCTTAGAGGAGTAGAAAGAGAAAGAAAACAATCATACTCCTCCAAAGTAGGCACCAAGTCAACATCTCCAATGGTGACACATCTCAAAGTAGGGTCCCAACAAGAGGTGATGACCTCCAACAAATGCCAATCAAGTGTGGTGTGACGAAGAGTAGTAGTATCTCCAAGAAGTTGCCAGATAAATGCCCGATCACCACAAGAAAAAGAACTCCACCACCTCCTAAGCTTCTTCTCATAGTAAGACTCCCTTTCAAGCTCAACCAAAGTGTCGTAGGAGTGAGCACCAAGAGCATCCATGAATAGATATTACTAAATTTGACGATCTGACGAGAATCTACACAAAAAATGATGAAAAACAGTGTTTTCTACACGTCTTGGGTGAAGAAAAAAGGTAGGAGAAGACCCCAAAAATCGCAGATTAAGAATAAACTAGGGTTTGGCTAAAACCTAGCTTTTATACATGTATCTGAGGCAGCAGCCCTACAAGGTTTGTGCCTGGGGGTCTGAAAAGCCCTAGCACGTGTTCTCTTACCTTTGTAGGGCTTTTCAGACCCCAGGCACAAACCTATATATGTTCTAAGCACTCTCCCCTTATTGGGCATGTTTTTGACCACCTTGGAGTGAAGATTCCCTCGTCTTAACACTCGTTGTAATGCACGATTGGCCCAATAGTGAACCGGATTGTCAAAAACTCTCTCGCGCATTTGAGACCGCACAAATCCTACATTAGGGCAATTTATCTTTGTGTGTCTTGTTCAGCGTCTCCAGATGTCTTGAACCTCATTTTCTAAAGCCCGGTTTAGCCCCGGCAGTTAAAATTTACAACAGAAAAACACTAGAGCCCGTTCTCGGCCATGCGACAACTTTTTCAGCTTATTTTGAGGATGAAAGGAGTCGTTTTTGTGATGTTGCCTCAAGAAACCTTTCTTTGAATTATTAACCCACCTGGGTAATAATAGGAGCAACCAATGCATACCACTGCATGGCATGTCTAAGAAGATCTCGTTCAAAATGTCCGTATTCATTACCAGCATTTGTATGGTCTATGAAGTCAAGGCCATTTTTAGCCAATCTATAGGCTTGGAACCCCGCAAAACCCTAAACTAGGGCAATTTATTTTGTATGGTTCTCGCCCCCTTTGTCCAATATACAAGAATGGATCCGCCTCGCCGAGGATGTGTCCCTAATTTTGAGAATCGCATGAAACCCTAAATTGGTGCAGTTTATTTCACATGACCTCTCCATTATCTCTCCCCCCAGTGGGATGATCATTGTCAAAAGCTACCAATAAACTCGTGAAACTGCAGTGCAAAATAGTGTGACACAAGCTGGTTCAAAACCACCATCCATGATGAAAATGCAATGGTGCATGCACACATCAGCAACCCTTTTAAAGGCGACATCCAGAATTGTACATGTAAGTCCTACCTAGAGGCATTGTTTCTTTCATACATCAACAGCCCTTTGAAAGGTGACACCCAGAATTATACATGTAAGTCCTACCTAGAGACATTGTTTCTTACATATAGTAGCAGCCCTTTGAAAGGCGACATCCAGTATTGTACATGTAAGTCCTTCCTAGAGGCATTGTTTCTTGCACACATCAACAACCCTTTGAAAGGCGACACCCAGAATTATACATGTAAGTCCTACCTAGAGGCATTGTTTCTTGCACACATCAACAACAACCCTTTGAAAGGCGCTATCCAGAATCACACATCAGTAGCTCTTTGAAAGGCGACACCCAGAATCATACATGTAAGTCCTACCTAGAGGCATTGTTTCTTGCATATAGCAGCAACCCTTTGAAAGGCGATATCTAGAATCATACATCAGCAGCCCTTTTAAAGGTGACATCCAGAATTGTACATGTAAGTCCTACCTAGAGGCATTGTTTCATGCACACATCAGTAGCCCTCTCAAATGCAATTTCTAGGATCATACATCAGCCCTCTCAAAGGCATTTTTTCCAGAGTCGTACATGTAAGTCCTAACCAAAGGCATTGTTTCACATACACGATGGCAGCCCTCTCAAAGGAAATTTTTCTATGGTTATATAAATCCTAATCAGAGGCATTGTTTCTCGCACACGTCGGCAGCCCTCTCAAAGGCAATTTTTCTAAGGTGATATAGCAGCCCTCTCAAAGGCGATTTTTCTATGGTTGTACATATAAGTCCTAATTAGAGGCATTGTTTCACATATGCGTCAGTAGCCCTCTCAAAGGTGATTTCCAGAATCATATGTCAACCCTCTCAAAGGCAATTTCCAAAATTATACATATAAGTCCTAACCAGAGGCATTGTCTTTCATATACATCAGTGGCCCTCTCAAAGGCACTTTTCCTAAAGTCACACATCAGCCCTCTCAAAGACAGTTTCTAGAAGTATACATATAAGTCCTAACCAGAGGCATTGTCTTTCATATACATTAGTAGCCCGCTCAAAGGCGATTACTATGCATGTAAGTCCTAATCAAAGGCATTGTTTTTCACATATATCAGCCCTCCTCTCAAAGGCACTTTTCCTAAAGTCATACATCAGCTAGCCCTCTCAAAGGCATTTTCCAAAATCATACATGTAAGTCCTAACAAGAGGCATTGTTTCATACATACACCATGAAGCTACAAAGAGATAATATCATACATCAAGGCCCACTGTGGGGCAATGTAATACATAAATGTCCAAGCTTATTAAGAGGCGATACATAATATACATAATTGGCCTACCATGGGGCAGTTTCTACAAGATACATGAAGAATACATTCTTGCCCATGTAGGGGCTACATCATGCTACAACAAAAGGTTAACCCTATTAAGAATCATCACCCCTAATATACTAATCGGTATCATCATCATCAACATCATCGTCACCTGCAAAAGGGCTGATGGAAGGACCCGTACCGCCTGAAGTGCCTTGAGCATACCCTGGATCCGAGGAAGGCCCTGGAGCTTGAGTGAAAGAGCTCCAACTGCCTGGTGGGCCTGAAGGAGCTGGCATATACCTGAGTTCGTACGAAGGAATGATGGGCCCCCAGCCTGGAATCTGAAGATAAGGCAAAACAGGAATACGAGTCACTCGTAACTCTCCCACCAAAATCATGGTATAGCCATAAAGCATGGCTAGCTCACTCTGAAACTGACTCCATTCTCTCTCTACCATGGTAGCTCGGGCCTCCCTATCTCTCTGCCAGAGCTCCCCCTCCCTAGCTAATGCCTGAGTAGTCTCCTCCTGCATGTGTATCTCCCTAGTAGCAATTGTGGCCTTAAGCTGTCACCTTGGCTTGTAGAGCCTTTTCACGCACTCTTCACTCTGCTCCGGGGGCCACCTGAGCATGAACAATGCCTTCTAGCACCCTACCTCTACTCACAGGAACATCTCTAATAATAGGACCTGCGGAGGACTTTGTAAACCAAATGGCATAATCCCTGCTGGCATCCACGTAGGCGTCAAAAGAACCCATCGCGTAAACTGAGTCATCTAGGACAATGGACTCGAATGACAAGCCAAGAAGAGGCGGATCGCTAGGTACTCCATAGATCGACATGACCTGATGGAAGGTCCTCTCTGCCAAAAAGAACTCCCAGCTCGACAAGGCCCAAAACTAGCGTTGTATCCTCGATTAGCCCATAGCAATAGTGAACTCCAGCCTCCCTAGCAGCGAGCCATCATAAGGGCAAACTACCATCTCATCCTAGGTGACGCAGTCTAAAGCCGCAAAGATAATGACCAGCTGTACCATGACAACCCTGGTGATCGCATAGAGAGCCCAAGCATACTCTCAAGGATACACTGTCGCTGACAAACCCGAGTACTGTGGTCGCAAGGCTGGGATGTACTCATATGCCCACCACGTCAAAATCTTCCAGCATCCCTCCAAATTCCTAAAATCCGGCTGGGAAGCTCGCGTCAGGAAAGCGATGAAAAAGCTGTAAGTGATAGACCCCAGTCATATCTCCCGATGTTGGAGATTGCTCTCATGGCCCACAGTAGCTGGCAGGTCAACACTGACCGGTTGTTGCCAAAGAAGTAACTACCGAGAAAGCACAGGAAGAACCGCCTAAGATGAATGTCGGTAGAAGCCGCACCCTAGGGAATGCTACCCTGTAACCATTCAGTGCAAATCTATGGCGACGCAATGAGCCCAAAATATCCTCTCGTGTCTGTAGTCAATGAGAGAGGGATGTCCATGAGCTCGTAGGCCATATCGAAGCTTATGTCATCGATCGGAATCGAGTATTCGCCAAATCTGATACCTAAAATGGATGTCCAATCAAGTGGGAGGATCGCATACTCCTCACAGCTCAAGTGAAAGGTACCCGTCTCGAAATGAAACCGCCGCACCAAAGCCTCCTCGATCTCGTGCCTCATGGTGTACAAGGGGATCCGTAGGAAATCCTCAAATCCCTACTATCTTAGAAATTCGGCATATCGCTGGTGGGTCCCTAAAGCAAATAGCAATTAAAGAAAGGTGGACCAAGCACCCTAACCCTATATCTTGTCGTGCCCCTGCATTCAAAATTGGAAGCTATTTGTTAGCACATGCATATAACAAGAATCTAAATGACCAAGAAAGAAATACAACATACCTCTCCCTTTTGCGCCTGAGCGGAAGGATGATCCTTCAGCCCGTGCTAAAGGTGAGTGTCTCTAATGCCTCTGTCTATTGCTCTAGTACGAGCATTGACACCAGCTTGATGTGGCGGGAACCTCAGCCTCAAACTGTGCCTTCGAGCACCCAAGTCTGGATGGACCTCATCCCTAGAAAAGTCGGCCTTTATGTCAATAAGGAGATCCTCAGCTAACCTCACTCCTCTAGAGGCCCTTCTCCCTGCGGCCAACCTACGCCGTGAGGAATCCCCACTAGAAACAGTTTGGGACTTAGAGGAGATGCTGGCCATCTCAACTGAACGTCGCCTCCTAGATCGGGTCTCTATAGGTATATCGCCAGCAGGCCTGGGGTCATCCCCCGCAGTCAAAATGGCTCTGCAGAACCCAAGCTGCCTGCTTGCCAGTAGAAATGGTCTCATCGTCAGAAGAATCATCCTCGTGGGATGTAGCATAAATGAGGGCCTTCCCCCGGTCTCTCCTGGAACTAGCCCTCTAAGACATGATCTACAAAATAGCAAGAAATCCAAAGCACAAATGGCAAGCCCATAAGTTAAATGACAATGCAGATGAGCTAACACTTTTTCTTAAACATGTTATGCAAGTCTATGTCAAGCATATGATCTCATTAGAAAGCAGATTCTTACAAAGCATTCTACAGTGGGTAAACCAGTGGCCGCACCTCAGGCTCGCATTCTATAGTAGGTAAGCTAGCAACCGTGTCCTAGGCTCACGATCTATAGTGGATAACCAGTAGCTAAACTCTGGGCTCACATTCTGCAGTGGGAAAACTAGCAGCCGCACCTCGGGCTCACATTTTACAGTGGGTAAGCTAGCGACCGTGTCCTAGGCTCACATTCTACAGTGGCTAAACCAGCAGCTACACTTTGGGCTCACATTCTGCAGTGGGTAAACTAGCGGCCACGCCTCGGGCTCATATTCTATAGTGGGTAAGCTAGCGACCATGTCCTAGGCTCACATTCTACAGTGTGTAAACTGGTGGCCACGCCTCGGGCTCACATTCTACAGTGGGTAAGCTAGCGACTATGTCCTAAGCTCACAATCTACAGTGGGTAAACCAACAGCTGCACTCTAGGCTCACATTTTGTAGTAGGTAAACCGGCATCCACGCCTCGGGCTCACATTCTATAATGGGAAAGCTAGCGACCGTGTCCTAGGCTCACAATCTATAATGGGTAAACTAGCAGCTATGCTCTGGGCTCACATTCTACAGTAGGTAAACCGACGGCCGCACCTCAAGCTCACATTCTACAGTGGGTAAGCTAGCGACCATGTCCTAGGCTCATAATCTACAATAGGTAAACCAATAACTGCACTATAGGCTCACATTCTGTAGTGGGTAAACTGGTGGCTACACCTCGGGCTCACATTCTATAGTAGGTAAGCTAGCGACCGTGTCCTAGGCTCACAATCTACAGTGGGTAGACCAGCAGCTGCACTCTGGGCCCACATTCTACAGTAGGTAAGCCAGCGGCCACACCTCAGGCTCATATTCTACAATGGGTAAGCTAGTAACCATGTCCTAGGCTCACAATCTACAGTGGGTAAACCAGCAGTTGCACTCTGGGCCCACATTCTACAGTAGGTAAACTGGCGGCCACACCTCAGGCTCACATTCTATAGTGGGTAAGCTAGTGACCATGTCCTAGGCTCACAATCTATAGTGGGTAAACCAGCGACCGTGTCCTAGACTCAATTTCACTTAGAATTTCCAAGTTCATGATCTACAATGGGTAAACTGGTGGCTGCACCACAGGCTCACAATCACGCAAAAGTTTTCAAGTTCCTGATCTATAGTGGGTAAACCGGTGGCTACGCCTTGGGCTCACATTCACTCAAGAGTTTTCAAGATTTTCGATTTACAGTGAGTAAACTAGCGGCTGCGCCCTAGGCTCACATTTCCACTATTCCCGACTACCTGGTAAGTCCCCTTACCCGTATCCCGCATTTTATTTTCAGCATTTAAATTCCCACATATTTATGCATTCATATAACAAAAATGAAAAAAAAAATATATATATATATATATATATATATATATATCTGTGTGTGTGTGTGTGTGTGTGTGTGTGTGTGTGTGTGCATTTGCCTAAGATAGCATGCATAAATCATGGCCAAAAAAAAAAAAAAAAAAATCCACTTTCTCCTCTCCAAGAGTTCAAAGACGTGCCCTAAAAATATTTCAATAGCAAGTGCAAAAGATCGGTCCAGTCAGGTAAAGTTCAATCTCAATCCATGAATAGTCTTTACACGTAAATCTAGAGGCAACAAAATTTGAAATCACGTTCTTTATGTTAGAAAATCTGGTTTTGTATCTCATACAAAACACACAGCGGAAGCAACAAACACGGATCTACTTCATTCATGAGAGATAACATGTAACCTTGAATTCTAGAACAAAGAATAGAAAGCGTACCTTGGTGCAGTGAATTTCAAAACCGTAACTTAAGAATACCTTTAATCTTCATCTCAATTCCACATGGTGCCCAAGATGTGTGGTCTCTCAATCACTCTTTTTGTACATAAATACTCAAAGAAAATTCTTCTTCTTCTCCTTGTGGAGAAAAACTGATTTTTTTTCTTTTTATCATACATACGTTTTTTAAAACTATTCTCATAGTTTCTTTATTTAATAACTCTTATTAAATAATGATTGATTATCTAATTAGGTTACCATTAATTATATTCAATACCACTATAAGAATATAATTGCACTCTAGGCCTTATTAATAAATTATATCCCAAGACTTTATTATACATTCAACCCCTTCATTAAAATATTCGTAGTAATACAAAGTCATGAATGTAGACTGCCACTTTGAAAATTACTACATCTTAATCCTTGAGTACTCGTTTTAATCCTTTATGTTATTCATCATATATTTATGAAATCTAATTCCATAAATATATACTTTAGCAACTTCTTACTGAAGTGGTTAGGCCCAACACTCTGAATAACCAAACCCATTAAACTTATCTCAAGGGAATATTTTATATCTCCGTTAAGAGATTATGAATTCCATCTTGAGAATATATGTTCCATCAACACTAAATGCGGCTGCCTAACATATTGAGGTTTTGACTGTAACTTATAGATCTCACTCCTGATATATCAAAGCAACCTACATCTCATGATCAAGTCCATTATTCTCTCAGGATTTAGAGTTGATATAAATAGAAGTCGTGAGATTTATTATTCATTTGACAGTTACTAGGAGAATAATAAATCTCACAGTGATCCAGTTCAATATGTCTTAACTCTTAAAACATATCAACATATCAACTAGAAGTCTCCACTTCCATGATCAAGACAAATCATCTTAGTTGATATGTTATAGTCTTCGTAAATGAAATGCCCAATTTCATCTCCGACTACGAACTAAAATTCTGAGTTTACAAAGAACTTGTGATTTATATCTTCTGTGACTAAATCACATAAATCACATACTATGCATCTCATGGACTAAGATAATATCTCATTAGTCCATAAATAGTCTCATATAATTAAACAACTTAATTATTTATAACATGCCAAGCAATTGGATTTTAGGGCATAAACCCCAACACTTTATTTGACACCTCTCATTCAGGCACTGGATTTGCATGCTGGACCCCAAAAAATCCAAAATTATTATTTTCTTCCCATGGGGCCGTGAGAACATCCAGAATGATGTGGCGCAACCCATTCAGGCATCGGAGCACCTGAAGTGCCTCTTTTAACAAAAATGATCAAAATGTCTCTGGTCAACCCTAGGTTTGACCGAAGGTCAAACGAGATCAAAACCCTCACAAAACAACATTTTTCATGGTTTTACATCAAACCCGAGCTTCTCGGAGATTTTTAACAACTTTGACCAAGTTTGACCCGAAGTCAATCTTGCATGGGCCAAAAAACCCTAATTTTGATCTGGCTGTCAGAACAGGTTGAAACGAAAGCCATTGCGAAGATTATCAGATTCTCATTCCAACAAATATTCATGGGTCGAAATCGGAGTTAGAATGGCCGAGATATCACAAAAATCGGGATGACGTACCGATTGATGCACCACTAACTTCTAAAAGTCATAACTTTTGATTCGACCATTGGATTTTCAAGTCCCACACCTTTTCAGAAATAGGAAGTCAAAACATTTCTAAGGGCGTCAAGATCAACCCAATCAAAGGAGGTTGGAGGCTGGCGGCCCTTCACCTCGAAGTTTGTGCCGGAGCAATAAATAGCCCCAGGCACCCCTCAAACTAAAGAAAGACCACATTTTTTTTAGTTTTGCTTTTTTTCTAGTATTTTTCCACACATTTTTCCCTCTTCCAAACACAAAAATCACTCAAAAACACATCAAAACTTCTTGATTCTTCACTTTTCACCAAAAAACACAAGGTATTGTTCTTATACCTAATCTTCTTTTCCTTGGTTCTACACTAGGGATTTGGGGTTTAGGGGTGTGGATGAAGCCTTTTGGCTACCATCCACACCCCTAACCTTCAAAATATTTTTCTAGCATTTATTTTGCTTTTATGCCTTAATAACATGGTTTATCTTTCTCCTTAGCATGTTTCTTGCTTTCTTTGTATTTCTAGCTCAAATCTCCTTGCTTTTCTCGCTTTTTGCCATGTTTCATGCTTAGATCTACATCCTTACATGCTTATATGTTTATATCTACATGTTTTAGACTTTATTCCATGTTTTCCTATGTTTTATGCCTCTTTTAGTTCTAGGTCGACATTAGGGTCACATGCTCACATGCTTGTATAATGTTGTTGGCTATGCCTTGCTTGGATCTATGTGTTTCATGTATTTATCTCCATGCTATATGGTTAGATCCTTGTCTTCGCACACTTATATGCTTGGATTCATGTTCTTCCATGTTTATGTGCTAGGCTTGTACATGTTGATGTGTATGTTTCTATGCCTATATGTCTAGATTTATGTTATCTACATGCTTTATGCTATATTCCATATGCTTGTGTGCTCCATGCCATGTTTGTATGCCTAGACCTAGGCTATGTTTGTCATGTCATGTGCTATTGTAGCCCTTTTGTCACTTTATCTTTCTTCATTGTGTTTTGGACTATTAGTTCGAACCCGATCTAGACCCTATGGTCTTTGTCATCGTCCGTACACCTTGGCCCATATCAAAGGGTTTGGATCACCCCTATTTGCATGTCTATGCTTGGTTGCTTGCTTCTATGCTTTATGCTTGTGTTTAGAAATGGCAACGGGTCGGGTTTCTTTATGCTCGGACTTGACCCGCGGGTCTGTACCCGTTACCTGAACCTGACCCATTTAATAATCAGGTTTTTTTTGTTGCACCCAAACCCGGCCCAAAATCATAAACCCAAAAATTAGTACAAACCCAGAATCACAAATCACATTATATACATGTAATTTTCTTGGCAATCATTCAATTTTCTTAGCAATTTACTTGCCATCTAAACTGATGCCAAGATCTAACAAACCAATCTGTACAAAAAATCCAACAAATCCCAGAAATAAAATTAGCAAATCTAAAAATCTCAAGAACAAAACACCAAGAAAACCCAACAAATTTGGCTCACAAAAAAAAAAAAAAAAAAAAAAAAAAAAAAAAAAAAAAAAAAAACCAAACCCAAACCCAAATTTTGCTCATAAAAACACGAAAAGAAAAAAAAATCCAAAACCACACCAATTGTGGATCTATAACGGGTGAGGGGTGGTTCACGGTGGATCTATAACTGGCAAGGTGCTTGATCGTTTGATTGTGGCTAGTGACAGACCTTAGACTGGTCGGCGAAGAATAATTGAGAGTGAGTGAGAGCTTGGACCGGCGGTGAGAGCTTAGGCAGTTGGGCAACGGTGAGATTGACAATGAGTGAGAGTGAGAGTGAGAGAGGAGAGTTTGGTGCATGAAAACTGAGTTTAAGATGAGAATGAGAGGCAGCTGTGACCTGTGAGTGTGAGTGAGGTATGATCTGAATGTTAGGGTTAATAACTATATATATATATATATGGGGTATTTTAGTAATTTATGATATAACCGGGTTGGGTCTGGGTTCAGGCTAGGTTTTTAAAAAAATCCGGACCTGGTTCGGGTTTTTTTTTTTTTAAAAAACCCAAACCCAACCCTATTCTTTATTGGGCCAGGTAAAATCCGACCCATTAGGGTCGGGCAGAAATTGCCATCCCTACTTGTGTTAGCCTCTTTAGTTCAAGGCTTTGCCACGCTTAATGCCCTTAGGGGGTTTGTGGTTGTGCGGTTACATCTGACGCCCATGAGACCTTGTTTGGATGTAACCATTTGGGATGCATCACCATGATGCCAGTTGCTTCGTGCATACCTTTCCCCTTTTCCGCTCCATGCGATGATATGCTTACCATGCTTATTTGTGCCACCCGTTGGCTTTTTGTGCATCTTTACACACTTGCTTACATGTCCAAAATACCTTTCAAATCTTAAACGAACAAAATACCCTTGAAATCGTAAAAATGACCAAAATACACTCAAAACATCTAAAATGACGAAAATACCCCCAAAACAAATTAAATTACTAAAATAACCCTAAAATCTCTCAAACGACCAAAATACCATAAAACTTGTAAAATGACCAAAATTCCCCAAAACATCAAAAATGAGCCAAAATACCTTGATACCTCTAATATGACAAAAAAAAATCTCGAATCCTCTAAAATGACCAAAAATACATTCGAAACCACCAAAATGACCAAAATAGCTCGAAACCTCTAAAATGATAAAAAATAATCTAAAACCACTAGAATGACCATAATACCTTCAAAACCTTAGAAATGACCAAAATACCTCTAAAACCTCTAAAATGATGAAAATAATCCTGAAACCACTATAATAATAAAAATACCCCTAAAGTCAGTGGAATTACCAAAATTACCCCCCTCCCCCCACTTGAAACCATTAAAATGAACAAAATGACCCAAATACCTTGGAACTTTTAAACGGGCCTAAAATACTTGAAACCTTCAAAATAACCAAAATTTTCAGGTTATGTTGTGTCATTAAGTGGTTTTCAGGGGTATTGTGATCATTTTTGAGATTTTAGGATATTTTTTGACCATTTTTGTGATTAAAGAGTATTTTGGTCATTTTAAATATTTTAATATATTTTTGTCATTTTACTGATTTCAAGGGAATACAAGTCATTTTATAGAGGTTTCGGTAATTTTTTTTTTTAGCCATTTTTTAGGTTTTTGGGTGTTTTGGCCAATTTAGAGGTTTCTTGGACATTTTTTGTCATTTGAGGTTTCATGAGTATTTTGTTCATTTTTTAGATTTTGGGGGCATTTTGGTCAGTTTCAAGTTTTTTTTTGTCATTCTAGAGGATTTTATAGCTTTTTGGTCATTTTAACGATGTCCAGGTGTATTTTTTTAATCATTTTAGATGTTTGGGGCATTTTGGTCATTTACAAGGAATTGAGATTTGATTGCTCATTCAAGCCATTTCAGGGTTGTTTTGGTCATTTTAGTCATTTAAAAGATTTTGGGGCTATTTTGGTCAATTAAGTGGTTCGGGTTTTTTTTTTTTTTTTTTTTTTGGGACGTTTTGTGGTTTTGGGGGTATTTTTGGTAACTTTGGTGATTTGGGGGGTATATTGGCTATTCTAGTGATTTCAAAGATATTTTTATCAAGATTTCCCACACTAAATATATATATATATATATATATATTTTACACTTGAGAATTATCAAATTATAAAAAACTTTTAAATACCTCAAAACCTCTAAAATGACCAAAATACCCTTAGAAAAATAACTAAAATGCACCACGAATGTCCAAAATATCCCAAAAACCTAGAAAATTACCAAAATGCCCCTAAAACTAGCAAAACGACCACAATACCTCTCCCAACTTTTAAAATGACCAAAATACCATTGAAACTTCAAAAATATGCAAAATACCCTCGAAACCTCTAAAAATGACCAAAATACTCTTAAACCTCAACCAAAATACACTTAAAATCTCTCAAACGAACAAAATACTGTTGAAACCTTAAAAATACCCACAAAACCTCTAAAATAACGAAAATGCCCCAAAAATAAATTAAATTACTAAAATAACCCTAAATCCTCTCAAACGACCAAAATACCATAAAACCTCTAAAATAACCAAAATTCCCCAAAACATCTAAAATGAGCACACAAAAAAAAAACCTAGATACATATAAAATGATGAAAAATACCCTAAAACCTAAAAAATGACAAAAACACAAATATCCCAAAACCTCTAAAATGACAAAAATACTTTTTTTTTTTTTGAAAACATGACCAAAATCCTTTCGAAACTACTAAAATGAACAAAATACCCTGAAACCTTTGAAATGATGAAAAATACTTTGAAACCACTAGAATGAGTAAAATACCTTCAAAACCTCAGAAATGACCAAAATACCTCTAAAACCTCTAAAATGATAAAAATAATCCTAAAACCACTATAATAACAAAAATACCCTTGAAATCACTAGAATGACTAAAATCATCCCTCCCCCCCCCCCCCCCCACCACCCTAAATCATTAAAATGAACAAAGTGCCCCAAAATGCCTTGAAACTTTTAAATGGGCCTAATATACTCGAAACCTTTAAAATAAGCAAAAAAATTGGGTTATATTGTGTCATTAAGCAGTTTTAGGATCTGGTCGTTAAGCGGTTTCTTAAGAATTACCAAAATATCAAAAAACCTTTAAATACCCCCAAAACCTCTAAAATGACCAAAATACCCTTAGAACTACCAAATGACTAAAATTCATCACAAATGTCCAAAATATCCCAAAAACCTAGAAAATGACCAAAACACCCCCAAAACCAGTAGAACGACCACAATACCCCCCAAAACTTTTAAATGTCCAAAATATCATTGAAACCTCAAAAATATGCATACCTTCGAAACTTCTGAAATGACCAAAATACCCTTAAACTTTAACAAAAATACACTCGTAATCTCTCAAATGAACAAAATACCCTTGAAGCCTAAATAGACCAAAATACCCCCAAAACCTCTAAAATGACAAAAATACCCAAAAAATTACTAAAATAACCCTGAAACCTCTCAAACAAGCAAAATACCATGAGACCTGTAAAATGACCAAAATTTGTGAGAATTACCAAAATATCAAAAAACCTTTAAATACCCCCAAAACCTCTAAAATGACCAAAATACCCTTAGAACTACCAAAATGACTAAAATGCATCACGAATGTTCAAAATATCCCAAATACCTAGAAAATGACCAAAACGCCCCCAAAACCAGTAAAATGACCACAATACTCCCCAAAACTTTTAAAATGTCCAAAATATCATTGAAACCTCAAAAATATGCATACCTTCAAAACCTTTGAAATGACCAAAATACCCTTAAACCTTAGCAAAAAAATACACTCATAATCTATCAAATGAACAAAATATCCTTGAAGCCTAAAATGACCAAAATACCCCCAAAACCTCTAAAATGATGAAAATACCCCAAAAAATTACTAAAATAACCCTGAAACCTCTCAAACAAGCAAAATACCATGAGACCTATAAAATGACCAAAATTCCCCAAAACATCTAAAATGAGCAAAAATACCTTGATACCTCTAAAATGAAGAAAAATATCCTAAAAGCTGAAAAATGACAAAAAACAAATATCTCAAAACCTCTAGAATGACCAAAATACTTTTGAAACTACTAAAATGACCAAAATACCCCGCTATATGAAAGTTGAATTCTCCAATATAAAATGGAAAAGGTAATTAAACATATCCTATGAAAAATTGTGAAAAATTTACACATACAATCGTTAAAAATAAGAAACATACAAATATTATAAAGTGATATTTATAGTAATAGTAACGTGGTCTTATATTTGGTTTAATAAGTATTATAAAAGAATTAGTAAACATAATTAATATTCTTCTAAAAATAATAATAAATATATAATTGTATTTACATCTTTAAGCTTTATCCAATGTTTTTTTTTTTTTGTCCCCTCTCTTTGTATTTAAATAGAAAAAATTACAAATGTGTGGAGGCAATTGTTTACTATTTTAATCATTTTAGAGGTTTTTAGATATTTTGGAAATTTTAAAGTTTTCGGGGTACTTTTTCTTATTCTAGAGGTTTTGAGGATATCTTGGTCATTTTAGAAGTTCTAAGAGTATTTTGATCATTTTACTAGTAAAGAGGTATTTTGGTCATTTTAATAGTTTCGGGGAATTTTTCATCATTTTAGAGGTTTTTGAGAGCATTTTGGTCATTTTAAAGGTTTCAATGCTATTTTGGAAATTTTAGGGGTTTAGGGGTATTTTGGTCATTTTAGAGGTTTTATTCTAGAGGTTTTGGGGATATTTTGGTCATTTTAGAGATTTTCTTCTAAAGGTTTTAGGAATAGGTCATTTTAGAGGCTTTGAGAATATTTTGATCATTTTACTAGTTAAGGGTTATTTTGGTTATTTTAGAGGTTTTGGGTTTTTTTTTTTTGTGGTCATTTTCGAGATTTTTGGGGCATTTTGGTCATTTTAAAGGTTTCAATGTTATTTTGGTAATTTTAGGGGTTTAGGGGTAGTTTGGTCATTTTGGAGGCTTCAAGTAAGGTCATTGTAGTGATTTTAGAAGTATTTTGATCATTTTTGAGATTTCAAGTCATTTTTGGTTTAACTCAAAAAAAAAAAAAAAAAAAAAAAAGAGAGGTCTTTTTTGGTCATCTTAGAGGTTTGGGGTATTTTGGTAATTTTTGAAGTTTCAAGGGTATTTTGTTAATTTTTGAGGTCTAGGGGTATTTTAGTCATTTTAGAGGTTTTCGAGGTTATTTTGGTAATTTTATTTTATCTAGGGTCATTTTAATCATTTTAATGGTTTCAAGGGTATTTTGGTTGTTTTAGAGATTTTTAGGTATTTTAGGTCATTTTAGAGGTTTAAGGTTTTTTTTTTTATAATGTTATTTTAGTGGTTCTAGGAATTTGCAGGAATTTTGGTCATTTTTGAGGTTTTAAGGGTATTTTAGAGATTCGGAGAATATTTTAGTCATTTTTGGTGGTTCCAAAGGTATTTTGATCTTTTTAGAGATTTTGGGGTAATTTAGAGGTTTTTAAAAGAAATATTTTTGTCATTTTCTTGAGTAAAATAAATTTTTTTGGTATGGGCAATTTTTTTAATTGTGTAAATTATTATAACCCACCAATAATTAATGTAAAATTACACCTATTTAATAAGGTGGTGATGATTTTAAGGTAATGTGAAATATTTTACAATCTTAGATTATTGAAATCTTGTAACAAAAAGATGAACTAAATATCATAATGTTCACATTATAGTGATCTAGTCTTGATGTGATGCACATCAAGGTAAACCAAACGTGATTCAAGATTAAGAAGTTAATTCACACTCAATAGTGATGTTGCAGAGAGAGACCATATTAGGATTAATCGAGGTTACCTTTATGATATTCGACTTTTTCTTTTTTGAAATGTTTCAACTAGTCTTACATAACTTTCATTTAGATGGGGTTAATTGGGGTAAAATTTGCTAAATAATGTGCGTGTACATGTGTGTGTATATATAATATTAATTATTTAAATTGGCATTGCCTTGAAACAAATTACACGATTTAAAAAAGGCCTAGGTTCTTGAATAATTTCAAAATAATGTCAGTTTCAATAAATAATTAATATTGTTAAAGAAGTATTATTTTGTAAAATTTTCCCGCTGTATATGTTTTTGGTATGGTGTTTTTTGTTTTTTTTGGTAAATTGGATAGATAATATTAACTACGAAATACTGATAGAGGATTTTGGTATGGTGTTACTGTGTTGGTAATTTTTATTTTTTTTGGCAGGTAGATATGGTGTTAGAATCTAATTATTCAACTAACTAGACTCATCATACGCGCTTTACACATGCAATAACGCTCTTCTTTATTTATTTGTTTTTTGGTTTAGTGTTATAATGTTTAAGAGTGATGTATAAATAATTGTATGTATTTTTTATTTTTTATTTTTATAAAGAAAGAGGTAAGATAATGTGGAATAATGTTTAAAAATGAGATAGAGAACCGTAAGAAGTTGAAACCAAATGGGACATTTGAATTATTGATTGGGATTAGAATTGTGATAAGTAAAAAAAAATTGAGATTTAAACAAAGGAAAGATGATATACGGTTGTGTGGATGGATGGGAATTTGTGATAATTGTATAAAATTTGGATAATAGAAATTTTGAAATGTTTTAAAGAATTTATAAAATAAAATAAAATGGAAATTTCGGGATAAGAATTAATAGTTTTTATGTGAGGTAGTGGTTTTTTTTTTTTTTTTTGAAAAAGTAATTTTGTATTTTTTTTTATAAATATAATTAAAGTATTTGAATACAAATAGATAAGGGCTGTTTGGTAAGAATATTTAAATTTAGGTTTTTGTTTTGCAATCCATAAAATGGTGAGTCCCACACTTGAATTTATTGTGTGACTAATATTTTCAAAAATATAGTTTTCAAAAAATTGTATCCTATTTTCTTGATTTAAAACGGAATTTTGAAAACGGTTAAAGGGGGGTTTTCAGGATACAGAAAAATATTTTTAATGACATAGTTGTAAATAAATTGAAAATAGTGGACCCCACTTATTTGTCCAAACTCTTTTATCTTTTTATCACAACTTCAAATTCTCACACTTCAAATTTGAAACTTATCATTAAAAAAAAAAAGCATGATGAGCTCTATTCCTTTATCATTATCTACAAAAAAAAAGTAATCTACAGATTCTACACGTTACTTTTTGTAAATAATTTTTTTTTAAATCACAAAAATAGAAATAGTCTCCCAAACAATTATTTTTATTTTTAGTATTTTGAAAATTGCTTAAAAGTGGGAGCCAAACACATAAATTATAAAAATTATTATCTAAAAACTAGTTTCATGTTCAATTTTTTGTTTTAATTGTTTTTATACTGTTTTGAAAACAAAAACAAAAATTCTACTACTAATCAGGCCCTAACATATACAGATAGGAATAAGACATTAAGATGTATATAGGTGGTGAGAATAACGGTTTTTTTTTTTCCCCTTTTTGTATGTGAGATATTATTACTCTTTTAACAGTTTTTGGAAAAAGTAATTTTGTATTTTTTTTTTTAAAGATAATTGATGTTTTTGAATTCAAATAGATAACAAATACTGATAGGAATCTGACATTTGAATACAAATAGGTAGTGAGAATAACGGTTTTTTCTTTTCTTTTCTTTTGTACGTGAGATAGTATTACTGTTTTAACATTTTTTTTTGCTTTTTTGTAGGAAAAAAAAATTAAACTAAAGGATATGTTATTCGAGAATTTGTATGAGGGTATTTTGGTATGCCAAAAATTGAAGAAGAAATAGAAAGATCCTGAGGTTAAGGGTGTGTTTGTTTGAAGGTGAAATAGGATGGATGGAAAACTTTGAAGAGAAAATAGAAAGGAAAACTTTTTTGGAGTGTGTTTGGTTGGATAGGAAGAAAGGAAAATCAATGGTGGGGCCTAGATGTTTTCTCCCCAGGCTCACCAAAATATTTTCTCTCCAAAATGGAGAGAAAATTGAGTGGGGATGAATTTTTTCTTGATCGACACAAATGCCAATGTACATGTGCACATGGACTTCTTCAAGTTTCTTTTATTCTTTTTTTCTTCTCCTTGGGCCTTAGGCATTGGGCAACAACATTGCCTTGTTGCTTTTTTTTTTTCCTAGGCAACGTTGCCTCTTTATTTTTGGGATAATTACACTTTACCCACCTGTGGTTTGCCTCTAATTTAACTTGCCTACCCATGGTTTCAATTTTGACACTTTACCCACCTGTGATTCCCTCCGTCACTAATCCGTAACCCACCTCTCTGTTAGCCATTACTCTAACACATAATATGTCAAAAAAAAAAAGCCCAAATAGATCAAAACACTCCTCACTCCCAAAACTCACTCCCATCCAACTTGCTCACAAAACTAAGATCCTACAATGCAATGCTCTTCGCTTGAGATATCTGGGTTTTGATCATTCATGCAAACCAAGCTAAGGAAGAAGGAGACACAGTTGAACCTCTGTTCAACTGTTGTAAGTAGATCAGGATTATTACTCTTTAATTTTTGAAACCTAGGGTTTTAAAATTCTTTCTTCCAAACTGGGTTTTTGCTTAACCATGGAACTAGTAGTGCTTGTTAAACAACTATGTTTCAATTTCATCAAACTGGGTTTTTGCTTGCTATGTTTCATCAAATTAAGTTTACTCTTTTCGTACCAACATATATACTCTGATTTTCAAACCAAATGTGACGGAAATTTTTGTTCCAATTACATCCATTTTGAGTCACCAGCAAAGGAATATGCTTGTCAAAAAAAAAAAAAAATGAAAAAAAGGGGCAATGCAGGTAGGTTCAATTCTAAGCTATGCTTTCTCATGAAATTGGGTTTTTGCTTGTATTCTTCAATGTGGAGCTACTGGACCATAGGATTAGGCTTCCTTCATCAATGTAGGGCTCCATTGATTATTGTTTTTCATGGTTTTGCAATAGTATTGATTATTGCTTTTCTGCTTTCCCTTTCCATGGGTTTGTCTCCCAAAAACAGAACAAAAACTTTTAATAATATTGTCTGTTTCTGTATTGTGCTTTGTGCGGACCACAGGACCATATGGAACTTTTCCACATGCAAGCCCATCTCATACTTTATTCTGTTGTATTTTATATGCAGATGGCTGATTTGACATTCAATTTTGAGATTTATCATGGTGGCTAGTTTGTATGGAACCTAGATTTGGTATATTTAGGAGGTAGTACTTCTTTTATTGATGAGATTGACCCAGATAAACTTGGTTATTTTGAAATACAAGATATTTGTTTTGATTTGGGGGCATTTAGTACAAGTAGATTTCATTATCTTATTCCTGGAGGTAATTTAGAGCAAGGGTTAAGGCTTATAAATGGAGATGATGATGTAGTTTATGAAAGCTCGAAAAAGTGTCAAAAACACACGAGCGCTTTAGACCCCCAAATTAAAATTACGGCTTGGTTGATTTTACATTAATTTAATGATAAGTGCGGAATAGTGTAAACACAAGCGAATAGGCAAAACAACTACTCTAATCCATATTTAAAGCAACACAGCAATAAAAATGGAATAAACAAGAGTAGGGAAGAAGGATGCAAACACAAATAACACCGAGACGTGTTATCAAAGAGGAAACCGAAGAACTCGGCGAAAAACCTCTTCGCCGCCCTCCAAGCGGAAATTGATCCACTAGACAATCAGTTGGGATACATGGGTTAGCAAAAGACCCTCCAAGCCTAGTCTCCCGATGTACCTAAGCCCTCCAAGCTCCTACTCCAACAAGGCTTCTCGGAACCGTGTCTTGTCTTAGTTCTCCGGATCCCGCAACAAGCTCCATGTTGCGTCTGCCATTCTAAGCTTCTTCCAATACTTCCCAGTAGCACCAAAACGTCACTCAGCACTCTCAAAGGTGTGGTAAGTGTTTGGGCTATCAACCTCTCAAAGATATGGATAATGGAGAGGGAAGGGTTGAGGAGATACCACAAGCAATTGTATAGAGAAAGGTGGGGATGACAATCTCTAATTCTCAATGTGTTTGGCTAGGATTTTCTCTCTGAAGCATTCCTCAACATTTATGAGTAATGATGGTATATATAGGATAGGTGCAAAATGTGTGAGTCAGTCAGTACAGGCTGGAAGAACAACTTGTCTCGCGGGTGTCTCGCAGGAAGGCTTACCCGTGAGATACTCGCAAGAGACAGCTTGTCTCCACCTGGCCTGACCCTTCGCATTCCAGCACGTGCAGGGCACATGCTTCACTTTGCGGGAAGCTAGGTCGCGACATACCCGCGACAATCCTTCAGCCTCCAAATGCTTGAGTCTTCACACACACTCTCTATCACACAACCCTTACAACAAATCCCACAACAAATACAGGGTATAAACGATTGATAATAATTACAATCAAATTTGGCACGGAATAAAAGCCAACAAAATATATAGTTGTAAATTACAACTTTACAGTTTATATGTGTGAGATTCATGCTGCATGTCCTACAGATAAGATAACACTATATGTTGAAGGTGGTGAGGAGCCACTTGCAGTTGAACAACCATTTGCTAATGAGGAAGTAGCAAATGAAGATGATGTGCATGAGATAGGTCAGAATGATGATGATGTGCATGAGAGAGGTAATGTGGATGCTGAAGGAGGTAGTGGACAAGATTTTGATTGGTTGGGCGAAAGGTTTGAGGGGCCAGATTTTGATGATGATGTATTTGGAAATGTAGATGATGGGCCAACTACACATGATGGAGTTAGTGTCAATGCAGCAGCCCCACATAGGCCCTTTGAGGATCTACCTGTGTATGTAGCCCCACATAGGACTACTGTAGCTAACAATGACCCACCTCTTGAAGAGAGTGAATGGATTGACCCACCTCTTGAAGATGACATGGAAAGTCTAGTAGGGTCTGATGATGATCAGCCAGCACCAACTGCTGCAAAAGAACCTGAGTTTAATGTCCAAACTGACATGAGAAAACCAAGGTTAAAGAAAGGAATGAAGTTTCCAAACTCTAAGGTATTTAGGGAGGCATTGAGGGAATATGCCATAAAGAAGCCAGTAGATATCAAGTTCAAGCTGAATGAGAAGAAGAAGATATCAGTTTATTGCATAAATGAATGTGGATGGATGTGTTACGTGTCTCAACTATCTGGGGAGTTGACATTCCAAATAAAAACATTCAATCCAAAGTGCACCTGCCCTAGATCCTTCAAACACAGCCAAGTGATTGCAAGTTATGTTGCAAAGAAGTTTATGTAAGAGTTTGACAAAAATCTCAATTGCAAAGTGGCTGCTGTTCAACATCATGTGAAGCAAGCACTTGAAGTTGACATAAGTTACGGTCAAGTGTATAGGGCAAAAAGGAAAGCTACTGACTTGATTACTAGGGATGAACAGCTACAATATGGGAAGCTTAGGGATTATGCAAAGATGATAAGATTGAATGATAAAGGAAGTAGGATTATTTTACAAATTGAAATGGAAGATGAAAATGCACAGCCCAAATTTAAGAGAATGTATATCAGGTATAATGCACAAAAAGTTGGTTTTTTGCGAGGTTGTTCATTGCTTTAGATGGGTGCCACCTGAAAGGGAGATTTGGGGGGAAAATACTTTCTGCCACAACTAGAGATGCAAATGATAACTTTTTCCCAGTTGCATTTGCTGTTGTTGAGCAAGAGAACAAAAATTCATGGGTATGGTTTCCGTAGCAATTTTTAGATGACATTGGGAATCCAGAGCAACTTAATCTGGTCTTCATCACTGATAGACAAAATGTATGACCTACAATTGTACTAACATATTTATCCCAAATATTTAAAGTTCAATAATACATGCCTCAGTTCATTTCAACATGTTTAACTAACATATTTACTTGATCTGTTTTTTATATGAATTAGGGCCTTATACCTGTAATTGAGATGCTATTCCTAACTTGTGAACATAGGTATTGTGTGAAGCATATCTATAATAATTTTAAAGTGGATCATAAGGGCTTGGAGTTGAAGGATGCACTATGGAGATATGCTGGAGCCATAATAATCAGAGAGTTTGAGAGAAGAATGCAGGAACTGAAGGATTTAGATGTCAAGGCATGGGAGTATCTTGCTGACATCAATCCTACACAATGGTCTATGTCTCACTTTAGTAGTAGAGTTTTGTGTGACTATTTAGCTAATAACTTGAGTGAGTCTTTTAATGCCATGATCTTAGAAGCTAGAGATAAGCCAATTTTAGCAATGTTGGAGTGGATCAAAGTTAGGCTCATGACCAAACAATACAAAAAGATGAAAGGTATAGCAAAATATACTGGAAAGGTGTGTCCTAATATTCAAGACAAATTAGAGAAGTTAAAACATGAATCTATACCTTTCAGTGCTACTACAACAGGCAGCTTCATGTATGAGGTTGATAATGGTCATGAGAGACATGTGATTGACTTGGTTAGGAAAGCATGCTGCTATAGGATTTGGGATTTGATAGGACTTCCTTGCAAACATGGGATCTTTGCTATTGTTAAGAACCTGGAGAAAGTGGAGGACTATATGCATTCTTGTTACTTAAAAAAGACATTTGTTGAAACTTACAAAGAGATAATACAGCCAATGCCTAGCCAGTCTGAGTGGGTTAAGACTAACCAACCTGCTTCTGTTGCTCCTCATGTGTATAAACCACCTGACAAACCACTAAAGCAAAGAAAAAGAGCTCCTGAAGAGCCAAGGAACCCTTATAGAGTTTTTAGGATGAACAAGACAATCAAGTGTGGGAAGTGCCAGAAAGAAGGACATAATGCAAGAAGGTGCAAGGCAGGCATCAGTGGTGAAACCCCATGGCAGAGAAGAAATAGACTTGCTAAATCAAAAGCTGCAAGTATTTCCATGCTTTGAACTATATTCATTTCCTCATATATTTCATGTGTATGTAACTTGTACAACCCTTTTTGTAGGCATAAGGCAGTAAATCTACAAAAACAAAGCAGATTGCAACACCTCAAACTGCATCTCAGCCACCAAGTACTAGATCTCAACCTGCATACAAAGCTTTTGGTCAAACTGCATCTCAACCTGCATCAAACAATAGATTTGAGGCAGCAACTCAACCTCCAACTAATCTAGGGCCAACTGGTTCTCTTCATCCTCACAACCAAGCTTCCATACCCCTAGAGAAACATGAGATTCTTTACCATCTTAGGCACCTCTACTTTCTTTTATTTTGTTTATTTTTTTCCTCTTACTTGTTATTGTTGGACCATCTTGCTCACTGCTGGATTTTGGTTATGCAGCCAAGTGCATCTATGAGCACTAGTGGTGTACCAAGTCAAGGAAGTGGTGGTGGTGCTACTAGGGGGTTTAAAGGTAGAAAGTTTGATGTATCAAGGCCACAAAGTTTCAACTAGTTGGTGGAAAAGGCAAGAAGGTAGCTGGCAAGGGCACCAAAAGCAGTAAATGAAGATGGAAGATGTTAAAGTTTCAACCATTTTTTTTTGTTATAGTTCCCACTTTTTTTGTTATAATTCCCACGCTTAATGCAACTAGTATTTGCTTAAGCATGGTCAAGTGTCAAAAATAGTATTGGCAATTTTGGTTGGAAGATGTGCATGTCTGATGTGTGGTGGACTAGTAGTTGAGTTTTGGTTGTAAATCTGTCTGCATGTGACATAAAGTCATAATGACTATCTTCACTTTTATTAATGTTAATGTGCATTGACATAGATAAAGTATTTTTTTGTGTTGTGTTGTGCTTGTCTTTTTGCTTTTGGTGGATTTACACAGGACTATTGTGTTTTGTTGTGTTGTGCTTTTGGTGGATTTACACAGGTGTATGTATTCACACAGCAAATCATGTGTATATGTAAAACATGTTCCATTTATGGACAGCTGTAGCATAGAACTAAAATGAATATATATTAATCTACTTTGTGGCAATATATATGGATCCATTTATGGGCAGGAAAACAACATGTTCCATTTATGGGCAGGTGTGCATTGACACAACAAATCTTGTTCCATGTATATTCCATTTATGGGCAAGGCAGGTGTGCATTGACACAGCAAACAACATGTTCAATGTTCCATATATTAATCTTGCATTAACACAGGTGCATGTATTGAACCAAAATGAATATATAATAACATGTTCCATTCATGTTATTAACATTTCCACATAACACTTTGTGCCAATATATATCAATCCCAAAATGAAGCAAAAAAAAAAAAAATTATACTATAGAACATTTGCACAAAAGCAACACTTTCCATTTCAGGAGATAGATACAATAATCAGGGACTTTGTATTTCAATTACCCAATCACATTTCAACATCTTCCCCAAGCATCATGGCAGATTAAGGTTTCTCACCTTTACATTGTTATTCACTGAGGCAAAACACAACAGCAACATTATAAAAATGAAAAAAAAAAAAAAAAAAAAAAAAAAAAAAAAAAAAAAAAAAACCATGACAAAACTAGTACCACCTTGTACAATCTTTCACTCTCTCTAACCCTCTTAAGTTTCTCCCTAGCTTATACGTAACAACATCTCACTCTTTCTTCCATTTCCCTACTTGTCATTTCTCTCTGATTTGCAAGCTACAGTTCATTCTAAAGCATACTTATCCTTTCATGGACAAGTGGGGCAATTTCACTCTTACAAGTTTCGTTATCCACCCATTGAAAGAAGCCACATTTGGGACCAACCTGATCATTACAATTATAACAATTAATTTCACAATGAATCACAACTAATAATTCAATTCAATTCAAATACAACAATGTAATTGTTTCTAACATTAAATTGACTACAACCGAGGAATCTTCTTCCATAGTTACCAGCTTTTCAACTTGTTTGTAGGGAAAAATTCTCATGGGTACATAAATGACCATCTCCGGCATGATAGAAACCACTAGTTGTAGAGTTATTGCTAGTTGATGAAGACATAGCGAAAATTTGTTACAAGCTTATAGACCAACAAATCTGTTACAAGTGGCATAGTTCAAAATTTCAGCATGTGTTTGAAGGAAGGATAATCCTATGAAGAAAAGTATCATCTAAAACAAGTTCCCTCACAGTACAAGTACAAGATAAAAAGACCTAGGGTCATACAGCCCCATATTGATGAAGGAAGGTCCAACAACCCCACATTGATGAATACAAAAAAAAAAAAAAAAAAAAAAAAAAAAAAAAAAAAAAACATAGATTTGCATTTAAATCATCCATGCAACAACCCAATTTCAAAAAAAAATTTAGAAACCCTAAGTTTCAAAAAATCAGATGAACAGAGCATATGGACAAAGCATATGAAAGTAAAAAACCAAAACTTGAAGCTCACCCAAGCAACAAATGAACCCAGAATCAACAGAAAACAAACGGATCAAATACAAAAAATCAAAAATATAATTATTGCACAATGAACTCATCCAAACAACAGATGAACCCAGAATCAAAGCTTCTTCTTCCTCGGGCTACTTGCAAGATCAAAGCCTAGATGGTTCTTGATCTAGAGTCTCAAGCGAAGCGCATTGCATTGTAGGATCTTAGTTTGGTGAGCAAGTTGGATGGGAGTGAGTTTTGGGAGTGAGAAATGTTTTGATCTGTTTGGGCTTTTGTTTTTGACATATTATGTGTTAGAGTAACGACTGAAGGAGAGATGGGTTACAGATTAGTAACGGAGGGAATCACAAGTAGGTAGAGTGTAAAAATTGAAATCACGGATAGGTAAGTCAAATTAGAGGCAAACCACAGGTGGGTAAAATGTAATTATTCCTTTTTTTTTTTTTTCCTTCTCCCTGGGAAGTAACGTTGCCTTGTTGCTCTTTTTTTTTTTAATTATTAATTCTTTTTTTTTCTTTGGATTTTCTAGGCTAGGCGTGCCTTTTTTTTTTTTTTTTTTTCCTCTTCTTGCCAGTATCGTTGCCTTTTTTTTTTTTTTTTTTTTTTCTAGGGTTTGGGTGAATAGTTGTTGTTTTTTTTTTTTTTTTTTTAACTAGACGTGATTTTTTTTTTGGACATGATTTTTATTTTTTTAATAAATTTGGGTGATTGCTTTTTGTAGGGGCCTTTTTTGTGTTTGGGCTGGGCTGCCTCCTGTGGTGATGGGCCCGAATGTGTTTTTGAGTAGGAAAGTTGAGACCGGCCCAACTGTAACTCACTTTGGGCCGGCTTGTGCACAAACTTAGCCTTGTCTGCCAGGAACACTCTTACGACAAGCAGAGCTATTACAACAAGATTAGGCAAGCAGATATAATGACAATAAAAGGAAAACATAGTGCAGTAGCTTTTGTTAATAACAAACACCGAATATGACAGTAGTAATAATGGTAATAATAATAATGGCTTTTATAAGAAAGAACAATTGATTGAACGATGATGGAAGTTAATCAAAAATAAACATCAAGCCAAAACCGAGTCTACAATGGAAAAAAATCAAAGAGGAAGAACGCTTCCTCTCAATGAAACTAACCTCCGAGGAGAATATCCTGCCGTGGGGATTAATGACTTTGAGGGAATCGGACCTAAGTGATGGATGCCTGAAGAAAGTTCTTACTGCTTAATTGTTCCTTAGAGAGTGGGATTTTGAGGGGGAGAGAATAGAAAAGATCTATTGGTGCATGCCTATTATCCTCACTATTTGTTTTCTTATCTTTCCTTCTTTTCTTTTCTTTTTCTTTTTAGTTTTCTTTCTATGTTTTCTCCTCCCCTGTTTTTCGGTCCCTTCTACAGGGCATGGCAAGGATCCTTTTATAGGGCCTGCCGTGATTGTTTTTTACCATTTCACCCTCTAACGGCCTTTGTCTGGTCTGGATATGCTTGCCGACCATCGTCTGTACACTACTTACCCTCGCCAGACAAAAACGAGTTTGTGTTGTTTTTGTCCGCCATGGCACTGTCTTCTGTCGTGGCTTAAATGCTCTTTCTCTCTCTTCCTATGGCATGCACCCAACGTTCCCTCCCCAACCTTACCTCTTTTGGGGCGGTCTGTCATCCCAGAGGACGTACCTCCCAAAAGGGTTTGGACAGAGAACGTAAAATAAATCTTTTCCCCCCTCCCCACCACCAAACCACACCCTCCCTTACCTCTTACCATTGACCTATGGCCCCACCACGACCCATATTGGCTGGGTACAGGCTGGTGGCACCTAGGCCTTGCGCATGCTTCCCTATTATGTACGTTCAAAACCTGCCTGCGGCTCATGTGTTTGCTGTGATCTAGAGCTTTGTTTGCATTCGTCTGCCATACTTCTTCGTTCTTTCATGTGGGCCGTTCTTTACTTTCACTGCTTCCCTTTGAGATTGGGCTTTTCTTAATACTGGGTTTCACATCTCTCTTGGCCCATTTCTCGGTTTATGCTTATGTCTTGTTTCATTACTTGGCTTTTCCTGCCATGATGATATGTTCCTGCTAGGCCTCTTTCAAGCCTGCCGTTTCATTCCTTCCCCCAGCGACTTAAGAGAGCCTGCTGGTGTTCTTACTCATGGGCTCCATTGTCCCTTTCTTTTTTCCCCTTGGGCCTGCAGCCCTTTTATTTTCCTTGGGCTTCTTCGACCTATTTACTGATTTTACATTCCCATGGGCTTTTACTAACTTGATTGGGCTTCCTCGGCCCAATCTCCTCATTCTCATCCTTGGGGTTCATGGGTTTGCCATCAACCCTTACTTTCTTTGTTTACATTACCTTGGGCCTGCCGCGGCCCATTCTCACTTTTTCATACCATACATTGCCCATGGGTGTCATTTCTCTCCTTTCGGGCCCTTTGGGCCCATTTGCTTCCTCAAGACCTATTTATTCATGTTATGGGCCTGTGTTCTATTATTCCTGCCGCTTGGGCCTAATAGTCTTATTCTATGCCTGCCACTCTTATTGCCTGCTTTGCTAGGTTGGGCTGGCTTTACAAAAATGACCCTCAACATTTAACCCCCTGAACATATGGAGCGTTCTTGCAGTTCATATGTGAATGAAGGACTTTTTTGTCTTTTTTCACTTTTTCTTTCCCTTCGCGGGCTTTTTAAAACCACGAACTCCTTCCTGCATATATATATATATATATATATATTTTTTTTTTTTTTTCTTGCCATGAACAGTGATAACTCTTTGAATTTCCCAAAATGGCAGTTGCTTTAAAACATAACTACCGCCTTATTAATTTCATTCTCTTCTCAATGGCTGACCAGTCGCCTCCCTTCACGCCGGCCTTAATAACTCAGGTATTTAAGAGAATAATCCATTCCCAACGCAGACACAAACTCCTTTTATTTCAAAACATTTTCCTTTCCTCATCATTATCTTCTTCTCGAACACCCATCCCTCTCTTGCTCCGTTCAAATCCTCACGCCATGGCACCAGTGAAAACTCAAGTTTCTTCCCGCCGTAAAGGGAAAAGCGTCGTCGTGGATCCTCCGGTGGAACAAGAAATAGAAGAAGAGGACGTGCGCTCCGATTCGGACCATTCCAAGGAGGATGAAGCGCGGCGCGACCCAGATAGCGAGTGCGCCCCTCTGATCGATCCTTGGTACAGTCTTAGTCCTCACTTTCCTAAGGCTCTTGGAGATTATGTGCTGCCGCTGCCGGGCCGTGTGTGGCTCGCTCTTTGCCGGCGAAACCCTAATGTTTCTTGGGCTCCGGTGTCTTCCTCCATCTCCGATTTGGTCATTCGTCAAGGCATCGCCCTTCCCGTACCTATTCACTTTGAGTTTGGGTCTGGCATCGCCTTGGGTTGGAAAGAGTAGGTTGACAGCGAGTTATCGGATACACATTTCATGGGTTTGCTTCAGAGAGCCGGTGTTCTAAAGGCCGTCGTTCTTTCCCAAAGCCTTTCCAACTTTTGAGACCTCTACAATCTTCGCCATTTAGTTCACCGATGATGTTCCACCACTCACACATTCTTCTTTTCTTGCGGCGAACTCACGGTTACTCTCGAGGACGTGGCTAATCAGTTTCTTTTGCCTATTCTTGGGGATGTTGATCCTGCCGCTATTGAGCTTTTCCTAGAAGAAGAAGACATTGAAGCAGAGTTGAAGAAGAGGATGGCCGAAAATGCTAAGCTGTCTTATTGGGTTAGTTCTTCTTCCAAGTTTTCTATTGTTGCTCGTCGTGCTGCCTTTATTGCTTTTTGGCTTTCTAAGTTTGTCTTTGGGTCCCATCCCTATTATGCCATAAAGTCTTTGTATTTTCGTATGGCCATTAAAATATCTACTGGGGTGAGTCTGTCGTTAGCCCCCATGTTTTTGGGGCATTTATATGTGCAACTGGACATCCTACGGAGTGATGAGAGTCAGGCTGGTTTCTACCACATAGTTGCTTCTTCTGTACACAACACTATTCTGCAGCAGTTGTTGTTTGAGCGTTGTGCTCAATACTTGGCGAAGTGTAGGCCTATCAGATTTGCTAAAGAGAAGTACCAATCTTGTCCGCGGGCCATTACTGATTTTTGTGGCAGGTTTGAGCTTGATTTTCCTTTGGCTTTTCGTTGGTCCGATTTGAAGCCCATTGATTATTCTATTGTTGAGTCATTTGATGAAGGTGTTGGTTTTTCCTGGAGAGCTTATAGACAATTGCGTCCTGGTTACACTTGTGCTGATTCGGTAATGGGTCTGTTTGTTGATACCGTTGGTACTACTACCCCGTTGGCTGGCTTTGATGAGACGGGTATCACATATTTGGCTGCCATTAATCCTGGATGGCTGCCCCATTTGGCAGATGAGGGTGTTAGGTTTGTTCATTACCCTGCCAACTAAGTGAGGAGACAGTTTGGCCTGGATCAGGATATCCCTGATGACCTCTCCTTCCTCGTAGAGTCTCCTACTTCGGCTAGACCCTTTCTGCGGCACACTGCTTTTGACTTTTGGAGAGAGCATTTTAGTGCGGTCACAGTTGCTGGTTCTTCGAGGGAAAGCCTTTGCACCGCTGCTATGCACCTCTATTGGCAGCTTGTCATGAACTCGTTTGATGCAGAGTTGGCTGGTAGTTGCGGTTTCTCTCTTATACCTCCTGAAGGACTTAGTATGGTTATCTCTCCCAATCCTCAGTTACTCCTTCCTTCTAAGTCCGTGTTGGCCTATGCTAGGAAACAGAACCAGTCTGCCATCTTTGAGTGGGACGAGGAGAAGAAGGGATGGTATTGGCACACAGGTGATTACCCCTCAGGTTAGGAAAAGAAAGTTAAAGTAGTAAACATTCCTGCGTCGGCCAAGAAAGTTCCTGCCAAGCTTAAATCTGCCAGCAAGTCCAAGTCTGCCACTTCTCAGCCTCCTGCAAGTACTACTCCTGCCAGTAGAACACGAGGTAGTAAAAGGAAGACAACTCCCCATCCTGTGTCTGCCGCTCAGCGAAGAGTAAGTTTCTAAAAACTTTTTCTTGCTTTGTCTTCCAAGTACATATATATATATACTTCATCCCTTTTTTTTTTACTTTTTCTGAATCCCGGCTGACCTTTTCCTTGACTCCTTTTCTTATCCCTTTTGCTTTTGCAGTCTAAACACAAGGAGGATATGTCAACCGCCCGTCCTATTATGCTTGAGGAACCCGAATCAAAGGTATGTTTCTTCTTGCTCCTGCACGTGTCCAATCTACTACATTTTTTGTTTTTGGTTACTTCATTCGCCCAAAGCATTAATTCGGTCCTCATACCTCTTCTTTGTTTTGTCTTTTAGGATGAGCTTGAGCCTCTTTCCATATACCGCCCTACGGCCGATGAGCTTTTTGCCCCCATGGGCACTCCTAATGAGGGCTCTTTTAATGGGGTCGAATTTCCAGCATCTGCTTCTTCTACAGCCACTACCTCTCCTACTGGACCGGTACCCATGGATGAGGGTACTCATATTGAGGAGGTTAGTGAGGCCACCCCCACTCCTGCCATGACACCTTCTGTTCAAAGGGGAACCACCCCCTTGCTGTTACCGAGATTAAGGTTACTCCTGCTGCACCTCTCGTCATTTCCACTGGTGACCCTTTTGCTGTGCTTTCTCAGGCAGTGTAGGACGTTTCCTCTTTGGTAGTCACCCCCTCTTCTATCCCTGTTTCTGCCACGCGTGGGTCTCGTGCTGAATTGTCCTTAGAGGAGTCTGAGGAGATCTTTGAGGATCCTGAGGATGAACCTGGCCTGGGGATGAGGATTTCTGAATCTGAGGAAGAGGATAGTGTTCCACCCGAGGCAATGGGTATGTGCTTTCTTCCTTAACTTTTTTCTTCTTTCTCCGTTAAGTTTTATTCTTTTCCCTTTTTATTCGCATGTCTATTTCTCTGTTTGCAGAGACTTTTGGGGAGTTAGGCATTTTAGCAGACGTGGGGGTGTCTGCGGCAGCTTCTCCTGCCATGCCCACAACACCTATTCCTACCACATCTCTTATACCAGTTTCCACCATATTTACAGTGTCTGTTTCTGCAGTTCCTTCTGTTCCTGCCTCTGCTTTCCCCACAGCCTCTATTACTGCTAGCTCTGGTAAGTTTTATATCTCATTTCTTTACTTCTTCTTCGTGGGCTTCTCTTCCTTTTATTCTCACCAAGGTTCCTCATTTCAACCTTTGCATTCTTCGACAGATCCACCTCCTACAGTGCCTTCTCAATTTGAGGTGGGGCAGTAGCTCTGCCACCCTTCCAGATCCTGCGGGCGAGGCTGCGGCGCTTTTTGATTAGTCCGTAGTCAACGACCTTGATCCTGCTTCTTTCTAGGGCTCCGGACCCCTTTACATAGATTTTCATGGCTTCAGAATTCCTACGAACTGTGCTCTTCATTTGGCGATGATTTATGACAGTCATGGGGACTTTATGCAGGGATTCCGACTTGGCCGATCAGTCAAAGAGCATTTCTTAAGAATGTTAGGCAGCGTGCTGAACGACATCGAGCACAACTTTGTGGATACTGTCTCCACCGAGAGGATCCTGCAATGGAGGGCTGCAGTACAGGAGCTTAGCAGCGTTGGCTTTGCAGTGGAGTTCGTCTTGGATCACCTTCGAGAGATTGCTCGAGCAGTTTTCATGAGGAGAGTCCAGCCTACCGTTGATGCTATTGACTCTTGCCTTGCGGTTTTGAGAAAGGAAGTGGCAGATTTGGAGGGCCTCTGAGAGCGTCTTCTTTCCAGTGTAGGAGGACTTGGTCGTTTTGGGGATCAGTCACTTATTTCCGAACTTTATTGATGATGATGCAGTTTCTCCCCTATTTTGTTGTTTTTTCTTTTGCCTTATTACTCTGTCCAGTACATTATGCTTCCTATAACATCTATTTGGGCTTGCTTGCCACAGTTTAGGTTTTGTAATTTAACTTTATGATGCTACACTTATGATGCTACACCTTGCTACTTTGCTATGATATATGATAACAAATACTTCGTGCTTTTCATTGCACGAAAGCAAGTTACAAAATTTGATTTGTGACATAGTCATTTTTGAAAGATAAAGAACAGAGCAAAAGAAAAACATGACAGCTTTTAACAAAACAAAAAGGTAAGGGATAATCACATTACTTTTCTCCTTAGGCATAGTAGCGTTTCAACCATTTCCCATTGATGGGATCCATTAAGTCCTTTCCATCCATCTGAGTCAAGCGATAATATCCACTTGGATGCGCTTCTCTTATCACAAAGGGTCCTTCCTTCCCACTTAGGTGCAAACTTTGATGGTCCTGCCAGGGCTCTCCTAACGTAGTCTGCCACTTTTAGGACCAGTTGTCCTTCCGCAAATATTTTTTCTTTAGTCATCCTGTCGTAAGCCTCAGTCATTTTTTGCCTGTATCTGCGGCTGTGTTCTTGAGCTTCTTCTCTTCTTTCATCAAGTCCTTCCAAGTCTTCACACCTCTCTGCCGCAAAAACTTCTTCATCATTCTCCTTTTCTTGCATCTGCATGACTCTCAGGAATGGGGTCATCTTTTCTGCTGGGCTCACTACTTCAGTTCTGTAGACCAAGGAGAAAGGTGAAAAACCTGTGGCTGACTTAAGTGAGCTCCTGTAAGCCCAAAGAGCGTCTGGCAGATGCGTTACCCATCCTCCCGTATATTCTTGGCTCATTTTACTAATGATTTTTATGAGAGTTTTGTTCATTGTCTCCACTTGCCCGTTTCCTTAAGGGTAATATGGTGATGACCGGTGATGTTTGATTTGATAAAACTCTAGCATTCTCCTCACCTCGCTATTGACAAAAGGTGTGCCGTTGTCACTGATGATCCTGTGAGGAACTCCAAACCTTACGATTATGTTTTCCTTGATAAAGTTTGCCACTGCCCCTCCTGTGGCTTTACAAAGCGGCACTGTCTCTGCCCACTTAGTAAAGTATTCCGTAGCTACTAGTATCCATATGTATCCTCGCGATGGCGGATTCACCGACCCAACTAAATCAAGACCCCAAGTATGGAACGGCCATGGTGTGACCATGCTATGCAAGTTCTGTGGATGAGTGTGAATCAAATTGGCTTGTACTTGGCAACTGTGGCACCTTTTCACAAATTTTGTCATGTCCCTTTTCATGGTAGGCCAGTAATAGCCCATTTGCAGCAGGCACCTATAAAGCTTTTTCTTTCCCTAGTGTTCCCCACACTCCCCTGAGTGTATTTCTCTTATCATTTCTCTTGCCTCCTTAGGGCATGAACACCTCAAGGGGTCTCCATCATACCCTTTTTTGAAAAGGGTCATATTATGCAAAAAATAGCGCGTTGCTAGCCTCCTGAGCTTATATTTTTCGCTGTGCTTTTGCAGCAAGATGCCTTCTGTTAGGTACTGTATAAATGAGTTTCTCCAGTTCTCGCTGACGAATGCAGCATAACTTTCTTCTTTGTCTGCCGCAAGTTGGCAGTTCTCACACTGGGTTTGGATTTGGTCTGCATTTTTGCTCATGGTTGACCAATAAAAGCCCGCCCTTTGAAGTCTGTGGTAAAGGCTGACTTCTCCTCAAGATCCACAAGTCTTTTCGTGTACTTCTTTCAACTTTCTCTGGGCCTCCTTTTCTCCTACACATCTGGATAAGATTCCGCCTGGCATCCTGCGATATAGCTCTCCCTTCATTAGGGCGTAGTCTTTGAGTACTTTTAGTTCCATGGCTTCTTCTCCTCCCGTCAAAACTTCCTTCATGGGTGTCCGCCAATCTCCTTCGCAGTGTTCCTCTTGGAACCTTTCTTTTAACACTTCAATTATGGATTCTTCTCTCTTGCTGACCTCCACTCTGGTGCTTTCCCCTTCAAACATTACTTGCAAACCTAGTGCGGCCAATGCATCGACAAATCGATTCTCGTTTCTCGGGGTATGTTCTATTTCGAAAGTTAAGAACTTTTCTTCCATCTTCTAGGCCATTGCTCTGTACGGGGCAAGACTGGGTTCTTTTAGGGAAAAACTCCCTTTGGTCTGGCAGACTACCAAGTTGGAATCACCTAATACCTTCAAATGTTTAACTCCCATCTTAAGAGCTGTGGCCAGCCTAGTTAAGTAAGCTTCATATTCTGCCGTATTGTTTGAACAGGGGAACTCTAGCTTGAATGATAGTGCTACTGCTTTATCTTCTTTATGATACAAAACTACCCCAACCCCTCCAGACTAGGCGGTAGAAGATCTGTCGAATTTCATTACCCACTATTCTCTGAGTTCCTCTGCCATGGCTACTTCCCCTGGAACTTCGTCGTCTAACGGAAATTCTTCCTCCCCTGGAAACTGTGCCAATAAATCTGCTATAGCCTGGCTTTTCACTACTTTGGACGCCCCCATTCTCAAGTCATACTGTGATAGTTGTAATAACCATTGTGATATCTTGCCAGAGAGGATTGACTACTGTAATAAAGCTTTGATGGCATGGGACTTAGTCATCAGCCATACTTCATAGGCCAAGAAGTAATTGCGTAATCTTTGTGAGGCATAAACAATAGCCAAACATGCCCTTTCTTCCCTTGGATAACAAGTTTCTGTGTCTTTCTGGGTGCGGCTGATGTAATATATTGGTTACTCGATGCCACCTCCATCTTCTTGGGCAATTAAGGCACTGATGGCATATGAATTGGTAGCCATATAAAACAGTAATGGCTTTTTGTGTATTGGGGCTTGAACTGTAGGGAGGTTCATCATGATCTGCTGCAGTCTTTTGAAGGCCGCCTGCTACGCTTCTCCCCATACAAAACTTTGCCCTTTCCTTAGTAGCTTGGTAAAGGCCGAAGTGATTGATGCCAACCCAGGGATGAATCTCCGGATATACGAGACTTTCCCCAAGAAACTTTTTAGTTCTTTTATCGTAGTTGGAGGTCTCATAGTTGTGATGGCCATAGCCTTTGCTGGGTCAACATCTATCCCCCTGTTGTGCACTAAGAAGCCTAGGAATTTCCCTGAGGATACACCAAACGCACATTTGAGGGAATTCATTCTCAACTTAAAGGCTCTGCACCTTTCGAACATTTTTTTCAGCACATGGAAATGTTCTTCTCTCTTCCTTAACTTAACTACTATGTCATCCACATAGTCTTCTAGCTCCTGATGCATCATATCGTGAAATATAGTCGTCATTGCCCGTTGATAAGTTGCACCTGCATTTTTCAACCCGAAGGGCATCACAGTGTAATGGAAGTTTCCCATGGATGTTCTGAAAGCGGTTTTCTCCGCATCTTTTGATGCCATTCTGATCTGGTTATATCCACTGAAACCATCCATGAATGAGAACATTGCCCTTCCTGCTGCGGAATCTATCAATAAGTCCATATTGGGCAATGGGAATTCGTCTTTCGGGCATGCTTTGTTGAGATCCCTGAAATCTACGCAACACCTGATCTGGCCATTCTTCTTCTTCACTGGCACTATGTTGGATAGCCAGCGAAGATGTTGAATAGGCTTAACGAATCTTGCGGCTAGCAGTTTCTATACTTTTTTGACTATCTGTCATTCTATTTCTGTGTGAAATATTCTGGCAGGCTGAGCTACTGTCCTGGCCTGCGAGTCCACATTTAACCTATGTGCTACTAACCCAGGGTCTAGCCCTGGCATTTCACTGTAGTTCCATGCGAACACGTCTCTGAATTCTTTTAGCAATAGTACCAATTCCTTTTTCTCATCTTTTGTCAAGCTCGCACTAATTGAGATCGGTCTCGGCCCTTGTGAAACATATCCTAGGTCAACTTCTTTCATTTCCTCTTTTGCCATGACCTGCATTTCCTTTTCGGCTACAACTCTTTTGTATTCCTCTTCGTTACTTCCTTCCTCTGGACTTTCTTGGACTCTGCAGCACATCAAACCCTCGTGCTGTTCTTCCTGGGTGGGGCCAGTCTGGGTTTCAATTGCGGGCCCCATGTGCCTTCATAATTTGTAAATAATTCTACCATCAGAGCCTCGAACTCTAATGCATTGGGGTGCCTTTTCAAATCCTACGGTGGGCGTCTCTTTCCTTCGCCTCTTTCTTGCCTAATAACTCCCTTAGATCGGGTTCTGGGTCATTCTGGACATCTTCCCATCTAGGCACAAAAGTACCTAGCGGCCTTGATATTGATCGTAGAACATAGTTTCTACTAAGTGAGTTTCTGCTTGTTCGAATGGTGAGGGATTCGCGGCTATGCGTATCATCCTGCCGTTCAATATTCCTTTCACACATTGGTGATAGGTGGACGGGACCAGCCGGTGTTTATGCAACCATGGCCTCCCCAGAAGCACGTGGTAGGATACTTCAGTTTTTACCACATGGAACCGTGTTAAAGAGGCTATGAGGCCCACTTTCAACCACAACTGAATATGGCCTACTATGTACTCGCCCCTTCCACCGAACCCCGTTACTTTCATTGGACATCCTTGAATCTTCCTTTCTGAAATTCCTGCTGCCTGCAGAGTGCTCAATGGAATGAGATTCACAGAAGCACCTGTGTCTACTAAAGCTCTCTTTATGGGGATTTGATTTATGGATGCCGCCAAGTACAAGGGTCTCCTGTGGTCTGGATGCCCCACTTCCATATCTTCCTCACTAAAAGTGATTTCAGTTAACTCCTGTAAGAAAGCCCTTTCATCTGATATTTCTGCCGATAGACATTCTACTCCTGCACCAGAGGCAATGCTCACCAAGGCCTCTGTGGCTACCTTTCTTTCCTTTGCTAAGAGTTCCAGCTGATCAAACAAATTTCTGAACTTGGAACTCTGTTGTAGAGTGGTAATGGCCGCCGCAGGCAAAGCCATGTTTTCTTCTTCGTCTTTTCCTAGGTCAACACAAATTACCACTACTGCTACACCCTTCCCTTTATGGTTTGGGAGTGGGTTTCTTTGGACTTTCTGCTGGGACAGTTCTAAAGTCCCTTCCTTTATCCTGCGGTGCACTAGTCTGCGGAACGCCCAACATTCTGCGGTAGGATGTTGGACATAATTGTGTAAACGACAAAAACGTGGGTCCCTCCTTTCTTCCTCTGTGGGCTCCCTAGCGACCTGGTTAGGTTTGAAAATTCCATCTGCTATCCATTTATCTAGCAGTACGTCTAATTCTTTTGAGGTGCATGGTATTGGTGGGGGAGTGTCGTATTCCCTCCCCTCAGTCTTCCTTCTCCGTTCTCCAGTGGATACCGCCATTGCCTGTGGGGCGTTTCTCTTGTCCGAGCTTGGTTTCACAGACTGGGCCGTCTTTCTTGCTTTCTGCAATAGCTGGGCGAATTGGGAGATTTCCAAATTTTCGAGGACTGCCCTGTACTCCCTGATCATATTCGTCATGCACATCTTAACTAGCGTCCTTTCTTCACAATGGTCATAGCAATCGAGCGCTATGTCCTTGAATCTTTTGATATGTTCCATCAAGTCTTCACCGTTTCTTTGTTTGGTTGCTTACAGGGTTGCAAGCGTCACCGTTTCTGCTCCATGGAAGTACTTGGTACAGAACACATCCACCATATTATCCTATGTTGGGATCGTTCCTGGCTTTAATCCAATGTACCAGGTGTAAGCCCGGTCACACAATGATTTAGAAAATTCTCGAAGACATAAGTCCTCGTCTGCGGCATAAGGGCCAAGTGTATCAATGAACTTGCTCACGTGCTCAACAGCACCTCCCTTTCTACCATCGTACTGCGCGAAAGCCTTTGGTTTATACCTCTCAGGGTATGGTTTGCTGAGTACCCTCAATTGGTAGGGAGGCCTTCATGCATAGAACCTCTCCTTAGGTGCCCTGGCCCTTTCCTACTCCAAGAGAGTGACCACCTCAGCCATAGTGATGAAACGTTGTTCTGCATTGTGTGGGACACCTCCTGCCGGTGTCTCTTCTTTGTCTGTTGCATGCTCCGGGTCATGCTGGCTTCCTTTTTCTTTCATCTTATCAGCTTTCAACTGACGGATTTCTTCCATCATTTGCTGCTGCTAGTGTTGTAATGACTGTAAGACTTCGATGAAAATGTTGGCATTGTCGGTAGGGATTCTTGGTGGTAGTTGGGGGTCAGCCCCCATTCCGTTGGCACCTTCTGCTTGGTTAGGTTGCGGTTTGTGAGGTGTTATAGGCCTGAACTCTGCTTATGAGGGTACAACACTCATATTTCAAGTTATCCTAGACTTTGAAGGCATTTGTTTGTGTGGGCTTTCATCCCTGTCTGTTTCTCAACTCCCTAGTGGAGTCGCCAATTTAATATAGGGGCTTTTTTTGTGTTTGGGCTGGGCTGCCTCCTACAGTGATGGGCCCGAATGTGTTTCTAAATAGGAAAGTTGAGACCGGCCCAATTGTAACTCAATTTAGGCCGACTTGTGCACAAACTTAGCCTTGTCTGCCAGGAACACCCATACGGCAAACAGAGCTATTACAACAAGATTACAGCAGGCAGATATAATGACAATAAAAGGAAAACAGAGTGCAGTAGCTTTTATTAATAACAAAGACTGAATATGATAGTAGTAATAATGGTAATAATAATAATGGCTTTTATAAGAAAGAACAATTGATTGAACGATGATGGAAGTTAATCAAAAATAAACATCAAGCCAAAACCGAGTCTGCAATGACAAAAAATCAAAGAGGAAGAACACTTCCTCTCAATGAAACTAACCTCCAGGAGAATATCCTGCTGTGGGGATTAATGACTTTGAGGGAATCGGACCTAAGTGATAGATGCCTGAAGAAAGTTCTTACTGCTTAATTGTTCCTTAGAGAGTGGGATTTTGAGGAGGAGAGAAGAGAAAAGATCTATTGGTGCATGCCCATTATCCTCACTATTTGTTTTCTTATCTTTCCTTCTTTTCTTTTATTTTTCTTTTTAGTTTTCTTTCTATGTTTTCTCCTCCCCTGTTTTTCGGTCCCTTCTACAGGGCACGGCAAGGATCCTTTTATAGGGCTTGCCATGATTGTTTTTTACCATTTTGCCCTCTAACGACCTTTATCTGGTCTGGGCATGCTTGCCAACCACCGTTTGTACACTACTTACCCTCGCTAGACAAAAACAGGTTTGTGTTGTTTCTGTCCGCCGTGGCACTGTCTTCTGCCGTGACTTAAATGCTCTCTCTCTCTCTTCCTATGGCATGCACCCAACGTTCCCTCCCCAGCCTTACCTCTTTTGGGCGGTCTGTCATCCCAGCAGGACGTACCTCCCAAAAGGGTTTGGACAGGGAACGTAAAATAAATCTTTTCCCCCCTCCCCACCACCAAACCACACCCCCCCTTACCTCTTACCATTGACCCATGGCCCCACCACGACCCATATTGGCTAGGTACAGGCTGGTGGCACCTAGGCCTTGCGCATGCTTCCCTATTATGTACGTTCAAAGCCTGCCTGCGGCTCATGTGTTTGCTGTGATCTGGAGCTTTGTTTGCATTCGTCTACCATACTTCTTTGTTCTTTCATGTGGGCCGTTCTGTACTTTCACTGCTTCCCTTTGAGATTGGGCTTTTCTTAATATTGGGTTTCACATCTCTCTTGGCCCATTTCTCGGTTTATACTTATGTCTTGTTTCATTACTTGGCTTTTTCTGCCATGATGATATGTTCCTGCTAGGCTTCTTTCAAGCCTGCCGTTTCATTCTTTCCCCCAGCGACTTAAGAGAGCCTGCTGGTGTTCTTACTCATGGGCTTCATTGTCCCTTTTTTTTTCCCCTTGTACCTGCGGCCCTTTTACTTTCCTTGGGCTTCTTCGACCTATTTACTAATTTTGCATTCCCATGGGTTTTTACTAACTTGATTAGGCTTCCCCAGCCCAATTTTCTCATTCTCATCCTTGGGATTCATGGGCTTGCCATCAACCCCTACTTTCTTTGTTTACATTGTCTTGGGCTTGCCGCGGCCCATTCTTACTTTTTCATACCATACATTGCCCATGGGTGTCATTTCTCTCTTTCCGGGCCCTTTGAACCCATTTGCTTTCTCAAGACCTATTTATTCATGTTATGGGCCTATGTTCTATTATTCCTGCCGCTTGGGCCTAATAGTCTTATTCTATGCCTACCACTCTTATTACCTGCTTTGCTGTGTTGGGCTGGCTTTACAAAAATGACCCTCAACACTTTTTTTTGTGGTTATTTATTATTATTTTGTTTTAATTGGGCATTATTCTTTAATAAGGATACATGAGTAAATTTATTCAAACTCATTTTTTTCATTCCTCTACTTTTCCATTTCTAATTTTCAACTAAACAAAAATAAGAGAAAATAAAATTTTTTCTATCATCTTACTTTTTTATTATTCCACTATTTTCTATTTTCCCACTTTTTCATTTCTCTCATCAAACCATTAAGTGAAACAGACGTAGTCATAGGCTACCACCTGGTCTTTATTTATTGGTTGGGTCATGGGTGTACTGCTATGAGACACTACTGTGCGGTCTTCCTGAACCAAGTAAACCCTAATTCCAACCTCCAATCTATCAGATATCACCTATAAAAGTCACCTAATCTCTTTAGCCTTTAAAAGGAAATCCCAAATGGAAAAGAGAAAAAGAGAGCTGCCGTCTCTGAACAAAAGAGCGATCGGTAGCTCCTCTTTAAGCTGTTGATTCCGGAATCAGGTATATAACTTAGTGACCCCCACGGTCACCCATCTCTTTCTTTTTCTTTTTTTTTTTTTCTTTTTTTTTTTTTTTTTTTTTTGTTTTTGTTTTTTGTTTTTTTGAGTTTGGAAATATAACCCAGTATTATTATTATTATGCACCAAATAGCCCCTTGCTTCTTCAAGTTCAGTGGCAAGGAAACATAGAGAAAAGGGTTTCAGGGTGCTAAATTGACACTTTGGCACTAACATTTTTATGCTGTGAAAAAATTAAAAAAATTCCTTTGCACAACTGTATTATGCCAAAAATAATGGAATTACATTTTTGTGCATTTTATTGGGTAAATATTTATGTTTATGTTTTTTATTTTTAAAGTTGGCAAAGCAAAATGATGAAGTTCTATGCTCTGAATTTGATGTGGAACATATATTATGTATTTGCCTTCAAAGTTCTCTGATTGCTTTGCTACATTAGATTGTGTATGGTAGTAAACTGCCTATTTTTGAGTACTTATATAAAGGGTCATTATGTATATTATAGTTAAAATTATGATCTGATTCTTATTTTCAACATATATTGATGTCTCTTAGTGGGTCTTTACAAACTTTGTTTTCGATGCCTTTTAAGGTATCAATGTGATTTCTTGATTATTAATTTCTGAAGATAAAGCTATTCTGGCAAGAAGCAAATCAATATTACGAGATTATTATATCCGAATATGATGTAGAACTCTATTTCATGTTGGCTTTCAAAGTTCTCTGATTGCTTTTTTTTTCTCAGTTCAAGCAAATCTTTCAATCGTCTAATGGATCATTTATATATATATATATATATATATTATTGTTTTTTGTTAAGTTAAAAAAACTTTCTAATATGTTAACACATCTTATTCTTTCTGTGAATTCCTTAAACTGGTTTAAGGTCTCTCTGCGTATGTGGTGAGGGGTCAGAATTGAAACTCCAAATTAATAACTTTAGAGGACATATGTGGATAAGGAAGAGTCAGTTGGATTGTGAATTTAGAAGATAATACGAATAAAGCTATATGCTTGGTTGGGGGTACTCAAATGCCATCACAATTGTAACAACCTAATCTTCTTTTAAATGCTTTTGATATGTCATGGCTCTCTATCTTTTTGATAATTTCATGAAATATTCATTAAACTGAAAACAGAAATATAACTAAGAGAGCAGACAACAGCTGGGGGATAAAAACAACAACAAATTATACCCCACTCTCCCCCAATGAACTCAAGAGCCCAGCACTTAACATGTGTTTGCTTATTACAGTTTTGAGTTTTCTTTCCTTGGGCTCCGGCAACCCTTTCTAAAAGCCCCCTCTGCGGGCATAAAGGGGGAAATGGTGAGCTCATTGAAAGGAGAGAGATTATTTGTGGGAAACGGGCAGTGTGGAATAAGGGCCTCAGATGCACACAGGGACGGACCCAGGAAGAGGGCAAAGGGGGCCCGGGCCCCCCCTGGGCCCAAAAGAAAATTTTTTTAGCAAGTAAAATTTTCCCAAAAAATAAAAAAAAGGGCTTGGGCCCCCCTGAGATTTTAGCTCTGGCCCCCCTAGTTTTTAGCTCCGGCCCCCCTCCCAAAAATCATCAACCCCTTCCCTTAGCCCATCATCCGGCCAGCTTAGAGTAGAGCCCATGACCCATGTCAATCTAAAAAAAAAAACTCAACTCTCAGCAGTCCAAAACAAACGGAGAAGGCAAAAAACAAAGGAAAAAAAAGAAAAAAACAAAAAGAAAAGTGAGAAGCAGAGCTGCGACTTGCGAGACAGAGATAGAGATAGAGATAGAGAGTACAGAGATGAGAGACCCATCTTGATCAGATTTAGAGGCTCGTGTCGCCATGACGGAGAGAGACAGAGAGCGAGACGAGAGCGAGAGAGTGCGAAACCCAGTTCATTACAGCAGTACCCACGCCGGCGAGAGCCAGACCCACGCCGCCACGCGTGACAAGACCCACTTGCCGCCGCCACCGCCACCGGTCGCCGTTGCTCGATCTGCCTAGCGAGCCCAGCTTCGAGCCTTCACAATTCACAGGTATTTACTCTTATATTTTCCTTTAAAACCTTGTGATCTGAGAATCAAAGAAATTGTGCTTGTGCCTTGTGGACTTGTGGTGTTTTATGTTTGTGTTTTTATTAATGAGTGATGAACTGAACTGATTTGGTGATTGTGAATTGAATCTATGCTGTCAACTGTGGCTGCTGCCTGTGGTGTTTTTTTTTTTTTTGGGCTTTTTGGCTTTGTGACTCTTGCATTATATAGATAAAAGAGATAGATAGAGAGAGTAGACTGTAGATTTTGTAGAGATAGTCAGATAGTTTTTTCTTTGTTGACTGGTAATTGGGCATAATAATAGGGAAAAGTTTTTGTTAGTAGTGTTTGTGTCTGTAGTGGGATTCATTGAGTATTTGGGTTAGTGGGATCATTTTCAGCTATAAAAGTTGTCAAAACTGACCTTCAAAACAAAATGGAAAATGATTTTTTGACGGACTCTTTGATGTTATACATTGAAAAGGATATAGCTTCGACATTTAGTTTGGATTCAACATTAGATGATTTTGAAGATTTGAAAGAGCGTCGAGTTCTCTTTTTATAGATGATTATATAAAGAAACTATAGTATTTCGTGTCTTTTGTTTTTGTTAGTAAATTGTATCTTAATATATTAAGAAACAATGATTTTTGGGTATTTGTCTTGGTTGATAGTTTATTAATACTATATGGATACGTATTTGAAAATTTTTTTTTCGCTTATCTCCGGCCCCCCCCGGCATAAAATCCTGCGTTCGTCCCTGGATGCACACAATAGAGAGCCAAAAACCAGGGTCTTGACAATTCCAGTCCTACCCTTCACAGAAAACTCTTGGGAATCACAGGAGAACCCAGTTGAGGAGGGCGTTGGGCTCAAAGTGTTGTTGGAGCTTGTGTGATTTGACAGATCTATTGAGCGCACCTGCTCCGGATCCAGCCATGACATGGCTCTCTCTCTTTTCTTCACTTGCCAATGAATGGAAATTATAGTGTTTTAATAATGGGAACTTTTATGTGAATGCTGGCACCAAAATTCATAGCCGGTTATGTACGCATATTTCAGACTGTACGAGCATGGTACGATATTTAAATCCTTCTTTTGCTTGTTCATTTTTTAGCTTGGCTTGTCTTTGAAAAATGACTAGTGGAGCCGAACAGGGGAGAGACATGCTGGCTTTGTGATCAAACAGCTATTTTTGCAAGCGATCATATGCCACTTTTCTTATTCTATTTCTTCAAAAACTATTTTTGGTGGCACGTACTTGTTTCTTTCAACTACAACAACCAAACCAAACCTTAGTTTCAAAACTTTGGGATGGTTGTTTCAATGATTAAAGAAAGTGTTTTTATTGTTAAACTTTTTTTATTAAAAAAAAAAAACTATACAGGATCTTTGGGATAGTTGTTTCATTCAATTTTAATATTATTAAAACGTAGGATCATTCACAATATGTGCATTATTCTTTCACGAATGGAATGAAAAATTTCATCTTCCATGTATTTTTCTATAAGGACAATTGCAAACATTTTTCTCAAGCAATTTCTTTGTTCAACATAATTATTAAAAATAACATTGCACAAATTCCCCCTTAAATACTCTTTTTTTTGGAGGGGCGGGGGTGGGGAGTGGGGTGGAAATCATTCTTTTTTAGGATATTAACATGCTTGGTGTGTGTGTGTCTACTACACAAAAAATGTTGCTTAAAAGTTTTTGGTGGCCAAAATAGTTTCTTTAATATTGTAATTGTTTATATACATCCAACGAGCTGCATTTCTAAGAAAAAAAATTTTGTTAAATAATTACAATAAATAATAATAAACCTGCGGTTCATCTTTTATTTACTTCTACGTTGACAACAAAAGGGCTAAAATTGAAATGTGATCATTCTGAGCTTGAAGTTAAAAAACTCTAACATAGATAATAGATTAGATCTTGAGGGTGTTTGTACTTAACATTTTTTGTACTTTTATTTTAGTCCATTTATTTCTTAAACTTCAAATATGTGCTAAATTACTCGTGTCGCTTTGCCATTCATCGTCCAACTCACATGGGACACAAAAATTGGCAAAACTCATCTGCTTAACCAATTCAGAAAGAGAGAAACATAGGGTATGTTTTGAATCACCGTAAAGGTTATATTGGATTAAGAATCTATATTACAGGGAATATAAAGCCTTCATATAATAAGTATTCCTATTCAACGTTTAGTGATAACTCAGGCTGAATTTGTATTCAATATTTTTGTAATATTTGATAAGTGAGTGGTATGGCATTATATTTTTGTTAAAATTTCTAAATACTCTTCTAAAAAAAACTATATATTTACATTTTTTGTGGCCTTACTATGCATTTGTATGTACTAGCCTCATCACAAAAAACATGTGTTTTTATTTTACATATATAATTTTTATTTTGAGAATCTAATTTATAAGTGAATAAAGCAATTTGAAAATTAATAGGAGAGTGATCTTATTTTTTAGGCAATGTTTTAGTAATAGTTAGAGTTGTATTTTAATTGGGTTGTTTTTTAATTTTGTTTCTACTTAAATATAAGGATATAGGGGAATTTTTTAACCAATAATAATAATAATAATAATGAGGATTCCAAATAAAACAAATGTGAAGAATTGGGAGAGTGTACTATTCATTGAATTCGTGTTTCTGTCCAGAGGGTGGGCTCCTCTTTTTGGGCTTTTTTGTTTCTGGCAATTAAGATAGTAGTGGTTAGAGCATTCTCATTCGAAAATTGTATCATATCTTATTTTACCAATTACCATACCATTTTATAATACTCCAGCATCCTAACTTTTATTTTACAATATAACACATTAAAATAATATTTTTAAATAATAAAATAATATATTCCAAAACTCAAATAAAAACAAAAATCCAAAACCCAAATCACCTCTACCACCACCACGAAGAACATTTCACATTTCCCACAAAAGTATTTCCTAGAAAAATGATACTCTCTCTCTCTCTCTCTCTCTCTCTCTCTCCGTATAGAAATGCTGTTGTTTTCATATATGAATTAGATTGGAAAATACGTTTTCAACTATTTTCTTACATATAAAAAAGAGATTGCACTTTTTTAGATTTTCTTCATTGTCCAATTCAATGAACACTACTAAAGCGCACACAAAAAACTACCAATCTACAGATGCAGCTAATTCCACAAACCTCACTTGTTCAACATCCTCCTCTATTGCAATAAAACAAACAAAATAGGTGCAATTAAAAACAACTAAAACCAGTAACAACAAGCATTACCCTTCAAAATAGGGACAACCAAGTCACAAAATTCACTCATGAAATCTCCCCCAACTCAACTAATCGCAAATTGCTATATTTTTTAAGTCTTATCCAATTCAATGAACACTACCATAAAAAAGTGTAAAACCACAACACAAGTCTATAAAATGCACTATCATTGCACAAGCTCCTCTTTGTCTATCACATTCTTTGTGGCATTACAACAAACACAAGGAGTGCAACAACAAAAAAAAACCACTAAATTTGTGAAATTCATTCATGAACATCAATCACATTTCACTGTACCACAAAAACCTAACTACAAACTAAACCCAAAAACACAAATTAACCCTTAGAAACCCCAAAATCAAAATCAAATTCAAATTACACAATAGCAATCTTAGCTCCAGCTTCCTCGAGCTGCTTCTTGGCCTCTTTAGCCTCATCTTTAGAAACCCCTTCCTTAAACTTCTTAGGCAACCCTTCAATCAACTCCTTAGCCTCCTTCAAAGCCAAGCTCGTCAACACCATCATTGCCTTAATCACTGAAATCCTCGAACTGCTGGGGACATCCGCGATAATCACGTCAAACTCGATCTTCTCTTCAACAACGGCGGGTCTTGCGTCAGTTCCAGCGACGACGAGAGAAACAGGCCACCACGGCGTGGCAAGGTCACCACCACTGTGACCTTGCCATGCCAAGATCCACCACAAACAGGCCACCACTACACATTGAGAGAAACAGGGAGTGGGAGATGGAGAGACAGAGTGGGAGTGGGGGAAAGAGGACTGAAGGAGAGAGAAAATCACTGAAGGAGGAGAGAGGATTGAAAAACACAAAAAAATATAGAGAGAGAAAAAGTCAAATTGAATAAAAAACTATTATTTAGTTTTACAATTGTGCTATAGTGCGATTCTACATTTAGAATCGCACTGTAGCACAATTGCAATTTTTTTTTGCAATAGTCAGGTTTTACAAGTTCGGATGTAGTGGGGTTTTTGGGTTTTTATGCTAAATTGAACCAACATATGGCATATGCCATTCTCAATGTGAATGCTCTTAGTTATCTTAAATTGAACATCCTAAATAATTGGTTTTTTTTTTTTAATTTTTATTTTACGTATTTATCCTCGTTGGTTTAAAACTTATATAGAAAATATGTATTCATTAGATATGGGCTTATTTTTTCCTGAATTAATTTTCTTTTCACAAAAGTATAAGCAAAAAAAAAAAAAAAAAAAAAAAAAAATTACTAGCATTAGATACTGTTTTTCTCTTAAAAAAAAAAAGATACGGTTTTTCATTAAAGAATATAGTATCAAATTAAAATTGTAAAAAAGAAGAATATGCCATCTTACATGCAAGTGGGCATTGAGGGTACATGAATTGGATATGCCATCTTGCATGTTGTGGTGGACCTTTTGTGTTGTTGGGATTTGACCTCTCTTGTTATACCATGGCCCGTGATTTTGAGGTAAGATAGTTAGAACTAACTTAAGTAAAACACACCTTAGGCCAATTTGCGCACAAGTTGGGCCAACCCAGCATAGATGCTCCTTGGCAAAAGTCCTGAATGTATGGTGTGCCTATGGTACGAACAACTGTTACAACTATTACAGCAGGAAATACAATATGACAGAGTAGCTATAACATTTAACAAATAATACTAACACCTAAATAAAAGGGCGAAGGGAATCTAACAAGGTTATGGCAGAATCATACAACTACAAATAGTAAAGTTATAGCAAGCAGCTCAGTAATAAGGTAACAAACTAATCGTTCATCAATCAAAAATTAAAACTCGTTTGCCCCAAGAAATGGGCTTAGCTTTTCAACAAACACAAGTCCAACAAAGGAGCCGATCTCCAATGTGAGTAACCTCAGAGAAGGCTTCTGCCATGGAGATTACACACTTTGGAAAAAGGACCTAGATGGCTTAAACTCTAACTCTTAACTTCTCAGAGAGTGGGTCTGTCAAGAGGGAGAGAAATGGGTAGCCTGTTGATGCATGCCTCTATTCCTATCACTTATACTTTTCTTTGATTTTTGTGTTTTCGTTTCCTTTTCTCTCATTTTCATCCTTGTTCTATTTCTATTTTCTATTTCTTTCCACGGTAATGATACCTTCCCCCCCCCCCCCTCTACTGTTCACAGCTACCACCCTTTATACTGTCTACCATGATGGGATTTTCCATTTTTACTCCTCAATCACTTTTGGCTCCTTATAGGTGTTCTTCCAAGACTGCCCATTGGCCTACCGGTTGCCCAACCACTACCATTGCACTGAATGTGTTGGCTGCACCATTCCCTATTCCTAGACAAAATGGCTTGTCTTGTTTCTTACCTTCCTCTATTTTTACTACTCTCATCTTGATAAGGATTAAGCCTCTCCCTTACCTACCTCTATGACATGCATCTAGTGGTCCCAGCTCATTTTACTTCTTTTGGGTGAGATGCCATCCTAGCAGGACATTTCTTCCAAAGAAGTTTAAGCGGGAATCCCAAAATAGACCCCTTTTTCTCCCCACTGATAGACCACACCATCTAATACCCTTGACTCGTGGCCCACCTCTCATGTATTGGCTGGGTACAAGTAGGTGGTGCCTAGGCCCTTTGTGTATGCTCTACTTCTGTCTGAATTTGTTCCTTTCTGGCCTTCACGCCATTCTTGTTGCCTTCGTGTTTTTTTTATTCTACTATACGCTCTGGTGGGTGTTTAACTTTTCTGGTGTGAAGGACATATGGGCTTTTAGGCTTATGTCCCTTGCCTTTTCATTCCTTCCCTAGGCTGGGCATTGCTTGGGTGAAGGCCCTCTCCTTCTTGCCTAGCCCATGTTCTCTTCTTTCCTGTGTTCGTGGGCCTCTTGGCTAGGGATCCTACCAGGCCACTTTGTTGTTTCTGCTATATCATTACCTTTCTCTCTTTTATTTCTTGTTACTCGTGGGCTTATGGACTGATGCTCCTACTATGTCAGTCCACTTTCCACATTTTTACCTCTTTTGGGCTTTGTTGGCCCACATTCTTATTGTGCCAGTCCATTTCATTCCTTGGACTTCCTCGGCCTATTCACTTCCTCTTTACCTCTTTTACTCCCATAGGATTTTTGCTAAATCCTTTGGGCTTCCTCGGCCCAATTACCACATCTTTACTTATTATTACTTTTCGGGCTTATAAGCCAACCTAATGAATTTACTAATTCATTTATTGGGTTTCTCCGGCCTATTTACTTCCTCTTTACCTCTTATTATTCCCACGGGTTTACAGCTTCATTCTTTGGGTTTCTTCGGCCCATGTACTTCCTCTTTACCTCTTATTATTCTAGTGGGCCTGCTGGCCATCATTTCTGCCATTTCGGCCAGCTGAGCTTATTTTACTATTTTCTCTTCTCACTTTCTTCATATTGTTAGGCTTCTTTTGCTATGGGGCCTTTGTCAAAAGTGGGCATCAACACATGTCAAATTTAAAAATGCAATTTTCAATCACAACCATTGAATAAAAATTTTTTGAAAAAGTAAAAAAGTGAAGTAGTAAAAAAATACTGGATAAATTACAAAATTAGTTCCTATCCCTTACATCATTTATCAATTTGGTCTCCAACTTTTCAATTATATTAATTTGGTCCCTAAACTTTGTAATTTACCCAAAATATTTGAGAGAGAGAGAGAGCAATTGGAGCTTTTAGGGAATTTTATGTTTTATAGCTATTATGTAGGTTAAGGAATAATTATTCTTTTTTTAAATAATAGCTATTCCTAAAAACAGTTACTGTATTTTATTACAAGGTCTATTAGTATACCAAATGTGACCCTATAAAATTTTTTTTTTTTGATGAACGTGACCCTATAATTTAGGGTCGGACAGAATCATAAACCACATCAGCCCAAGAACAAAGACCAACATAACTTATGCCGAGGTAATACCTGTTATGCTCTCAAGTCTCAACTCACATACCTTTGGAACAATGCCGCCTAAATGCAACGCCTGCAAACCATTATCGCTGTTAAGAACCAAATGGGAAAAATAATGGATAGGCCTCCGAAGAAATAGAGATAAGAGGGAAATGAGAGTTAGAAAGGAAACAACTGAATTCTTATTTGCATAATCTTCCCATACAATCCTTAAGCTATTTATACAATTCATTATAGTGCTCGGCTGGACTAATTACTAACTTACTTCTATAACCGCCACCCTTGCCATCAAGATGTGTTTACAAAACAAGCATTGTAAATCTCTCTAGGTTAAAACGCATGACACATTGACACTAATGCGATCTATAGATTGTGCTACTACATTTATCCGGACAAAATTGGCCAATGCCCTTTTCGTGCAAATTATACAACCTTTTGCTCCCATTTCCAAACTAATTAGGGAAATGCTCCTATTTTATAACTCGATTTTCTTAAAATCGAGTTAAAAAAAAAAAATCTAGAGTCTTATAGTGGCGTTTTAAGGAGTCTATAGTGACGTTTTAAGGACCTATAGTGGCGTTTCGAAACTCGAGCTCCATGAACTCGAGTTATAGGCAATTTTATTTTTAAATTTTTTTACCTATAACTCGAGTTCATGGAGCTCGAGTTTCAAAATGCCACTATAGGTTCTTAAAACGTTACTATAGGCTCCTTAAAAACGCCACTATAGGGCTTAACTTGATTTTGAGAAAATCGTGTTTTAAAAGAGGAGCATTTTCCTAATTAGTTTGGGAATGGGGGTAGAAGGCTGTATAATTTGCGCAAAAAGGGCATTAACCAATTTTGTCCAGATTTATCCTAAAGCATCAATATTGGTATCATAAAAAGCTACTTTATCTATTTTACCACCTCACTTTACAAAACACCCAACATCAGTAGTTTTATTTTATCATTCTACACAATAAAATAATATAAATAACACAATAAATTTAGGCTACAGTGGAGGACCTAATAAAATATTGTTTTTTTGTTTAATATCTGAGCTACAATGCACAGCCATAGTTACAGTGCACACGCAAAGATGGCTATGCACTGTAGCTCAACAACAACAAAATTTTGGCTTTTCCTTTACTAATGCAGTCCATTTTTGTTATATTTGGTTGGTAAATTTAGCATCTCAATAATTTGCCTCCACCAATACTAATGCCCTAGTGTTTCACTAGAGAACAAGTATCAACCACTCTCTCACTTACTTGAAAGAGAGAAATATGATTCCTAGATCTCATTTCTCAATTTGGCTTTTGGGTTTAATGAATTTTTATGTCCCACTTGGGTGTCACTTGAGTTGATATTAGGTGCTTGGATAGTACAGTGACAAAATGAGTAAAATAAAAGAACATAGGTGTGTAAGTGTAATTTTTCCGAAGTTCAAGGGGTCTAAGAGCATGTTGTTGTTATTGTTGTTATTATTATTATTATTTTATTTAAAGAAAACATAGATTTTGACTTAAAAAGCAAGTGTCTAAAAGAAAAAAGAACATTTTTTAATAATTTTTTAAAGGCAGAAATCCAAAATTGACCCTCTAGCTTTCAGCTTTTGTCATTTTAGTTTTCTAACTTTCAGTTTTATTATTTTAGTCATCTAACTTTCAATTTTTTTCAATTCAGTATTTTGTTAAACATCCATTAGTAGTCTCCATTAATTGAGCCAAAACGACGCCGTTTTGTGTCTTTAAAAAAAAAAATTCGTAATTAAAAAAAAATGAAATTGTGTTATAAAAAAGAAAAGAAAAGAAAAGAATTAGGGGAACGACGTCGTTCCCCTTACCTGAAATCAAAACAGAAAATAGAAACACGATCAGTAGCCCTAAACTAAGAAAATTGAGGGAAGAAGGGAAAGGAGAAGTTTGGGCTTGGCGTATGAACGAGTCTGGGTTTGGATCTAGGTCTATGAACTGAGATTGAAAGCAGTTCCATCATGATTGAGAGATCGGGTTTGAGAGAAGTGAGACTGAGATTGAGTGAGAGAAACCAAGATTGAGAGAGAAAGACACCGAGATTAAGAGAGAAACTGAGATTGAGATATTTCGTGGTGGGCTAGGGTCCACTCCATTAGCTTTAGCTCCTTCCGAGTATAGTTTTGGGTAAGTGTTGAAATAACTCTTTCAAACTTTTATGTTTTTTTGGGTATAGGTAGTAGCAGAACAATGAATTTTGTGCTAGGTTTTGCTATGTGTTATATAAAGCTAGTGACTTTTTATGTTCAAGAGTATTTTTGTTTCATTTTGTTTGTTTACGTGGGAAATTGTTGACCAATAGGTGATATTAAATGCTTTGGGATAATCTACTTTATGTTGGACTTTGTTTTTTTTGTTTTGTTTTGTTTTTTTCTCTTTTTGTGTGGATAATATACTTTATTTGACTATCTACTGAACATCTTCACAGGCAGTTTTATTGTTTTGAAATAACTTGGTCCCCATTGGTTGTTTGCAGTGTGCGGTACTTAGAAGTTAGCACTTTATTTTTCTACTGATATTTTGGTGTGTATGGGGTACTTATGATTGTCTTTGTCAGTTAAAACACTTGTGTTGTTTGTTGACTTCTTAATTTAATACTTTCACAGTAAAGATGCTTGGTCATAATTTTACATTATATTTTCACTACAACGGAGTATTGCACCACTCGATTAAGATGAGGAAGTATATAGGTGGTAAGGTGAAAGTGTTTGATAATTTGGATTCAGACTGCTTTTCTGTACTAGAGGTAAACATTATTGTGCGGAGTTGGGTTTATTGGATTATGTCCAGTTTTATTTTCTTATGCCTGGGTTGGATCTTCACAATGGCCTAAGATATTTGTCCACTGATGCTGATACTCAGGAACTACTTAAGTGTCTTAACCATGTTGATCCTAAAATAGACATTTATGTAGACCATGTAGCCCCTGTTCAAAAACAATTGTTAGTCAAGGATGTTAGTGTAGTTGATGTTGTGAATTTGGTGGGTTGTGGTGTTGGTGTAGAGGATGTGGATGTTGATGACGTTGACGGTGATGGTGATGATAATGAAGTTGATGTGGAGGATGGGGATAAGGCTCTTGTTGATGATGAGTTTGAGGATGGTGGTAATTTGGTTGATGATGGGAATGATGCTAGGGGCAATGATGGGAATGGTGCCGTGGGAGATGTGGATTTTGAATGGTATGACTCTAACTATGATGACCCAGCTAATGAAAAGTTATATGAAATTTTTGTGGATGAGGTTGATGGCAACACTTTTCAGCCCAACATAACCCATAATGGTCAGCCCTCAATTGCCAACCATCCATTGTCACACCCACGTAATTTTACAAACCAATCTTTATCCCACTTAGATCTAGTTCCAACTCTTTTCAATTGGTCGTTGGATGAAATTCCAAGTGGATCCGAGTATGCATCCTCGAACGAGTTGCATTCAGCTGAAAATTCTGATGGTGAGAAAAAGAAAAAATTACTGAATTCAAAATTGAATACTTAAAGGATCTTGAATTTGTGTTGGGGTGTCCTTTAGGGATAACAAGCAGTTCAAAAAGTCAGCACAAGCTTACAAGTTGAAGCATGAATATGGCATCAAGTTGTCAAAAAAATGAGAAGTCTAGGGTGAAGTATAAATGTGTTGAAGATTGTCATTGGAAGGTGTCTGCAGGTAAGGATAAGGAGACAAACTTCTAGATTAGTGCGTTATATGATATGCATACATGCAGTAGGTCCTTCCATAGCAGGTAGGTTTCTGCACATTGGGTGGCAGAAAAGTATGTTGACCAATTTTAGACTAATATTGAATTTCAAGCTAAAGATTTGGTAGCTGTGGTGGAGCAGGATGTTAATGTGGAGCTTGCCTTGTCGAAGGCATATAGAGCTAGAGACGTTGCTAGAGGCATGGTAAGAGGGGACTTTTGTGAGCAATACTCCAAGGTAAGACACTACTGTGTGGAGTTGAGAAGATCTAACCTAGGTACCATAGCTAGAGTCACAGTTGCTGTCCCTGGTCATAATTTCAAAAGGGTCTATGTGTGCTTAGCTGCATGTAAAGAGGGATTTGTTCATCATTGTAGACGATTGATAGGCTTAGACGCTTGTCATTTGAAAGGTGTAGTTGTTGGCCAAATTCTAGCAGTTGTGGGTATAGATGGAAACGATGGTATGTACCCAATTGCATATGTTGTTGCCGAGGCAGAAAATAAGGAGACTTGGACATGATTTTTAGAGAATTTAATAGGTGATATAGGGCTTGTGAGAGACCATGGATGGTGCTTTATTTCAGACCAACAGAAAGGTTTGCTTCCTGGTTAAGCTGATGCGGTCCCAGATGCATACAATAGATTCTGTGTAAGACATTTGTTTGCTAACTTCAAGAAGAACCATCAAGGAAAGGATTTAAAGGACTTGATGTGGGGGGCAGCTAAGTCATCGACAACAACAACATTCAAAAGTTATATGAAGTAAATGGAAATAGTGAGCAAGGAAGCTGGTGATGAGCTAAAGGGTAGGTCTTTGTTATAGTGAGCTAGGCATGCTTTCCCCTATTATCCAAAGTGTTATATGCTATTAAATAACCTTTGTGAGACTTTTAATTCGATGATCGTGTAAGGAAGAGAAAAGCCATTGGTCATTATGCTTGAAACCATTAAAAGATATCTCTTGGTTAGGATTCGTAAGAGGAGGGATTCAATAGCTAAGTATCAAGGCTTTATCTATCATAAGATCCAAAAAAAAATTGCAGAATGGTAAAGAGGCTAGCATTGATTGCAAATCTATTTGGTTAGGTGGGACAAGGTGGGAGGTGAATAGTTGTGGCAAGCAGTTTGTGGTTGATGTAGAGAAACGTTCATGTGCTTGCAACTGTTGAAATTTGACTAGGATCCCTTGTAAGCATGCAGTGCACATAATATCTTTCAGGAAAGAACGGGCTAAGGATTATGTGCACGACTTCTATGAGAAGGATACGTATATTGCTTTATATTTGCATCATATTCAGCCATGCAATGGTTTTGATTTGTGGCCAAACATAGATGGAGATGCAATACTTCCTCCAATCCATAAAATTCAGCTAGGAAGGCCTAAGATTGATATAAGAAGAAAGGATAAAGATGAAGTTCATAACCCTTATAGGATGAAAAGGAATCAAACAAGTTTAAGATGTGCACATTATCATCAATTGGGGCAAAACAGAAGGACTTGCAAGAGCAATCAAAGACCACTAGGAGTAGCAACTACCAAGGGCAAAGGCAAGGCGGCAACTTACAAGGGCAAGGGCAAGGCAACAAGTAGTGGCAAAAAGAGGGTATTTGAATTCATTTAAATTATTTCCTTAATGCAGCAAATTGTGTAGTGCTAATGTTTTTCACATGCAGGCCGCCAACTCTGAGGAGCACTTCATGGGATTTATAGTGCAAGTATACGGTGCATTTAGTAGCCAACAAAGCAATGTATGTGTGAACAATGACTTCTATCATTGCTTGTATGATCTTATTACTTATGGAATTCATTGCTTTATATCATCTTTATTACTTATATGTACAATGGCTTCCACTAGCATACAAGTTGCCCAGTTGTCTCTTTGATTTCTCTTCTTGTTCTAAAAGATGTAATTTGCTTGCTTCAAAAGATCTTTATAAAGACATGACATTGTCAGTCATATATAGAATCTAAACTCAATCAATCCCATCCTCTTTATTACTTATATATATATATATATATATATATATCATTTTTATTACTTGGTTTTTGCTGTCAACTTCTAATGTCTATGTACTTTTCACATTCAGGCTGCCAACATTGAGGGGAACTTAAAGAGATCTAGAGCAAGAGTTGATGGTAAACAACAAAGCTACAGAAATTTTAATAGTTAACAAAGCAGCAGAGCTTAGTTAATCCTAGCAATAGTACTTTAGAACTTAGGCGTGTAGTTTGTTATGTAATTGGCCAAACTCTTAACACGGGTATTATTTTGTGATGTTATTGCTAAACTATTAAGGAAATTTAGTTTTTGAAGGAAGTAGAATTTTTTTGAATTTATGTTGTGATGTTAAAGTCAAAAGGCAAGGCAGGTTATGTATTGGAGTTGAAATTTCATGCCTTTGGTTTGTTTTTAAGGTTTCCTGAATATTTTGTGTTTATGATACAATGGTTGGCAAGGCAGGTTATATACAGGATATGAAATTTCATGCCTTTGGTTTTTGCTTTTAAGGTTTCCTGAATATTTTATGTTTATGGTACAGTGGTTGGCAAGGTAGGTTATATACAAGATATGAAATTTAATGCATTTGGTTTGCTTTTAAGGTTTCCTGAATATTTTATGTTTAATATACAGTGCTTGGCAAGGATGGTTATGTATAGGAGTTGAAATTTCATGCTTGAATATGTTTATGAAATTTTATGTATATGAGTGGCAAGGTAGGTTATGTGTATGATACAGTGGTTTCTTGAACTTTTTGGTTTTTTAAGATATATATGGTCTCCATATTTAGCTTTACATGCTTAATTAGAACAAATAAACATGTGAAAGCAGAAGCAAAATAAAAGGAATAAAAATTAGGATTTTTGGGCAGCGGATTGCGCATGCAAGAACAAACCTGCGTACTCATAATCAAGCCTGCGTAAGCAAGCAAGATTATGCGGGTGTAGGTTTGCCTAGAAACCCTAAAAAAAAAAGGGGGGCAGAACCTCAAAACAGAAATTCTAACAACCTAACATGCATTTAAAACACATAAACATATAAACCTAAGCTAGATAAACATGTTAAAGCATATTATTACAAGGAAATAAAGCAAATAGAAGATTAAAGTGCAAAAAGATGAAAAAAAAGAAAAAGAAAGGTTTAAAACTAATACCTCAAAGAAAAGCTCTTCAAGCTTGATTTTTGACCATTCCCCTTAATCAAATCTATCACAATTTAATAAAAATGTTATTAGCAACGTCAAACTAAAAGGATTGGGGCTAGAAAATTTCTCAATCAAATAAAATTGACTTGAGGGTGTTTTGTGAAAAAATCCCTTTTGATTCATTATTTTCTAGTGAATCTTGTATTTTTCCCATGTGATTTTTGTGTGTTTTGAAAATATACCATGTAAGGATATAGTGGAAAAAATGGGGTTTGGAATGGCTCTTAGATGATGTGGAATTCATTCCAAACCTCAGCCATTATTGCAGAAAACTTGCATTTTTTATATCTTTGAAACCCTAGCTGCATACGCAGGAGTGTGATTGCGTATGCATGCTTTGGCCCATGTATGCAGGCTGTATTGGGAATTGTGCCCTAAAATCCTATTGTATAATGCTATGTATTATATTATGTATGACATTATGTATGACTTAATATTGTAATTGATAAAGTTGTTTTATTATTATCTGAAATAATGGTAATATGAATATTTGGACATTATCATATAGTCCATGAGATGCATAGTATGTGATTTATGTGATTTAGTCGCAAAAGATATAAGTCACAAGTTCTTTGTAAACTCAGAATTTTAGTTCGTAGTCAGTGATGAAATTGAACATTTCATCTGCGAAGACTATAACATATCAACTAAGATGATTTGTTTTGATCATGGAAGTGGAGACTTCTAGTTGATATGTTTTAAGAGTTAAGACATATTGAACTAGACTGCTGTGAGATTTATTATTCTCCTAAAGACTGTCAATAGAATAATAAATCTCACGACTTATATTTGCATGAACTTAATCCTGAGAGAATAATGGACCTGATCATGTGTAGGTTGCTTTGATATATCAGGAGTGAGATCTAAAGTTAAGGTCAAAACCTCAGTATGTTGGGTAGCTACATTTAGTGTTGATGGAACATCTATTCTCAAGATGGAATTCATAGTTTCTTAATGGAGATACAAAATATTCCCTTAAGATAAGTTTAATGGGTTTGTTATTCAGAGAGTTAGACCTAACCACTTTGGTAAGAAATTACTAAAGTATATATTTATGAAATTAGATTTCATGAATATATGATGAATAACTTAAAAGGATTAAACCGGGTACTCAAGGATCAAGATGTAGTAATCTACAAAGTGGCAGTCTTCATTCATGACTTTGTATTACTACGAATATTTTATGAAGGGGTTGCATGTACAATAAAGTCTTAGGATATAATTTATTAATAAGGCCTAGAGTGCAATTATATTTATACAGTGGTATTAAATATAATTAATGGTAACTTTGGACTTGTCAAGAGTTGACAGAAAGGCTCAAAGCCCATTGGAGCTAGTGTCTTATTTGTTCTCTTTTGGTCCCACTCCAAGCCACATACTAAAACCTAATTGGAAAAGTCCAAAGGGCTAGCCCAATTAAATAATCAATTATAAGGAGAGAAACATATAGAATTTGTAAGAATATGAATTGGTATGTATGTGAGTGTTGGACACTCTTTGATTCTCTCTAAAAACATACACATATAACTGATTAAGAGACCACACATCTTGGGCATCTAGTGGAATTAGAGTGAAGATTGAAAGTCTTCTCAAGAACTTCTGATCTTTGGTTTTGAATTTCACTGCTTCAAGGTACACTCTCTTGTTCTATATTCTAAAACTTACATAGTACATGTTATTAATTGTGAATGAAGTAGATCCGTTATTTTTTCTGCTTCGCACATTTACTTTTCCAATAGGCTGCTGCCCACGTACGTGGGCCGGGGGCCAATTTGGTCATTTAATTTCCAAAAATCGATTTTTTGCTCATTTAAAAGTTTATATTTTCCATTTTAATACTCCTCAAGTCAATTTAATATCTGATTGGGCTCTAAATTGGTCTTAGGCCTTAGAGTTTGGGCATCATTGGGGAATGGGGGCCCAAGTCATATGGGGTACAAAATGCGGTGTCTACAGATGCCCCTCTTTTAATTTATGAGCTTCGCTGACAGAATCAAAAGAATAAGAGGCAAAACATTTTGTTTCGATATACGGCTCGTGCCCAACCCACGCACACGACACACATCACACATACATGGGGCGGGGTGCAACTCCAGAGAGCTATGCAAGATTTGTATGTCTGAAGTCCTACTTTGTTGCTCGAGAAACGAACAACAACAGGTTCACTATCCTAAATCCCATTTTGCAAATTGCAAGCAAAAGGCGAGTGACTTACTATCCTAGAGTCACTTAAAAAGAAAAGAAAAAAATACAAGGGCGCTCTTCGAGCTAACCTAATAAACAACAAAATGATACAGTCTCTCTGATGTCCATCCGAGGCTCTTACCTTAAACTTCTCCAGGTGATCCGCTCCTCTTGTCTTCTTCACTTCTTTCTCTATCTTTTTTAGTGAGCCTCTTGCCTCGGGTTGACCTTGGTCTCTTTCTCTATCTCTATATCTATCTTTACCTTTTTCTACCGTGCCTGCATGTTCAATTCTCGGAGGATATGTACACGAGTAGTCTTGATTGTTGGATGCACTGTGGGTGGCAAAAACTCGTTGAGGAGTAGGTATGTATAAGAAGGAATCTTCTTCCTCTTTCATGACTTACTTGGGGGTGAGAAACTCGTTGAGGAGTAGTAAAAATGGACTCGTTGAGGAGTAGTGTAACTTTTGTAGATGTGTGATCCACTAGGGGAGAATCTTCTGCTTTCTTCATGGTATGCTGGGATTTTTGAGGAAGAATCTTTTGCTTCCTCACTGGGGATACTTTAGGTGTACCTGGTTCACTGGGGAAGAATCTTTTGCTTCCTCACTGGGGATTGTTTAAATATGCTTAGGTCCATCAGAGAAGAATCTTCTGCTCCCTTTATGGGAATGATGTTCTAGATATGCTTGATCTACTGGGGAAGAATCTTTTACTTCTTTACTAGGATAGTGTTCTTGAGTTTATCTGATCTGCTGGAAATGGTTTTGGGATGTACATGCTTTACTGGGGGAAGAGTCTTCTGCTTCCTTTATTGCTCATTAGGGGGTCCTTGGCGAATTTGTGCCTAATTAGGGCAATCTTGAAATGTTTTTCTTTTTTTGAATTTTTTATTTTTTACTGTTCATGACTAAACTACAAGTAGTTTAGTGGTGAGGCCTAAACTACACATAGTTTAGCCATCAGGTGTGTTCCTGCCTCTTCATTTTTCCCAATGGTTACTAACCGTTTATTTTTCTTCTTCATTCTCTTCATCTCCCTCATCTCTTCACATTCTTCATAACTCTTCAAATTCCCATTTTTTTCTCTACAAAAACTTCCCTCTTCTCTCTTTTCCTCACATCATCTGATTCTCCCTTTCTCTCAAAACTCCCGCATTCTCTCATTTTCTCTCTAGACTCTCTTCATCTCCTTCAATGGCACCCAAGGCTAAGAAGACTTCCTACATCCTTTCTTTTGATGCATTGCTCCTCACTCCCTGGAATGGAGTAGTGAGATTGATGGAGCCTCCTTCATTGACATACCGGCTAGAGTATCACATCCTTATGGCTAAATCTGTAAGTTTTTCAAACTTTTCTCATTTTCAAGTTTCTCTTTGATCTTCCGTTTTGGTGTGTTTTTGGCCATGTAAATGCTTGGATTTTGTTATGGGATGGGTTTAGATGAAAACCTAACACATTAGAAGGGGTAGGAACATGTTGAGGATTAATTTTGGATGACATATGCTTAAAAATATTGAAAGACACTTTTTGTCTGTGCTTCTATGCGTGTGGGCTCGAGCCTACATACGTAGCTTGGAATTATGCATACGCAGCTCTGTTCTTGTGTATGTGGGTATGTTTTGAGGCTCTGCGTATCTGAGTTCTGGCCTGCGTACGCGGGGTCTTATCTACGTAGATGGGCCTTGACCCATGTACGTAAGACACTTGGCAGATGCCTTACTCTGCCTATTTTCACTTCTTTTTCAACTGTTTCACTTCTATATGCGATCCTAACACCCTTTTTTAATCATTTTTGCACTTGAACATCACCGCATCCTTCTTTTTTTTCTTTATTCTTGCATCGAAAACATCATCCTTCATTATTTTCACTTGAATCGAGAACTAATGTTATCTTCTTCTTTTACAGTCCTCATCCCCTTATGCTAGTAAGGGAAGCATCAACAAGGTGGTAGAGTGGTACAACCTCCTTGTTCTTGAAACCAGGGCTTACATTTGGGAAGCGGGCTTCGAGCCTATCCTTAGCCATTTGCCGGAAAGGTCTGCAAGTGCTACTTTGTTGCAATGCCTCATTGAGATGTGGTGGGATACTAATCATACCTTCCATATTGCTAAGCAGGAGATGACGGTGACTCCCTATGACTTCCACCGCATGACCGACCTTAACCTTGAGGTTAGTTCTGTTTCCATCTCTTGTATTTTCATTTATAGCTTGTAGTCTTGCAAACTTTATCATCTTGCAAACTGTCATCTTGCAAATTGTACCATCTTGTATCTAACCTATGGCTTGTGCTTCCTTTTGTAGCGGTGAATTGTTAGATATGACCTCATTGTTAAGATTAGTGCCTCAAAATCCTATTGTATGCCATGCATGACATTATGTTCTAATTAATAAGTTTGTTTTATTATTATTTAAAATAATGGCAGCGTGAATGTTTGGACATTATCATATAGTCCTTGAGATGCATAGTATGTGATTTAGTCACAGAAGATATAAATCACAAGTTCTTTGTAAACTCAAAATCTTAGTTCGTAGTCGGTGATGAAATTTGGCATTTCATCTACAAGGACTATAACATATCAATTAAGATGATTTGTCTTGATCATGGAAGTGAAAACTTCTAGTTGATATATTGACATGTTTTAAGTGTATAAAACATACTGAATTGGACCGCTATGAGATTTACTATTCTATCAACAACTGTCAAATGAATAATAAATCTCATGACTTTTCGATTACATAAACTCTCAATCCTGAAGGAATAGTGAACCTGATCATGAAATGTAGGTTGCTTTAATATATCAGGAGTGAGATCTAGACAAACAGTAAAAACCCTAGTATGTTGGGTAATCATACGTAATGTTGAAGGAACACATATTCTTAAGATTGAATTCATAGTCTCTTTATAGAGATATAAAATATTCCTTTGAGATAAGTTTAATATGTTTGGTTATTTAGAGTGTTAGACTTAACCACTTTAGTAAAGAGTTACTAAAGTTTATATTTTATGAAATTAGATTTCATAAAATATATATGAATAACTTAAAAGATTAAACCGGGTACTTAATGAACAAGATGTAGTAATCTTCAAAGTGACAGTCACACATTATGACTTTTTATTACTATGAATATTTTTATGAAGGGGTTAAATGTTTAATTAAGTCTTGTCAAGAATTATTAATAAGGCCTAGAGTGTAATTATATTTATATAGTGGTATTAAATATAATTAATGGTAACTTTGGGCTTATCAAGAGTTAACAGATAAGTCCAAAGTCCATTGGAGCTAGAGCTTTATTTGTCCATTTTGGTCCCACTCCAAGCCACACACTAAAGCCTAATTGGACTAGCCCAAAATGCTAACCCAATTAGATAATCAATTATTTAGTTAATAAGATTTTTTAAATAAATGTAATTGCCTAAGTGCAGAAAATAGATGTGTGATTAAAAGAAGAAAGAATAAGACTTCTTCTCAAGGGAGACACTTGATTATTTCCTTGAAAGATCACATATAAAACTGATTGAGAGATCACACATCTGGGGTACATTGTGGAATTGGAGTGTGTCGATGGCCGGCCTCGATCGGGACAGAAAATCGCCGTCATCAGGCCTTCATTCGACAAATCGTCATGGCGACGGTTCCGAGCGCGCGGGGACCCGTTGGAGGCCCCACTCGAATGATGGATGTGCGTGTGTGTAGTGTGTGGTGTGGTTCACACTGGGCTTTGGGTGCTCTCTCTCTCTTTCGATGGAGGAAGGTAGGTCTACCTTTGGCGTTGTGGCAGGAATCTGAGCTAAATTTTAAGGGATTACCAAAGATAAGTGGAGTCGCCACCAATCATTGGGTTTTTCTAAGGTGTGATTGGTCACTAGTTTCTAGTTAATTTTTTTACCAATACTAGGCTAAGAAAAAGGGCATTTTTCCTAATCTAATGTGGATGGCAAAAAATCTTGATTCTTGAATCTGAAAGTTTGGTTACATGTGGGAAAGGTGTTAGGCACCCCACAACACTTGTCCAAGGACAATTCTTTGTTTTGACAAAACCTTAATTTTTGAAGATTGACAGTAAAAAAAACATGATTGTAGAATTGGTTTTCGGGGCTTAGCATGCATGGGGTTTTGAGGTTTGGCTTTTGAATAGGTGTGGTCCCAATCTATGCTTTCCTAAGGCATTCGGCAAAGTTCTAGATTTCCATGAAAAAAATCTGGCGATGTGTCACCTTACTTGCGCGGCGAAAATTAGGCATTACTTGGCCTTAGGTAACATGGACTGTAACAATCACACCAGAAGGGACAAGTAGGTATATATATACATATGTCATGCAAAATGCAAGCACACAGAGCGGGAAAGTAAATGCCTACATCCCTAGAGCATGGCCAAAAATATAAGTGCAAGAAAGTAAATAGGGGTCACCATACTCTAGAGGTAAGGACAAATGGTACATGGCATGATATACCTAATACAACCCATCTAAGAGAGAAAGGGAGGAGGAAGGAAAGGCAGGGGGGGGATTTAAAAGAGTACATAACCAAATGGGAGAAGCTAGACCCCTAAACCTACTGAATACAGCCGCTTGGCTTATATCCACATGCTTGCATCTTCGCCCCTTTTGCGTGCGCCTGGGAAACCGTGCCTTAGCTCTATGCGGCCTCGCTCCATGTGTATACATGCAAAGGCAAAGACAAGAAACCAGCAAACAAGCAATGGAAGGAAACAAATGCAAAGAGCATGTGAAAGAGGCATAAAGCAGATAAGCAAGATTGGCATGGCAAGCAAAGTAGCAAGAAAGCAAGCAAACAAGCAAAAAGGCAAACAAGCAAGAAAGCAAACAAAAGGTGGTGTCTGCGGGGGATAAATGTGGTTTGGATCAAAGGTCCATAGCTTCATTATGTTTAAGTATGGACGACATACTAGCAAGAAAGACTTATGCATGAACAGGTAAGCAAGCATGTAAAGATGCACAGAAAGACAACGGGTGGCACAAACAAGCATGGCAAGCATATCATCGCACGGAGCAAAAAAGGGGAAAGGTATGCATTAAGCAACTGGCATCATGGTGATGCACCCCAAAAGGTTACATACAAACAAGGCCTCATGGGTGTCGGACGTAACCACACAACCACAAACCAGCTAAGGGCGTCAAGCATGACAAAGCCCAAAACTAGAGAGGCTAACACAAGCATAAAGCATAGAAGCAAGCAAGCATAGACATGAAAAATAGGATGATCCAAACTCTTTGATATGGGCCTTGGTGTATGGACGATGACATAGACCATAGGGTCTAGATCGGGTACAAACCAATAGGCCAAAACATAGGCAAGAAAGATAAAGCGACAAAAAGGGCTACAATAGCACATGGAATGACAAACATAGTCTAGGTCTAGGCACACAAACATGGCATGGAGCGGACATGCACATGGAAGATAGCATAAAGCATGTAGAGAACGTAGATCCAAGCACATAGGCATGTGAAAACATAGCTCTAGACATATAGACATAGAAACATACATGTAAACATGTAGAAACTTAGCACATAGACATGGAAGAATATAAATATAAGCATGTGAAGACATGGATCTAACCATATAGCATGGAAATAAACACATAAAAAACATAATCCAAGTAAAGCATAGCCAACAACATCATACAAACATGTGAGCATGTAACCCCTAACATCAACCTAGAACAAAAAGAGGAACAAAGCAAAAGAAAACATGGCATAGGGTACAAAGCATGTAGATCTAAACATATAGGCATGCAAGGATGTAGATCTAAGCATGAAACATGGCAAAAAGGAGATTTAAGCTAGAAACACAAATAAAGCAAGCAACATGATAAGGAAAACAATAAATCATGTTATTAAGGTAAAAAGAGCAAAATAAATACTAGAAAACAATTTAGAAGGTTAGGGGTGTGGATAGTAGCTAGAAAGCTACATCCACACCCCTAAAACCTAAATCCAAGATGTAGAACCAAGGAGGAGAAGGTTGGGTATAAGAATAATACCTTATGTTTTTGGTGAAGAGAGAAGAATCAAGAGGTTTTGATTTTTTTTTTTTTTTTTTTTTTTTTTTTTTGTGTTTTTTGTGTTTGGGAGAAAGGAGAAACGTGTAGAAGACGTTCAGGCAGAGAGCAGAACCAAGGGAGACCTCCTTTTTCTTTTTTTTGGTCTGAAGGGCGTCTGTGGACTTTTATAGCCTTGTCACGCTTTTCAAGGCGGCAGCCCTTCAAGGGCCGCCCTCTTCAAAAGGCCACAGATTGGTTAATCTTGACAACCCTAGAAATATTATGACTTCCTATTTCTGAAAAGGTATGGATCTTGAAAATCCAATGGTTGGATTGAAAGTTATGGCTCTCAGAAGTTAGTGGTACATCGATTAGTGCGTTATCCCGATTTTTGTGATATCTTGGCTGTTCTAACTCCAATCTCGACCCATGAATAGTCGTTGGAATGAGAATTTGATCACAATGGCAATGGTTCTAACCCATACTAATGGCCAAATCAAAATTAGGTTTTTTTAGCCCATTTGGGATCAATTTCGGGTCAAACTTAGTCAAACTTGGTCAAAGTAGCCAAAAATTTCCGAGAAGCTCGGGTTTGATGAAAAACCATGAAAAGTACTGTTTTATGAGGATTTTGACCTCATTTGACGCTTGGTCAACCCAGGGTTGACTGGGGCAATTTGGTCATTTTAGCTTAAAAAGGCACTTTAGGTGCTCTGATTTCTAAATGGCTTGCGTGACATCATTCAGGATGTTCTTGCAGCCCCATAGAGAGAAAATAATATTTTTAGTTTTTTTTGTGGTCCAGCATGCAAATCGAGGGCGGACAAAATACAATATCAACAGAGTGAAGATTGAAAGACATCTCAAGATCAATCTTCATTTGTTTTGAATTTCACTACATCAAGGTACGCTCTCTCATTCTTTGTTTCCAAAACTCAGATGTTACATGCTATCTCACATGAATGAAGTAGATCCGTTCATATTTCGTTATGTGTTTTTTGTATGAGATACAAAACTATATTCTCCATTTGTTTTTCCTACAAATGGTATCAAAATAGTCTTCAATCTCACGTTTGCATAACGTGTTGAGTGAGTTTTAGAATCAAAGAAAACTGGTTTCATGATCTTGAAATCTCTATAGTAGATTTTTCTGCATTTTAGTTTTAGAACTATGGTTTGATAAAACTAATATTGATGTTATGATGTTGTTTAAGTTTGATTTTAATCATGCCATATTGAACTTTAAGACTATAGCATCAATGAAATTCAGTTTTGATCTCAATCTCATTTTGATATGATCAAAAACTATGTTTGTTCAAATGAAACATCAAAAAACGGTTACCAAAAAAAATCTTAAAAAATTCAGTTTCACGATTTTTGACCGATCGAGAATTTCTTTCGACCGATCGGATTTGTCTGTCTATCGATCGATCGAACAGGAATCGAGAATCGATCAAGTCATCCAAAAACTTTATGATGAATTTATTCAGTTTTGTGATCAATCGAGAATTCCTTTCGACTAATTGGATTTGCCTTTCGATCGATCGAACAGGAATCAAGAGTCGATTAAGTCATTTAGAAACTTTGAAATGGATTTATTGAATATTTTGATCGATCAATAACTAACTTCGATCAATCAAATGAACTGTTTTATGAAATTTCACTAAGTGTTAAAACATAGATAAAGTGCAAATCTGTGTATGATGAGATTACACATTTGTTCCAAATAAAAACCTTTATTTTAAAATTTCTAGGGGGAGAGAGATTCAAAGGTTGAACCTCACAGCCTCCATTGTCGGTTTATAGTAGTGTGACTAAGCACGCCTTGGCATATATGCCTTGCTCCCAATAGAGGGTGTTTAATTCATGGTACTACAGATTAAACCTCTTAATGATGAATGATATGTGTTTTTACATTAAGAACGACCACGCTACCGTGGAGTTACTTGATAACTCACATAGACTTCAGGCAATGGTGTACACTAGACTGAGTTTAATGTTAACCTCTATACGGAGCTATGTCATTAATACTTAGAGGCTAAAGGGAAAACAACATATTATTAGTGTTTGATAAGAGGTATCATGACAGCACTAATAATGAGAATAGTTCTCAATCAATTATAGTGTTTATAATTTACTTGCTACCAAGGAATTTTAAACATGGGATTAGGTTGTCGTTGCATATTTTATATTATGGTTTTATTAAGGTTCCATACTATATGTTTATTTGAGGGATGTAGTGAGGACTTTATGTATCTTTTTCTTTTCTCTCTATTTTAGATACATTGTTCATGTACCTTAGATCTTGTGATCATGTTGTGATAGCAAACCTTGTAGTTGTTGATATATATACATTTGAGGTTGTTATTACAATTCTTTCACCTATTTTTACATATGTTGTTTCTTTTCTCTCTTTATGCACATGCTTCTTATATATTGTATGCAATCTATTATTTATATTTCACACTAAGATGCCGTGATGAGTTTTGTTTAAAGTGTTTTAGAAATACAGGTTGTCAAAGTCTTCCTTGCCATGAACTCTCTTCTTGCAAAGTTTTTCAAGAGTTTTGGTTAGGATAGATTTTATTGTATTCAACAAGTGAATATGAGTTGAGCGATTTATGACTTCTCTCATATGTTCATTTGTTTGTTGTGGTTTTGTCACAGATTGCCAAAGGGGGAGATTGTTAGGACATATGTGATTCAATATTAGGAACATATGTCACTATTTATGTAATTGGCTAATCCTTTAACAAAACGCGCTTTACTTGTAATTGGGTAGATCTAGGATGTGTTTAATGCTTCAAGAAACAAGGTTTCAAGTTCATGTATTAAAATCATGCAAGTCTGTCCAAGAATCAAGTAAGAAAGTTCTGTTCATTAAAGTTTGATAGCTAGTATTTATCGAGGTTTAAGAGAGCTGTTTCAACCTGAGGCTTAACAACTGCTCGACAGATAGGGTATCTGTCAAGATTTATAAAATTCAGTTTTTCAGAGCTGATTTTCATCTAATCCATGAATGTATGTTTGGGGTTTCTTTTCTCACAACCCTAAACATATATAAGGATTGTTTTAAGGGCCGTAAAAGGTTACACACAGTTGCACAAAAGCACGATTCCACAAGTGTGAAGAAAAGTGTGACTGGAAACCTAGTTTGCCCTAGTTATTCTTTCTCTTAAAGAAGCTGCTGTGTTTGTACACCATAGGGTTTTGTGACAAAGCAACTTCATGATCTTCATCATGTGATGAACAGAAGAACTTTGTAGCCAACATCCTTCTCAAGTTGGTGATTAAGTCGCATACTGGGATCCGTGCAATTGGTTAGTCACGTATTGGGAGCCGTGCATTGAAAATGAGAGATTGTCACTATAAAACAAATCCAATTGAGTATTGGGGTAAGGGTTCAATTGTAGATTGGTATAAGGTACTGGGATTCCTTTACCTATAACCGCTTGTTTTGATAATAGTGAATTCTCGGGAGTGGTGACCTTAAAATCACCCGATGGGGTTTTTGCCGTGTAGGTTTTTCCTATTTGTAAACAAATCACCGTGTCAATTTATTTTCCGCTGCATACTTTAGATAATTAGTGATTTGTTTGTGCTACCATGCGCTTTGCATGTTAATTTGATTAATTAATAAACTTGGCTAATTAATCAATTAATATATCACAAGAGGTCAATATATTCTTGGCTTATCACATAGCTGACAAGAATAAAGGTGTGATGAGATCATTCCTTCTTGAAATTTTTTTAGTGTATAATCTCACAGATTCCTAGTGTGTGGATTTAGGTTGTACTAATCATATCTGCAATACTTTGCTTGGGTTCCAGGAAACCAGAAAATTGAATGAAGGGGAACTGTTTCTTACTTTGGCTTATGGGAGCAAAATTCCAGTTGTAGCTATTGGAGTGTTTAATTTATGCTTTGATTTCAAGATTTTAATATTGGAATACTGTTTATATGTACCTAATGTTCGTAGGAATTTAATTTCTGCAACTTATTTAGGTAAACATGGATATTGTGTTATCTTGAAAGACAATGTTGTAATAAAGAAGGATAAAGTGCTTATCTGTTCTGACAATATTGTTGATGGTCTTTATATTATAAATCCTGATAAGCATGAATTATACAATTCTGAATTAGATAATAATTCACATGTAAGGTAATTAAAGAGAAAGTTTTCTTCTACTAGTGATGCATATCTTTGGCACTTATGTTTGGGTCATATTAATTCAAATAGAATCCAAAAACTGGTAAAAGATGGGCTTTTAGAAACATTTGATTTTAATGAATTTCCAGTCTGCGAATCCTTCTTGGAAGGTAAAATGAAGAAAAGGCCTTTTAATGCAAAAGGATATAGAGCCAAAGATTTGCTAGAACTAGTACATCCAGATGTACATGGTCCTATGTCTATCCAAGCAAGAGGTGGCTATGATTATTTCATTACTTTTACTAATGATTACTTTAGAATTGGTTATGTGTACCTAATGAAATAGAAGTTCGAAGCTTTTGAAAAGTTTAAAGAATTTAAGGGCTGAAGTTAAGAATCAATTAGGTAAACGCATAAAGCTCATTCAATCCGATCGTTGTGGCAATTACCTTTTTGGTGATTTCAAGGATTACTTAACTAAAAATGGGATTATATCCCAGTTGACTGCACCTGGAACACCACAACAAAATGGTGTAGCAAAAAGAAGGAATAGAACTCTTTTAGATATGGTTAGACCCATGTTGAGTTATTCAACTCTACCAATTTCTTTTTGGGGGTATGCCTTAGGTACAGCAATGCATCTTTTAAATTAAGTTCCATCAAAATTTGTTCCCAAAACACCCATGGAATTGTGGAGTGGGCGCAAGCCTAGTATGAGATACCTCCACATTTGGGGTTGTCCAACACACATGCTAAAAGTAGGGGTATGCAAAAGAAACTAGAGGTTATTTATTCTATAGTAGTAATGATAACAAAGTGTTTGTTAGTACAAATGCCAATTTTTTTGGAAAATGTCCATATGAATATACACCCCAAAATAGAGTTGTTTTAGTTGAAATGAATGAACCTATAATTGAACAATCAATGGATAAAATTAGGAATGATGTGGTTGTATCGGATTCACCACAAGATAATACTCATGAGATGACTAGTACACAAGAGCTTCATCATAGTGGGAGGATTATAAGGCCACCTGTAAGATTTATAGGTCTGGGAGAAACTAATGAAGCTATCTTAGATTAAGCTGAATCTGATCTTTACACTCATGAAAAGTCAATAAAAGATATAGATGCACATCATTGGGTCAAAGTTATGAAATTTGAATTGGATTCTATATATTCCAATCAAGTTTGGGATCTTGTAAAGGCGCCTATTGGCATTAAACCTGTTGGTTGTAAATGGGTATACAAGAGGAAGAAAGGGATAGATTTAAAGGTTGAAACCTTTTAGGTAAGACTAGTGACAAAAGAGTATACACAAAAAGAAGGTATTGACTATGAGAAACTTTTTTGCCAGTAGCCATGCTTAAATCTATCAGAATTCTCTTATCCATTGCTACTCATTATGATTATGAGATTTGGTAAATGGATGTCAAGACTGCATTTCTAAATGAAAATCTTGATAAAGAAATTTATATGATGCAACTAAAAGGTTTCATAGCAAAAAACCAAGAGCATATGGTATACAAGTTGAAAAGGTCCATTTATGGACTTATGCAAGCATCTAGATCATGGAATATCATATTTGATCAAGCAATCAAGTCATTTGGTTTTGAAAAAAATCTTGATGAACCATGTGTGTACAAAAGACATCAAGATAAAGTAGTAATGTTCCTAGTGCTTTATTTTGATGATATTCTACTCATTGGGAATGATGTAGGGGTAATGTCATCAGTAAAGATTTGGTTGTCAAGCCAATTTGATATGAACGACTTTGGCAAAGCTAACTATATTCTAGGGATCAAGCTTTGGCAAGATTGAAAGAATAGAATGTTAGGCTTGTCACAAGCTGGATATATAAATAAGATTCTAGCAAGGTTTAGCATGTAAAACTCCAAGAAAGGATTACTTTCTTTCAGACATGGAGTTCCTCTGTTTGATGACCGAAGGCCTAATACTCTTGAAGATGAAAAGACAATGATACAAGTTCCTTATACTTTAGTAGTGGGAAGTCTTATGTATGTCATGCTATGTACTAGGCCAAATATCTGTTATTCAATTGGCATAGTTAGTTGATATCAATCATATCCAGGAACAAAACATTGGGAGGCTGTAAAGCATATTCTCAAGTATCTAAGGAGAGCGAGAGACTATATGCTAGTTTATCAATGTGAGGAGTTGAAACCTATTGGTTACACAGATTCTGATTTTTAGTCAGATCTTGATTTTAGAAAGTCCACTTCAGGTTGTGTGTTCACCTTGGGAGGTTGGAATCATAAGTTGGAGGAGTGTTAAGCAATCTTGTATTGCTAACTCCACCATGGAAGCTGAATATGTTGCTGCTTTTGAAGCAGCAAAAGAAGATGTTTGGCTCAAGAAATTCCTTTCTGATCTTGGTGTCATGAGAATGGAGCAAGTTCCAATCACTTTGTTCTGTGACAATAGTGGAGCAATTGCACAATCCAAAGATCCAAGGAATCACAAGAAAGGAAAGCACAAAGAAAGAAGGTATCATATTATTCAAGACATAGTGGCTCGAGGAGATGTGATGTAGCAAAGATTGATAGTGCAAATAATCTGGCAGATTCCTTTACCAAAGCTTTGACCCAGAAATGTTTTAAGTCACACCTAGAGGGAATAGGAGTTTGATTAGTGCGCAATAGTCTTTAAGGGCAAGTTAGAGATTATTAGGATTAGTGCCCTAAAATCCTATTGTATGCCATGTATGATGTTATGTGTGACATTGTGTTCTAATTAATAGGTTTGTTTTATTATTATCTAAAAAAAAAATGGTAGCATGAATGTTTGGACATTATCATATAGTCCTTGAGATGCATAGTATGTGATTTAGTCACAGAAAATATAAATCACAAGTTCTTTGTAAACTCAAAATCTTAGTTCGTAGTCGGTGATGAAATTAGACATTTCATTTACGAAGACTATAACATATTAATTAAGATGATTTGTCTTGATCATGGAAGTGGAGACTTCTAGTTAATATGTTGATATGTTTTAAGTGTATAAAACATATTGAACTAGACCGCTGTGAGATTTATTATTCTATCAACAACTATCAAACGAATAATAAATCTCATGACTTTTCAATTACATAAACTCTTAATCCTTAGGGAATAGTGAACCTGATCATGAAAACTTTAATATATTAGGAGTAAGATACAGACAAACGGTCAAAAATATCAGTATGTTGGGCAACCACATGTAATGTTGAAGGAACACATATTCTCAAGATGGAATTCATAGTCTCTTTATAGAGATATAAAATATTCCCTTGAGATAAGTTTAATGAATTTGATTATTCAGAGTGTTAGGCCTAACCACTTTAGTAAAGAGTTACTAAAGTTTGTATTTTATGAAATTAGATTTCATAAAATATATATGAATAACTTAAAGGATTAAACTGGGTACTCAAGGAACAAGATGTAATAATCTTCAAAGTGACAGTTACACATTATGACTTTGTATTACTATGTATATTCTTTATAAAGGGGTTAAATGTTTAATAAAGTCTTCAGATATGATTTATTAATAAGACCTAGAGTGTAATTATATTTATATAGTAGTATTAAATATAATTAATGGTAACTTTGGGCTTGTCAAGAGTTGACAGATAAGTCCAAAACCCATTGGAGCTAGAGCTTTATTTGTCCCTTTTGATCCCACTCCAAGCCATACACTAAAACCCAATTGGACTGACTCAAAAGGCTAACCCAATTAGATAATCAGTTATTTATTTAATAAGAGTTATTAAATAAATGTAACTGCCTAACTGCAGAAAATAGATGTGTGATTAAAAGGGGAAAGAATAAGAGTTCTTCTTAAGGGAGACACTTGATTATTTTCTTGAAAGATCACTTATAGAACTGATTGAGAGACTACACATCTTGGGCACATTGTGGAATTGGAGTGAAAATTGAAAGACATCTCAAGATCAATCTTCATTTGTTTTGAATTTCACTACATCAAGGTATGCTCTCTCATTCTTTCTTTCCAAAACTCAGATGTTACATGCTATCTCACATGAATGAAGTAGATCCATTCATATTCCACTACGTGTTTTTTGTATGAGACACAAAACTATATTTTTCAGGTGTTTGTCCAACACTCATAACTCTGGGCACTGATCTAAATTTTAGGGAATTCCCTCGAGTGAGAGCCCACTTTGCTAGGTTAACTTAAGATGAGGCAAGTTTAAGCATTCTAGTTTTCATGCTTCTTCATGCATTTCCCTTAGGATACTCTTCTTCTAACCTTGTATCATTATAGGTCAACTGGACTCCATAGGATGGCCAGCCCCTTCTTGTGTCTCCGGATTTGGAAGCTGCTATCATCATTGCTTCAGAGATTACCTGGCCCTTTAAAGGAGCGGGGCTTGAGGTCACTTTACTTGGAGGAAAGGGTGCGGTGTCAATTGGTGGGTAGAGATGACCCAAAAATTCCAATGGATCCTCTAGAGTTCATGCTTGCCCTGCACTCTATAATCGATGCTAAGTACAACAGTGGAGGAGTGGCATTCCCTATACCGAGCGTCTCCTTGATGGATTGGACTATTAGGAATTCAGCATCACCCGCCTCATGTCTTCCTTTACTGCTCAGGTATATGCTCAATCTCTTCTTCTCATTTTCATTTTACTTTACCTTGTTTGTCATGGCTTTTAATGGTGGAAAAATGTAGCAAGATGAGCCTTCTACTAGTGAGCCAATTGATCCTCCACGTCTCCTTTGGATGGTCTACACTTACGGCCCTAATGGCTTTGCTCGAGAGCGTGTCGTGACTCGTAATCCTAATGTTATAGGCTACCCTTTTCCTCCAAACACCCGGGTAGTGAGTTCTTCTTTCCCTTTGTTCTTTTTTCTTCTTACTGTATCTTATTTGTTCTAGTCACTAACCCTTTTTTCTTTGAACTGCAGCCCACCATCCAAGAGCATGAGGAGTTGGTATGGTTGGCTAGGAATCTCAAGCTGGAGGTGACCAACTATTCGAAGAGCTTGTACGGCCCTAAAGGGGTAGCCTACCCAAGCAGTGGTGGCGATGATGATGATGGTGGTGGTGGTGATGAGGAGGATTCGGAGGCGACTCTTAGCTACCAACCAAGGAAGAGGCGACACCATTGATTGCTTGCAGTCAAGACACATAGGCATACAACACATATATTTCTTTCTTTTTGTTTCTGTTATTGTTTTTTATTTCTTTTAGCAGACATTTGAATTTAGTTTGAGGCAAAGGATTGTACTTAAGAACATCTTTTTACATTTATGCTTTTAATTGGGACTACTACTTAATTTACAAGATATATGGTTAATTGTATGTTTCCATACAATATTGCTTTTTTGATGCTTGAAATCTTGTTCTTGAAATATGCCTTGAATGATCCTTTAGGTTATAGGAACCCTAGGGATGCCTTGGAATGGAAAAACCATGCTTAAAACAGGGGAGAATGAGTTTTTGCTAAGCTTTGTGCATATGTGGGGATAGGCCTGCATACATAGCTTTGACTTTGCGTACGTAGGGTTGACCTTGCGTATGTGGGCCGCAAATCAAAGAAAACCCTAGCCACGCTAATTAAGTATAAAAGTAGCCATTTGGGTCCCAAAAACCTCACCAACATATTTTCAACTCAAAGAACACTTTTCTGAGGTCCCCTAATGGCAAAAAACTCTCCACTCAATGTCTCAACTTGGATTAGGAGGCTTGATCCTGATTTCAAGGACTCCATCGCCCCTTATGGTGTTTCTTGTATCTTTGCATACCATCAAATAATGGCGGATGAGCCTCTTCTTCGTGCTACTACCAATTATTGGGTCCCTACTCGACATATTTTCCGCTTCAATGGAGTAGAACTATGCCCCACTATCGAAGAATTTGGTGCCATTATGGGTGAACCAGAGATTGATGATCTTGTTTTCCCTACCAAGGGTGGGGATCTCCCCTCTTTACTGCAAGTTGTGTTAGGCGTCCCTCTTGCTACGGCAAATAGGTGGTGCATCTTTGGCAAACTCAACCTTAGCTTAGTTTTTGCACACTTTTCCGACTTGGCCATTCCCATAGATGAGAGGTCACATTCATTCTTTCTTCTTGCCTTTTGCTTATGTACTCTTGCAAGGTACTTCTTGGTCCAAAGGTCATATTGTGTGGACCTTCAGATATGTATGGTGGTTTATGAGCTAAAGAGAGGTAACTTGGTGGGCTTGATCTTGGCGGAAACCCTTAAGGGTTTGGATGCCTTTCATAGGAAGGAAGCAAGCTTCTTTGCAGGAGGTCCTTTTCTTCTTCAAGTACAATCCCTAACTTTTGCCTAGGTTCTCAACCTAGCGGGATTCCTTTAATTTTGCATGGATTGCCTTTTGGTTTTCAACCCATCGAGGCACCTTATATCGTCTTTCATTATTATTTATATATTTTTTTACTCATGCTCTCTCTTCTTTTTTTTTTTCTTCTCTCTTCTTCATTTTTTTTTTTTTTTCTAGATATGGCTACAAGAGAGCCCTTCAATTGCTTCAATCTCTTACCGTACCCCTCAGCACATACCTCCCTAGGAATTTTAGGGATCGCCGGCTTCATCAAAATGACATAAGCTTTAAGGCATACATGGAGCTTATGGGTCACATCAAGGAGACCGACATTCAATGGGTCATGGAGTGGTGGCACATCTCAAGCATGGTTCACTGTTGCTGCAAGGACTACTGTGTGCCTTTAGTCGGACTTCATTGCTTCTCATATTACTCCACTTGTTGTATCTTAAGGCAATTTGGAAAGCGTCAAGGAGCTCTTAGTGGTGAAGGTGCCTTCCACACCGAGGTGTTTACTAACAAGATCTTGGGTAGGCTTTGTGAGGCTTGGCCACGCTGTAGAGTGACTAGAGGCATTATTCCTCCTCAATACATCTATCCCACTGTGGGATACAAGCAATGGTTGGAGGATGACATGAAATGGATTCTGAGGGATGAGAAAGCTTGCATGAAGACTAACAAGAAAGCAAGGAGGGTTGAGTGACCACCTTGATATGCCCCATAATTTACTTTTATGCACTTTATGATTCTTAAGTTTAATAAAGGATTGGAGTGTTCCAAATCCCCTATAAAAACAATCTTGTTACCTTTTAATTTGAGCAATAAGAGAATCACTTTTTTATTATTTTTGCTTATTGTCATCTCATTCCTTTGTTTTTTCTTATTCTTTTCTTTTTCCTTTGCCATGTAATTTTTGCCCATTACATCACTTTGAGAATTTTCGCCATGTCCATGGTCTTTTCTCCTAACTTTTTGTTATGAATGCTATAAGTATATGGATAATAATTGTTACCATTTTTAAGATTTCTTGCAGGTCAGATTCACCAGTATCAAGATTGACGACTCTAATACCAAATGTTAGGAATCTAGTGGTTCTTAATAGGGATGGATAGGAATTATAGGGGGATTAATGGGAATTGTAGGGAAATTGACTTGATTCGAGGTAGTCACTCTCCATAGAGAAAAGGAGAGATTAAGAGAGAGAGAGAGAGAGAGAGGTGCACTAATGCACTAAGAAGTTGGTTTATTCTTCAATTGATTTCTAATATTGAATTACAATTATGTATTTATATGAGACTAGCTCTAATCTCATTGGCCCACATGGCTCAAGATAATTGGCTAATCAATTCAACATGTGCTCTATGAATTAAACCACATGTTAAATGAGCTACATGCGCTCAAATCCTAACTAATTCATCCTATTAGTTCTATTATTCCCCATGTGCATCAATAATTCCAACATGTGCTAAATGTGATTAACATGCTTGGAATTGTAACTAACTAACTAAATCTCAATACAACAATCATTATCCATATGCTTATAGCATTTTAATGTTAGGAATCTAGTGGTTCTTAATGGGGATGGATAGGAATTATAGTGGAAATTGTAGTGAAATTGACTTAATTCGAGGTAGTTACCCTTCATAGAGAAAAAGAGGGATTAAGAGAGAGAAAGAGAGATGCACTAATGCACTAAGAAGTTGGTTTATTCTTCAATTGATTTCTAATGTTAAATTACAATTATGTATTTATATGAGACTAACTCTAATGTCATTGGCCCACATGACACAAGATAATTGGCTAATTAATGTATTTATTTGAATTTTTCTAATATTTTTTGGGAATTTTCTAAACCGAGTCAGGTAGGAATGGAACGGGACAAAATTTCTTTTTTCCACTTTCTCAGCCTTTCCTGGCTCGTTTTGGCTAGAAATAGAGTCGGAATGATGTATTATAATTTTTTGAATTTTTGTACTATTTTTTGAGAATTTTCTAAACCGAGTCAGGTAGGAACGGAATCGGGACGAAATTTTTTTTTTTCCACTTTCTCAGCCTTTCCCAGCTCGATTTGGCTAGAAATAAAGCTGGAATGATATTTTTTAGTTTTTTGAATTTTTATACTATTTTTTGGGAATTTTCAAAACCAAGACGAGTAGGAATGGAATGGGACGAAATTTTTTTTTCCTTTTCTCGGCCTTTCCTGGCTCGTTTTGTCTAGAAAAAAAAAAAACCGAAATGATGTTTTTTAATTTTTTGAATTTTTATACTATTTTTTTGGGAATTTTCTAAACCGTGTCGAGTAGGAACAGAACGTGACGAAATTTTTTTTCTTCCTCTTTCTTGGCCTTTCCAAGCTCGTTTTGGCTAGAAATAAAGCCGGAATGATATTTTTTAATTTTCTAAATTTTTTACTATTTTTTGGGAAATTTCTAAACCGAGTTGGGCAGGAACAGAATGTAACAAAAATTTCTTTTTTTCCTCTTTCTCGGCCTTTCCCGGCTTGTTTTGGCTAGAAATAAAGCCAAAATGATGTTTTTTAGTTTTTTGAATATTTATACAATTTTTTGGGAATTTTCTAAACCCAGTTGGGTAGGAATGGAACGTGACGAAAATTTATTTTTTTCCTCTTTCTCGGCCTTTTCCAGCTCGTTTTGGCTAGAAATAAAGCTGGAATGATGTTTTTTAGTTTCTTGAATTTTTATATTATTTTTTGGAAATTTTCTAAACCGAGTCAAGTAGGAACGGAAAGTGACGAAAATTTTTTTTTCCCTCTTTCTCAGCCTTTCCTAGCTCATTTTGGCTAGAAATAAGGCTGGAATGATGTTTTTTAGTTTTTTTAATTTTTATACTATTTTTTAGGAATTTTCTAAACCGAGTTGAGTAGGAACGGAACGAGACGAAATTTTTTTTTCTTCCTCTTTCTCGGCCTATCCTGGCTCGTTTTGGCTAGAATTAAAGCCAGAATGATATTTTTTAATTTTGTAAATTTTTTACTTTTTTTTTGGAATTTTCTAAACCAACTCGGGCATGAACAGAATCGAGACGATTTTTTTTTTTCTCTTTCTCAGCTTTTTTGGGCTCATTTTGGCTAGAAATAAAGCCAAAATGGTGTTTTTCGGTTTTTTGAATTTTTATAATATTTTTTGGGAATTTTCAAAACCAAGACGGGTAGGAACGGAACGGGACGATTTTTTTTTTTTTTCGATTTCTCAGCCTTTCCTGACTCATTTTTGTCTAGAAAAAAAAAGTTGGAATGATGTTTTTTGGTTTTTTGAATTTTTATACTATTTTTTGGGAATTTTCTAAACCGAATCGGGTAGGAACGGAACATGATGAAATTTTTTTTTTTCCCCTCTTTCTCGGCCTTTCCTGACTCATTTTGGCTAGAAATAAAGCTGGAATGATGTTTTTTAATTTTTGTACTATTTTTTGGGAATTTTCTAAATAGAGTCGGATTGGAACGAAACAGGAAGAAATTTTTTTTTTTTTCTCTTTCTCGGCCTTTCCTGGCTAGTTGTGGCTAGCAATAAAGCCGAAATAATGTTTTTTAATTTTTTGAACTTTTATACTATTTCTGAAGAATTTTCTAAACTGAGTTAGGTGGGAACGGAGTCTGGACAAAATTTTTTTTTCTCCTCTCTCTCGGCCTTTCTCGGCTTCATTTTTCTAGATTTACAGTGGGAATTATGTTTTATAATTTTTTGAATTTTTATACTATTTTTTGGGAATTTTCTAAACCGAGTCGAGTGGGAACGGAGTTAGGACGAAAGTTCTTTTTTGTCCCTCTTTCTCAGCCTTTACTGGCTTGTTATGGCTAGCAATAAAGTCGGAATGAGGTTTATAAATTTTTTCAATTTTTATACTATTTCTTGGGATTTTTCTAAACCGAGTCAAGTGGGAACGGAGTTGGGATGAAAATTTTTTTTCTTCCTCTTTCTTGGCCTTTCCCGGTTTGTTTTGGCTAGAAATAAATCCAGAATGATGTTTTTTAGTTTTTTGAGTTTTTATTCTATTTTTTGGGAATTTTCTAAATCGAGTCGTGTTGGAACAAAACGGGAAGGAAATTTTTTTTTTTCCTTCTTATCAACCTTTCTCCGCTAGTTTTGGCTAGAAATAAAGTCGGAATGATGATTTTAAATTTTTTGAATTTTTATACTATTTCCTGGGAATTTTCTATACCGAGTCGGGTTGGAACAGAATCGGGACTAAATTTTTTTTTTAACCACTTTCTCGGCCTTTGCTGGCTAGTTGTGGCTAGCAATAAAGCCAGAAAGATATTTTTTGATTTTCTGAATTTTTGTATTATTTTTTGGGAATTTTATAAACTGAGTTGGGTAGGAAAGGAACGGGTCGAATTTTTTTTTTCCTCTTTCTCGTCCTTCCCCAACTCGTTTTGGTTAGAAATGAAGCCGGAATGATGTTTTTGAATTTTTATACTATTTTTTGGGAATTTTCTAAACCAAGCAAGTAGAAACGGAATCGGGATGAAATTTTTTTTTTTCCTCTTTCTTGGTCTTTCCCGGTTCGTTTTGGTTAGAAATAAAGCTAGAATTATATTTTTTAGGTTTTTGAATTTTTATCCTATTTTTTGGGAATTTTCTAAACCAAGTTAGGTAGGAACGGAACAGGAAGGGATGAAAAAAAAAATTTCCCCCTTTCTCATCCTTTCCTAGCTCGTTTGGCTAGAAATAAATCTAGAACGATGTTTTTTAGTTTTTTGAATTTTTTTACATTTTTTGGGAATTTTCTAAACCGAGCTTTATGGGAACAGAGTCAGGACGAAAGTTTCTTTTTCTTATTCTTTCTCGGCTTTCCCTGGCTTGTTTTGGCTAGAAATATACCCAGAATGATGTTTTTTAGTTTTTTGAATTTTTATACTATTTTTTGGGAATTTTCTAAACCGAGTCGGTTAAGAATGGAACGGGATAAATTTTTTTTTTTTTTTCCTCTTTCTCGGCCTTTCCTGCCTAATTATGGCTAGAAATAAAGCTGGAATGAATTTTTTGAATTTTTATACTATTTTTTGGTAATTTTCTAAACCGAGTCGGGAAGGAACAGAATCGGGACGAATTTTTTTTTTCTTCCACTTTCTTGGCCTTTTTTGGCTCGTTTTGACTAGAAATAAAGCCAGAATGATGTTTTTTAGTTTTTTGAACTTTTATACTATTTATGGAATTTTCTAAACTGAGTCAGGTAGGAAAGGAACAGGACGAAATTTTTTTTTTTCCTCTTTCTCAGGCTTTCTTGGCCCATTTTGGCTAGAAATATAGCCGGAATGATGTTTTTTAATTTTTGTACTATTTTTTGGGAATTTTCCAAATAGAGACGAATTGGAACGAAATGGGAAGAAATTTTTTTCTTCCTCTTTCTCGGCTGTTCCTGGCTAGTTGTGGCTAGCAATAAAGCTGGAATGATATTTTATAATTTTTTGAATTTTTATACTATTTTTTGGGAATTTTCTAAACCGAGTTGGGTGGGAACGGAGTTAGGACGAAATTTTTTTTTTTGTCCCTCTTTCTCAGCCTTTCCTGGCTTGTTATGGCTAACAATAAAGTTGGAATGAGGTTTATAAATTTTTTGAATTTTTATACTATTTCTTGGGATTTTTCTAAACTGAGTCGAGTGGGAACGGAGTTGGGACGAAAAAAATTTTTCTTCCTCTTTCTTGGCCTTTCCCGGTTTGTTTTGGCTAGAAATAAAGCCAGAACAACGTTTTTTAGTTTTTTGAGTATTTATACTATTTTTTGTGAATTTTCTAAATCGAGTCGTGTTGGAACACAACGGGAAGGAAATTTTTTTTTCCTTCTTATCAGGCTTTCTCAGCTAGTAATGGCTAGAAATAAAGCCGGAATGATGATTTTAAATTTTTTGAATTTTTATACTATTTCCGGGGAATTTTCTATACCGAGTCGAGTTGGAACGGAATCGGGACTAAATTTTTTTTTCATCCACTTTCTCGGCCTTTGCTAGCTAGTTGTGGCTAGCAATAAAGCCGGAAAGATATTTTTTGATTTTCTGAATTTTTGTATTATTTTTTGGGAATTTTATAAACTGAGTCGGGTAGGAAAGGAACGGGTCGAAATTTTTTTTCCTCTTTCTCGTCCTTCCCGAATTCGTTTTGGTTAGAAATAAAGCTGGAATGACCTTTTTGAATTTTTCTACTATTTTTTGGGAATTTTCTAAATCGAGCAGGTAGAAACGGAATCGGGACGAAATTTTTTTTTTTCCTCTTTCACGGTCTTTCCCGGTTCATTTTGGTTAGAAATAAAGACAGAATGATATTTTTTAGGTTTTGGAATTTTTATACTATTTTTTCAGAATTTTCTAAACCAAGTTAGGTAGGAATGGAACGGGACGGGACGAAATTTTTTATTTCCCCCTTTCTCATCCTTTCCTAGCTCGTTTGGCCAGAAATAAATCCAGAATGATGTTTTTTAGTTTTTTGAATTTTTTTACTATTTTTTGGGAATTTTCTAAACCGAGTCTTGTGGGAACAGAGTCAGGACGAAAGTTTTTTTGTTCCTCTTTCTCGGCTTTTCCTGGCTTGTTTTGGCTAGAAATATAGCTAGAATGATGTTTTTTAGTTTTTTTGAATTTTTATACTATTTTTTGGGAATTTTCTAAACCGAGTCAGTTAGGAACAAAACGGGATAAAATTTTTTTTTCCCTCTTTCTCGGCCTTTCCCGCCTAGTTATGGCTAGAAATAAAGCCGGAATGAATTTTTTGAATTTTTATACTATTTTTTGGGAATTTTCTAAACCAAGTCAGGTGAGAACGGAGTTTGGACGAACTTTTTTTTTGTTTTCCTCTTTCTCAGCCTTTCCTGGCTTGTTATGGCTAACAATAAAGTCGGAATGAGGTTTATAAATTTTTTGAATTTTTATACTATTTCTTGGGATTTTCTAAACCGAGTCGAGTGGGAACGGAGTTGGGACGAAATTTTTTTTTCTTCCTCTTTCTTGGCCTTTCCCGGTTTGTTTTGGCTAGAAATAAAGCTGGCAACGTTTTCTAGTTTTTTGAGTTTTTATACTATTTTTTGGGAATTTTCTAAATCCAGTCGTGTTGGAACAAAACGCGAGGAAATTTTTTTTTTCCCCTCTTATCGGCCTTTCTCAGCTAGTTATGGCTAGAAATAACGTTGGAATGATATTTTTAAATTTTTTGAATTTTTATACTATTTCCTGGGAATTTTCTATACCGAGTCGGGTTGGAATGGAATCGAGAAGAATTTTTTTTTTCTTCCACTTTCTCGGCCTTTCCTGACTCGATTTGACTAGAAATAAAGTCGGAATGAAGTTTTTTAATTTTATGAATTTTTATACTATTTATGGAATTTTCTAAACTGAGTCGGGTAGGAAAGGAACAGGACGAATTTTTTTTTTCCTCTTTCTCGGCCTTTCTTGGCCCATTTTGACTAGAAATATAGCTAGAATGATATTTTTTAATTTTTGTACTATTTTTTGGGAATTTTCTAAATAGAGTCGGATTGGAATGAAACGGGAAGAAAAAATTTTTTTTCCTCTTTCTCGGCCATTCTTGGCTAGTTGTGGCTAGCAATAAAGCCAGAATGATTTTTTTGAATTTTTATACTATTTCTTAAGAATTTTCTAAACTTAGTCAGGTGGGAACGGAGTCTGGACGAAATTTTTTTTTCTCCTCCGTCTCAACCTTTCTCAGCTTCATTTTTCTAGATTTACAGTGGGAATTATGTTTTATAATTTTTTGAATTTTTATACTATTTTTTAGGAATTTTCTAAGCCGAGTCAGGTGGGAACGGAGTTAGGACGAAATTTTTTTTTGTCCCTCTTTCTCAGCCTTTCCTGGCTTGTTATGGCTAACAATAAAGTCGGAATGAGGTTTATAAATTTTTTGAATTCTTATACTATTTCTTGGGATTTTTCTAAACTGAGTCGAGTGGGAATGGAGTTGGGACGAATTTTTTTTTTTTCCTCTTTCTTGGCCTTTCCCGGTTTGTTTTGGCTAGAAATAAAGCCGGAATGACGTTTTTTAGTTTTTTGAGTTTTTATTCTATTTTTTGGGAATTTTCTAAATCGAGTCGTGTTGGAACAAAACGGGAAGGAAATTTTTTTTTCCTTCTTATCAGCCTTTCTCGGCTAGTTATGGCTAAAAACAAAGCCGGAATGATGTTTTTAAATTTCTTGAATTTTTATACTATTTCCTGGGAATTTTCTATACCGAGTCGGGTTGGAACGGAATCGGGACTAAATTTTTTTTTCATCCACTTTCTCAGCCTTTGCTGGCTAGTTCTGGCTAGCAATAAAGCCAGAAAGATATTTTTTGATTTTCTGAATTTTTGTATTATTTTTTGGGAATTTTATAAACTGAGCTGGGTAGGAAAGGAACGGGTCAAATTTTTTTTTTCCTCTTTCTCGTCCTTCCCCAACTCGTTTTGGTTAGAAATAAAACCAGAATAACGTTTTTGAAGTTTTATACTATTTTTTGGGAATTTTCTAAATTGAGCTGGTAGAAACAGAATCGGGACGAAATTTTTTTTTTTCCTCTTCCTCGGTCTTTCCCGGTTCGTTTTGGTTAGAAATAAAGCCAGAATTATATTTTTTAGGTTTTTGAATTTTTATACTATTTTTTGGGAATTTTCCAAACCAAGTTAGGTAGGAACTTGATGTGAAACTCGTCAAGAATAACGAGACCCAACAACGAAAGGGAACCCAAGATCGTTCTATGGACAGATTTGAATGGAAGACCTCGACCCGTTGTTTATGACAAACAAAAACCTCGGTATAAGGAAGACGCCACAAACAGTAGTGGAAACTCCGTTTGATAAGTCAAGATGAACGCCACGGACTCATCCAAGAGATATGGGCTCAAGCAAATTCGTGGAGGCCCATTGAGCATGATCCACGTGGGCAGCAAAGAATCGTCACATTGATTCAAGTTCTAGAAGGATCCGGTCAAGGCTAAGAATTGGCAAGAAATATTTTGGGCTTATTCTAGAAAGATCGTGTTGCACGACACAATTTAATATTTAATTATTGCAATTTAATATTTTTGGTATTTTTATGTTTAAAAAACGTTATTTTAGGTTTAGGTGATTTATTTCCTTGTTTTTAGGTGCATTTAATGCTTTTTAGGTCAAATTTGATTCCTGATATGGTTAGGTATCAATTAGGAGTTTTTTTAGAATATATTTTCTTGTCTGTCAAGTTTTATGGAGCCCTTAAATAGGCTCCTAAGTCTGTAAACGTTTTTTGGGGATGACATTTTTTGAATATTCATAAAAACTTGTGAGGTTTATTCTCTTTGGTTCTTTGAAGAACTATTCGAACTTATCGGGATTTCCCGTGGCGTTCATCTTGACTTATCAAACAGAGTTTCCACCACCGTTTGTGGCGTCTTCCTTATACCGAGGTTCTTGTTTGTCATAAACAACGGGTCGAGATCTTCCATTCAAATCTGTCCATAGAACGATCTTGGGTTCCCTTTTGTTGTTGGGTCTCGTTATTCTTGACGAGGTTCACATCAGGCTAAATACTCCTCCTCGGAAACATCCTCCAATGGCGGCATGTCGTCAGTGTCAGAATGTTACTGGTGAGTACAATGTAAGTGCCACTTTTAATATTACTGATTTGAGTCCTTTTGATGTAGGTGATGATTTGAGGGCAAATCCTTTTCAAGAGGAGGGGAATGATGGAAACCAAGGCACCGCTTCGAAGGATCTCGTTCAAGTACCAATTGGGCCGGTTACGAGAGCACAAGCAAAGAAGTTCAAGGATGTACTCAACGGACTCATCCAAGAGTTTTGGGCTCAAGCAAATTCGTGGAGGCCCATTGAGCATGATCCACGTGGGCAGCAAAGAATCGTCACAATGATTCAAGTTCTAGAAGGATCCGGTCAAGGCTAAGAATTGGCAAAAAATATTTTGGGCCTATTCTAGAAGGATCGTGTTGCACGACACAATTTAATATTTAATTATTGCAATTTATTATTTTTGGTATTTTTATGTTTAAAAAACGTTATTTTAGGTTTAGGTGATTTATTTCCTTGTTTTTAGGTGCATTTAATGCTTTTTAGGTCAAATTTGATTCCTGATATGGTTAGGTATCAATTAGGAGTTTTTTTAGAATATATTTTCTTGTCTGTCAAGTTTTATGGAGCCCTTAAATAGGCTCCTAAGTCTATAAACGTTTTTTGGGGATGACATTTTTTTTAATATTCATAAAAACTTGTGAGGTTTATTCTCTTTGGTTCTTTGAAGAACTATTCGAACTTATTGGGATTTCCCGTGGCGTTCATCTTGACTTATCAAACGGAGTTTCCACCACCGTTTGTGGCGTCTTCCTTATACCGAGGTTCTTATTTGTCATAAACAACGGGTCGAGGTCTTCCATTCAAATCTGTCCATAAGACGATCTTGGGTTCCCTTTCGTTGTTGGGTCTCGTTATTCTTGACGGGGTTCACATCATAGCCCCTGACGCATTGACATTGCTGGCAAGGAGAGCATTGAGCTTGCAAGTAAAAGGAGTTGATGAAGTACAGCGGGAGAATATCTTTCACACTAGGTGCTACGTTAAAGACAAGATATGTAGTGTGATTATTGATAGTGGTAGTTGTACTAATGTTGCAAGCACAATTATGGTAGAGAAATTGGAATTGCCCATGGTAAAGCACCCTAGGCCATACAAGTTGCAATGGCTAAATGATAGTGGTGAGATAAGGGTGAACAAGCAAGTGTTAGTTGCATTTCGAATCGGTAAATACAAAGATGAAGTGTTGTGTGATGTAGTACCGATGCAAGCGGGACACTTATTGCTAGGGCGTCCATGGCAGTTCGATAGGCAAGTGAAGCATGATGGCTTTACGAACAAGTACTCTTTTGTACTTAATCAACGATCAATCACGCTTGTACCATTGACACCGCAGCAAGTATACGAGGATCAAGTGAGATTACAAAAGGAGAGTGATCAAAAGAAAGAGAGTGAGCAAAAGAAAAAGAGTGAAAATCAGAAAGAGGCCAAGAAAGTTGAGAGAGAAAAAGAAAATCAAAGTTCGGCCCTTGAGAGAAAATCAGAGAGAAAACAAAAGAATTTCTATGCAAAAAGTGAGTGAGATTAAGCGAGCAATGTTTTCAAATCAATCGATGATTGTACTTTTGTACAAAGAGGCACTTTTAAACACTAACGAACTTGACCTTGCTTTGCCTAGTTCTATTGTTTCTCTTTTGCAGGAGTATGAGGATGTCTTCCCCGAGGAAACATCACATGGGTTACCTCCAATCCGAGGGATTGAACATCAAATTGATTTTGTTCCTGGTGCAACAATTCCAAACTGACCAGCTTATAGGAGCAATCCTGAGGAGACAAAGGAGCTTCAACGGCAGGTAAGTGAATTGTTGGAGAAAGGGCACGTGAGGGAGAGCATGAGCCCATGTGCGGTTCCGGTCTTACTTGTGCCTAAGAAGGATGGGACGTGGAGAATCTGCGTTGATTGCCGAGCCATCAACAACATAACGGTAAAGTATCGTCACCCTATCCCACGCTTAGATGATATGTTAGATGAGCTGTATGGTTCTTGCATATTTTCTAAGATTGACTTAAAAAGTGGTTATCATCAAATTAGGATAAAAGAAGGAGATGAATGGAAAACTGCCTTCAAAACAAAATATAGTTTGTATGAATGGTTAGTTATGCCTTTTGGTTTGACTAATGCTCCGAGCACCTTTATGAGACTTATGAACCATGTTTTGCGTGCATTTATAGGCAGATTTGTTGTTGTTTATTTTGATGATATACTCATTTATAGCAAAAACATAGACGATCATGTAATACATTTGAAATCCGTTTTAGATGTGCTAAGGAAAGAAAGGTTGTTTGCTAATTTAAAGAAGTGCACTTTTTACACCAATAAGCTTGTATTTTTGGGATTTGTTGTTAGTGCACAAGGTATACAGGTCGATGAAGAGAAGGTACGTGCAATCCAAGAATGGCCGAGCCCCATAAGTGTAGCTAATGTTCGTAGTTTTCATGGACTTGCTAGTTTCTACCGGCGGTTTGTGAAGAACTTCAGTAGCTTAGCCGCACCGCTTACCGAAGTGATCAAGAAGAACGTTGGGTTTCGGTGGGGAGAAGAACAAGAGAAGGCATTTCAATTAATCAAAGAGAAGCTGACTAATGCACCTTTGTTGTCTTTACCTAACTTTTCTAAAACGTTTGAAATTGAATGTGATGCTTCAGGTATTGGTATAGGCGCCGTTCTTATGCAAGAAGGACGACCAATTGCTTACTTCAGCGAGAAACTCAATGGGGCAGTCTTAAACTACCCAACTTATGACAAGGAGTTGTATGCATTGGTTTGGGCTTTAGAGACGTGGCAGCACTACCTATGGCCTAAGGAGTTCGTGATTCACACCGATCATGAGTCCTTGAAACACTTGAAGGGCCAACACAAGCTAAACAAAAGGCATGCGCGATGGGTGGAGTTCATAGAGACGTTTCCATACGTCATTCGGTACAAGCAAGGTAAGGAGAATGTAGTCGCCAATGCACTTTCTCGCAGGTATGCCTTACTCTTCATACTTGATGCAAAATTGCTTGGTTTTGAACATATTAAAGAATTATATGCTGAAGACCACGAATTTTGTGAGGAATATCGAGCTTGTGAGAAAATCACCTCTGGTAAGTTCTTTAGACTTGATGGATTCCTATTTCGAGAAAATAAGCTATGTGTGCCTAATTGTTCTATGAGAGAGTTATTAGTGCAGGAATCACATGGTGGGGGATTAATGGGACATTTTGGAGTTGCAAAGACTTTAGCTATTTTGCAGGAACACTTCTATTGGCCTCACATGAAACGAGATGTCGAATGGATTTGTGGTCGATGTGTCACATGTAAGCAAGCTAAATCCAAAGTGCAGCCCAACGGTTTGTATACTCCTTTACCAATTTCTAGTGAGCCTTGGATTGATATTTCAATGGATTTTGTGTTTGGATTGCCTAGGACTAAACATGGAAGAGATTCAATTTTTGTGGTCATGGATAGATTTTCTAAAATGACACATTTTATTCCATGTCACAAAACGGATGACGCTTCACATGTTGCTGATTTGTTCTTTAGAGAGATTATGAGATTACATGGCATGCCTAGGACAATTGTTTCAGATAGAGATGCTAAGTTCTTGAGCTATTTTTGGAAGACTTTGTGGTGTAAGTTAGGTACTAAGCTATTGTTTTCCACTACTTGTCATCCACAAACTGATGGTCAAACTGAAGTAGTAAATAGGACTTTGTCTACTCTATTAAGGTCAATCATTAGAAAGAACATCAAGATATGGGAAGAATGTTTACCACATGTTGAGTTTGCATATAATAGAGCTGTTCATTCTGCTACCAAATTTTCGCCATTTGAAATTGTGTATGGGTTTAATCCTTTAACTCCATTGGATTTATCTCCTTTACCTTTGTCGGAGCACATTAATTTAGATGGCAAAAAGAAAGCTGATTTTGTGAAGCAGATTCATGAGAAAGCAAGACTCAACATTGAGCGTAGAACGGAGCAATATGTCACACAAGCCAACAAGGGACGTCGCAATCTGGTTTTTGAACCCGGAGATTGGGTTTGGCTGCATATGAGAAAAGAAAGATTCCCGGCAAAAAGACGTTCCAAATTGCTCCCAAGAGGAGATGGTCCTTTCCAAGTCCTCGAGCGTATCAATGACAACGCTTACAAGCTAGATTTACCTGGTGAGTACAATGTAAGTGCCACTTTTAATGTTACTGATTTGAGTCCTTTTGATGTAGGTGATGGTTTGAGGGCAAATCCTTTTCAAGAGGAGGGGAATGATGGAGACCAAGGCACCACTTCGAAGGATCTCATTCAAGTACCAATTGGGCCGGTTACGAGAGCACAAGCAAAGAAGTTTAAAGATGTACTCAACGGACTCATCCAAGAGATATGGGCTCAAGCAAATTCGTGGAGGCCCATTGAGCATGATCCACGTAGGCAGCAAAGAATCGTCACATTGATTCAAGTTCTAGAAGGATCCGGTCAAGGTTAAGAATTGGCAAGAAATATTTTAGGCCTATTCTAGAAGGATCGTGTTGCACGACACAATTTAATATTTAATTATTGCAATTTATTATTTTTGGTATTTTTATGTTTAAAAAACGTTATTTTAGGTTTAGGTGATTTATTTCCTTATTTTTAGGTGCATTTAATGCTTTTTAGGTCAAATTTGATTCCTGATATGGTTAGGTATCAATTAGGAGTTTTTTTAGAATATATTTTCTTGTCTGTCAAGTTTTATGGAGCCCTTAAATAGGCTCCTAAGTCTGTAAACGTTTTTTGGGGATGACATTTTTTGAATATTCATAAAAACTTGTGAGGTTTATTCTCTTTGGTTCTTTGAAGAACTATTCGAACTTATCGGGATTTCCCGTGGCGTTCATCTTGACTTATCAAACGGAGTTTCCACCACCGTTTGTGGCGTCTTCCTTATACCGAGGTTCTTGTTTGTCATAAACAACGGGTCGAGGTCTTCCATTCAAATCTGTCCATAGAACGATCTTGGGTTCCCTTTCGTTGTTGGGTCTCGTTATTCTTGACGAGGTTCACATCAAAACTGAACAGGACGGGACGAATTTTTTTTCCCCCCTTTCCCATCCTTTCCTAGCTCGTTTGGCTAGAAATAAATCCAGAACGATGTTTTTTAGTTTTTTGAATTTTTATACTATTTTTTGGGAATTTTCTAAACCGAGTCGGTTAGGAACGAAACGGGATAAAATTTTTTTTTCCTCTTTCTCGGCCTTTCTTCGCCCATTTTGGCTAGAAATATAGCCAGAATGACGTTTTTTAATTTTTGTACTATTTTTTGGAAATTTTCTAAATAGAGTCAGATTGGAAAGAAATTGGAAGAAATTTTTTTTTTTCCTCTTTCTCGGCCATTCTTGGCTAGTTGTGGCTAGCAATAAAGCCGGAATGATATTTTTAATTTTTTGAATTTTAATACTATTTCTTTAGACTTTTCTAAACTGAGTCAGGTGGGAACGAAGTCAGGAGGAAATTTTTTTTTCTCCTCTCTCTAGGCCTTTCTTGGCTTCATTTTTCTAGATTTACAGTGGGAATTATGTTTTATAATTTTTTGAATTTTTATACTATTTTTTGGGAATTTTCTAAACCGTGTCGGGTGGGAATAGAGTTAGGACGAATTATTTTTTTTGTCCCTCTTTCTCAGCCTTTCCTGGTTTGTTATGGCTAACAATTAAGCCGGAATGAGGTTTATAAATTTTTTTAATTTTTATACTATTTCTCGGGATTTTTCTAAACTGATTCAGGTGGGAACGGAGTCGGGACTAAATTTTTTTTTCTTCCCCTTTCTTGGCCTTTCCCGGCTTGTTTTGGCTAGAAATAAATCCAGAATGAAATTTTTTAGTTTTTTGAATTTTTATACTTTTTGGGAATTTTCTAAACCGAGTTGGGTGGGAATGGAGTTAAGAAGAAAAAAAAAAAAAATTTTCCTCTTTCTCTGCCTTTCCTGGCTTGTTATGGCAAACAATAAAGTCGGAATGAGGTTTATAAATTTTTTGAATTTTTGTACTATTTCTTGGGATTTTTCTAAACCAAGTCGGGTGGGAACGAAGTTGGGACAAAATTTTTTTTTCTTCCTCTTTCTTGGCCTTTCCCGGTTTGTTTTGGCTAGAAATAAAGCCGGCGATGTTTTTTAGTTTTTTGAGTTTTTGTACTATTTTTTGTGAATTTTCTAAATCAAGTCGTGTTGGAACAAAACGGGAGGAAATTTTTTTTTTTCCCCTCTTATCGGCCTTTCTCAGCTAGTTATGGCTAGAAATAAAGCCGGAATGATGTTTTTAAATTTTTTGAATTTTTATACTATTTCTTGGGAATTTTCTATACCGAGTCGGGTTGGAACGGAATCGGGACGAATTTTTTTTTTCTTCCACTTTCTCGGCCTTTGCTGGCTAGTTGTGGCTAGCAATAAAGCCGGAAAGATATTTTTTTTTTATTTTCTGAATTTTTGTATTATTTTTTGGGAATTTTATAAACTGAGACGGGTAGGAAAGGAACGGGTCGAAATTTTTTTTTCCTCTTTCTCGGCCTTCCCCGGCTCGTTTTGGTTAGAAATAAAACCGGAATGACGTTTTTGAATTTTTGTACTTTTTTTTGGGAATTTTTTAAACTGAGCAGGCAGAAACGAAATCGGGACGAAATTTTTTTTTTTCCTCTTTCTCGGTCTTTCCCGGTTCGTTTTGGCTAGAAATAAAGCCAGAATGATATTTTTTAGGTTTTTGAATTTTTATACTATTTTTTGGCAATTTCTAAACCAAGTTTGGTAGGAACAAAACGGGACGGGGCGAAATTTTTTTTCCCCCTTTCTCATCCTTTCCTAGCTCGTTTGGCTAGAAAGAAATCCAGAATGATGTTTTTTAGTTTTTTGAATTTTTTTACTATTTTATGGGAATTTTCTAAACCGAGTCTTGTGGGAACAGAGTCAGGACTAAAGTTTTTTTTTTCTTCCTCTTTCTTGGCTTTTCCTGGCTAGTTTTGGCTAGAAATATACCCAGAATGATGATTTTTAGTTTTTTTAATTTTTATACTATTTTTTGAGAATTTTCTAAACCGAGTCGGGTTGGAACGGACCGGGATAAATTTTTTTTTTTTTTTTTCCGCTTTCTTGGCCATTCCCGCCTAGTTATGGCTAGAAATAAAGCTGGAATGAATTTTTTGAATTTTTATACTATTTCTTGGGATTTTTCTACCGAGTCGGGTGGGAACGGAGATGGGACGAAATTTTTTTTTCTTCCTCTTTCTTGGCCTTTCCCAGTTTGCTTTGGCTAGAAATGATGGAGACCAAGGCACTGCTTCGAAGGATCTCGTTCAAGTACCAATTGGGCCGGTTACGAGAGCACAAGCAAAGAAGTTCAAGGATGTACTCAACGGACTCATCCAAGAGTTATGGGCTCAAGCAAATTCGTGGAGGCCCACTGAGCATGATCCACGTGGGCAGCAAAGAATCGTCACCTTGATTCAAGTTCTAGAAGGATCTGGTCAACGCTAAAATTGGCAAGAAATATTTTGGGCCTATTCTAGAAGGATCGTGATGCACGACACAATTTACCATTTAATTGTTGCAATTTATTATTTTTGGTATTTTTATGTAAAAAAACGTTATTTTAGGTTTAGGTGATTTATTTCCTTATTTTTAGGTGCATTTAATGCTTTTTAGGTCAAATTTGATTCCTGTTATGGTTAAGGTATCAATTAGGAGTTTTTTTAGGATATATTTTCTTGTCTGTCAAGTTTTATGGAGCCCTTAAATAGGCTCCTAAGTCTGTAAACGTTTTTAGAAGACATTTTGAATATTCATAAAAACTTGTGAGGTTTATTCTCTTTGATTCTTTGAAGAACTATTCGAACTTATCGGGATTTCCCGTGGCGTTCATCTTGACTTATCAAACGAAGTTTCCACCACCATTTGTGGCGTCTTCCTTATACCGAGGTTCCTGTTTGTCATAAACAACGGGTCGAGGTCTTCCATTCGAATCTGTCCATAGAAAAATCTTGGGTTCCCTTTCGTTGTTAGGTCTCGTTATTCTTGACGGGGTTCACATCATTTGGTATCAGAGCACGGTTTCTAGTTCAGGTTTGCCTATCCTTTAACATCTTTCGTTCCTTTGTTTCTTCTTAGCCGAATTTCCTTTACCCTATCTGTTCAATCTTTGTTTGTTCTTGTTGATATCTGAACTCTTGGTATGGTCTCACATCTCTTAATTATTTCGAAATTTTATTTCATTATTCTCAAAAGCTAGTTGTTGATCGTCAAAAAAAAAAAAAAAAAAAAAAAAAAAAAAAGAGTGGAAATTCCAATTTGCCATATTCCTTGTAATTCTATTCTGAAAATTTCCATATTCCTTGAATTCAAATCTGAAATTCCTTGATTAATTCTTGGTAAATTGTTGCTGGAAATTTTTGAGTTGTTTGTTTAGTTTCAAAAAAGAACTGAAAGAGAATTATCGAGGGGAAAAAAGCAAGAGTGGTGAGAACATCAGAGGGTAAAAGCCATATTATTTTGAGTGAAACACGAGTGGAGAGTGATCCATATTCTTGAGTGTAAACGCGTAAGGGAGTGATTCGTGAGGTCCTTTTTTTTTTTGTTTCTAACCTTTGTTTTGTAGAAATCATGTCTCACGATAGTAGTAAGAGCATTACCGAAGATGAAACAACATTGGTTGATCCAAAGGTATTTTATGGAGGCCATGATGAGTGAGATGAGGCGTGTGATGAAGATGGAGATGGAGCAGGTTCATGAACAAATAGATCAAATGGAGAATAGACGTGAGGAGCAACCACAAAAAGGTCGTAATTTGCGTAGAAGGGAAAGATATCCATCGAGGGAGGAGGATGAAGAGCTTTATGGGTCTGGTTTTGATGAAGAAGAAGATCGAGATTCCATTTTTAACAATAGGAGACCTGGAGGAAGATATAGAGGAGCTAGGAATCGCGAAGATAACAACTTGGGTGGTATTAAGTTGAAAATTCTGTCCTTTCAAGGTAGATCTGATCCTGAGGCATATCTTGAGTGGGAAAAAAAGATGGAGTTCGTGTTTGATTGCCACAGCTACTCCGAGGCAAAGAAGGTAAAATTAGCCGTGATTGAATTTTCTGAATATGCTATTACTTTATGGGATCAGCTTGTGATAAATAGGAGGCGGAATAGAGAACACCCAATAGACATATGGGAGGAAATGAAAGTAGTGATGAGAAAGCGGTTCGTTCCAAGTTACTACTACCGAGAGTTGTACAAAAAGCTACAAGGTCTTAGACAAGGGAGTCGAAGCGTAGAGGATTACTACAAGGAGATGGAGATTGCTATGATCCGCGCTAATGTGGAGGAGGATCGGGAGGCTACAATGGCTAGATTTTTACTTGGCTTAAACCGGGAGATCCATGATAAGGTAGAGATGCAACATTATGTGGAATTGGAAGATACGGTGCATATGACTATCAAAGTGGAACAACAACTCAAGAGAGGGAGTGGGACACGTGCAGGCCATAACTTTAGTTCTACCTCTTGGAAATCAAGTTATGCCAAGCCGCTGGACAAGTCACAAACGCCCAAACCTAAGCCCAAGTCCGCGACCACCAGCCACGTTCCTCAAGGTAAAACTGAAGCCTCTACCTCTAGGAATCGTGATATTAAATGTTTTAGATGTCAAGGCAGGGGCCACATAGCAAGTCAATGTCCAAACAAGCAAGTCATGGTGTTGCAAGCCAATGGTGAAATTGTGACCGATGATGAAGATTCCGACACTGACGACATGCCGCCATTGGAGGATGTTTCCGAGGATGAGTATTTAGCCCCTGACGCATTGACATTGGTGGCAAAGAGAGCATTGAGCTTGCAAGTAAAAAGAGTTGATGAAGTACAGCGGGAGAATATCTTTCACACTAGGTGCTACGTTAAAGACAAGGTATGTAGTATGATTATTGATGGTGGTAGTTGTACTAATGTTGCAAGCACAATTATGGTAGAGAAATTGGGATTGCCCATGTTAAAGCACCCTAGGCCATACAAGTTGCAATGGCTAAATGATAGTGGTGAGATAAGGGTGAACAAGCAAGTGTTAGTTGCATTTCAAATCGGTAAATACGAAGATGAAGTGTTGTGTGATGTAGTACCGATGCAAGCGAGACACTTATTGCTAGGGCGTCCATGGCAGTTCGATAGGCAAGTGAAGCATGATGGTTTTACGAACAAGTACTTTTTTGTACTTAATCAACGATTAATCACTCTTGTACCATTGACACCGCAGCAAGTATACGAGGATCAAGTGAGATTACAAAAGGAGAGTGATCAAAAGAAAAAGAGTGAAAATCAGAGAGAGGTCAAGAAAAATGAGAGAGAAAAAGAAAATCAAAGTTCGGCCCTTGAGAGAAAATCAGAGAGAAAACAAAAGAATTTCTATGCAAAAGTGAGTGAGATTAAGCGAGCAATGTTTTCAAATCAGCCAATGATTGTACTTTTGTACAAAAAGGCACTTTTAAACACTAACGAACTTGCCCTTGCTTTGCCTAGTTATATTGTTTCCCTTTTGCAGGAGTACGAGGATGTCTTCCCCGAGGAAACACCAGATGGGTTACCTCCAATCCGAGGGATTGAACATCAAATTGATTTTGTTCCCGGTGCAACCATTCCAAACCGACCAGCTTATAGGAGCAATCCTGAGGAGACAAAGGAGCTTCAACGGTAGGTAAGTGAATTGTTAGAGAAAGGGCACGTGAGGGAGAGCATGAGCCCATGTGCGGTTCCGGTCTTACTTGTGCCTAAGAAGGATGGGACATGGAGAATGTGCGTTGATTGCCGAGCCATCAACAACATAACGGTAAAGTATCGTCACCCTATCCCACGCTTAGATGATATGTTAGATGAGCTGTATGGTTCTTGCGTATTTTCTAAGATTGACTTAAAAAGTGGTTATCATCAAATTAGGATAAAAGAAGGAGATGAATGGAAAACTGCCTTCAAAACAAAATATGGTTTGTATGAATGGTTAGTTATGCCTTTTGGTTTGACTAATGCTCCGAGCACCTTTATGAGACTTATAAACTATGTTTTGCGTGCATTTATAGGCAGATTTGTTATTGTCTATTTTGATGATATACTCATTTATAGCAAAAACATAAACGATCATGTAGTACATTTGAAATCCGTTTTAGATGTGCTAAGGAAAGAAAGGTTGTTTGCTAATTTAGAGAAGTGCACTTTTTACACCGATAAACTTGTATTTTTGGGATTTGTTGTTAGTGCACAAGGTATACAGGTCGATGAAGAGAAGGTACGTGCAATCCAAGAATGGCCGAGCCCCACAAGTGTAGCTAATGTTCGTAGTTTTCATGGACTTGCTAGTTTCTACCGGCGGTTCGTGAAGGACTTCAGTAGCTTAGCCGCACCTCTTACCGAAGTGATCAAGAAGAACGTTGGGTTTCGGTGGGGAGAAAAACAAGAGAAGGCATTTCAATTAATCAAAGAGAAGCTGACTAATGCACCTTTGTTGTCTTTACCTAACTTTTCTAAAACGTTTGAAATTGAATGTGATGCTTCAGGTATTGGTACAGGCGCCGTTCTTATGCAAGAAGGACAACCAATTGCTTACTTCAGCGAGAAACTCAATGGGGCAGCCTTAAACTACCTAACTTATGACAAGGAGTTGTATGCATTGGTTTGGGCTTTAGAGACGTGGCAGCACTACCTATGGCCTAAGGAGTTCGTGATTCACACCGATCATGAGTCCTTGAAACACTTGAAGGGCCAACACAAGCTAAACAAAAGGCATGCGCGATGGGTGGAGTTCATAAAGACGTTTCCATACGTCATTCGGTACAAGCAAGGTAAGGAGAACGTAGTCACCGATGCACTTTCTCGCAAGTATGCCTTACTCTCCACACTTGATGCAAAATTGCTTGGTTTTGAACACATTAAAGAATTATATGCTGAAGACCACGAATTTTGTGAGGAATATCGAGCTTGTGAGAAAATCGCCTCTGGTAAGTTCTTTAGGCTTGATGGATTCCTATTTCGAGAAAATAAGCTATGTGTGCCTAACTGTTCTATGAGGGAGTTATTAGTGTAGGAATCACATAGTGGGGGATTAATGGGACATTTTGGAGTTGCAAAGACTTTAGCTATTTTGCAAGAACACTTCTATTGGCCTCACATGAAACGAGATGTCGAATGGATTTGTGGTAGATGTGTCACATGTAAGCAACCTAAATCCAAAGTGCAGCCCAACGGTTTGTATACTCCTTTACCAATTCCTAGTGAGCCTTGGATTGATATTTCAATAGATTTTGTGTTAGGATTGCCTTGGACTAAACATGGAAGAGATTCAATTTTTGTGGTCGTGGATAGATTTTCTAAAATGGCACATTTTATTCCATGTCACAAAACGGATGACGCTTCACATGTTGCTAATTTGTTCTTTAGAGAGATTGTGAGATCAAATGGCATGCCTAGGACAATTGTTTCAAATAGAGATGCTAAGTTCTTGAGTTATTTTTGGAAGACTTTGTGGTGTAAGTTAGGTACTAAGTTATTGTTTTCCACTACTTGTCATTCACAAACTGATGGTCAAATTGAAGTAGTAAATAGGACTTTGTCTACTCTATTGAGGTCAATCATTAGAAAGAACATCAAGACATGGGAAGAATGTTTACCACATGTTGAGTTTGCATATAATAGAGCTGTTCATTCTGCTCCCAAATTTTCGCCATTTGAAATTGTGTATGGGTTTAATCCTTTAACTCCATTGGATTTATCTCCTTTACCTTTGACGGAGCACATTAATTTAGATGGCAAAAAGAAAGCTGATTTTGTGAAGCAGATTCATGAGAAAGCAAGACTCAACATTGAGCGTAGAACGGAGCAATATGCCACACAAGCCAACAAGGGATGTCGCAATCTGGTTTTTGAACCCGAAGATTGGGTTTGGCTGCATATGAGAAAAGAAAGATTCTCGACAACACGACGTTCCAAATTGCTCCCAAGAGGAGATGGTCCTTTCCAAGTCCTTGAGCGTATCAATGACAACGCTTACAAGCTAGATTTACCTGGTGAGTACAATGTAAGTGCCACTTTTAATGTTACTGATTTGAGTCCTTTTGATGTAGGTGATGATTTGAGGGCAAATCCTTTTCAAGATGAGGGGAATGATGGAGACCAAGGCACGGCTTCAAAGGATCTTGATGTGCAACACAATTTACTATTTAATTATTGTAATTTATTATTTTGGTATTTTTATGTAAAAAACGTTATTTTAGGTTTAGGTGATTTATTTCCTTGTTTTTATGTGCATTTAATGCTTTTTAGGTCAAATTTGATTCCTAATATGGTTAGGTATCAATTAGGAGTTATTTTAGAATATATTTTCTTGTCTATCAAGTTTTATGGAGCCCTTAAATAGGCCCCTAAGTCTGTAAACGTTTTTCATATATTATTGAATAAAAATCAGAAAATGTGAGGCTTTGCTCTTCTTTTGGTTCTTCAAGAACTGTGAACTTATCAGGGATTCTTCCTTGTGGCGTTCAAACTTTATACCTTTGGTTCGTGATTTATTATAATCATTGGGTCAAGGTCTATTACTTATACCTTTGGTTCGCGTTTCGATTATAAACGTTGGGTCAAGGTTTCTATCAAAAATCTGAATTTTAGCTTTCTTGGGCAAGTATTCCAATATTTTTGTTGGGTCTCAAAGCGTGTCGATTGAGGTTCGCATCAATTCCAATATTTTTGTTGGGTCTCAAAGCGTGTCGATTGAGGTTCGCATCATTTGGTATCAGAGCACAGATTCTAAAATCAGTTTTACTATCCCTTTATTATTTGTTTCCTGTTATCATCCTATCTTATTCCTTTTGTGTTCTTTATTCCTCATTCTTCTTTTGTTACGTGCACTAGGTTAAAATCGTGCACCAAGCTCCCAAAAAAAAAAAAAAGTGAAAAAAAAGAAGAGATGGTAATTATTGAAAACATTGTGGAAGATTCAATTGAGGTTAAATATAAGGATGAGTCCACAACTCACAATCTTCAAGTCTCAGTTGATTTGTTGAAGATGACTATACAATATGTTGATTTTCTTGGAGTAGAAAATTTTAATTTTATTATCAACCCTTTGTTGATTGATGTTGCAAATAAATTGAAAGTAGATGAGAAGAAATTTTATGCTACACTTTATGAAGGATTCAAGTTTCAGAACCGGATCAAGTTATTAAAGCATTCGAAGTATTTGTTTATTTGGAGCGGAAGATTTCAGATTTCAAAGATGAACTCGAGGACGAGTTTGATTCAAGTGGAGGGGTCTGATGTGCGACACAATTTACTATTTAATTATTGTAATTTATTATTTTGGTATTTTTATGTAAAAAACGTTATTTTAGGTTTAGGTGATTTATTTCCTTGTTTTTAGGTGCATTTAATGCTTTTTAGGTCAAATTTGATTCCTAATATGGTTAGGTATCAATTAGGAGTTATTTTAGAATATATTTTCTTGTCTATCAAGTTTTATGGAGCCCTTAAATAGGCCCCTAAGTCTGTAAACGTTTTTCATATATTATTGAATAAAAATCAGAAAATGTGAGGCTTTGCTCTTCTTTTGGTTCTTCAAGAACTGTGAACTTATCAGGGATTCTTCCTTGTGGCGTTCAAACTTTATACCTTTGGTTCATGATTTATTATAATCATTGGGTCAAGGTCTATTACTTATACCTTTGGTTCGCGTTTCGATTATAAACGTTGGGTCAAGGTTTCTATCAAAAATCTGAATTTTAGCTTTCTTGGGCAAGTATTCCAATATTTTTGTTGGGTCTCAAAGCGTGTCGATTGAGGTTCGCATCAATTCCAATATTTTTGTTGGGTCTCAAAGCGTGTCGATTGAGGTTCGCATCAGATCTCGTTCAAGTACCAAGTGGGCCGGTTACGAGAGCACAAGCAAAGAAGTTCAAGGATGTACTCAACGGACTCATCCAAGAGTTATGGGTTCAAGCAAATTCGTGGAGGCCCATTGAGCATGATCCACGTGGGCAACAAAGAATCGTCACCTTGATTCAAGTTCTAGAAGGATCCGGTTAAGGCTAAGAATTAGCAAGAAATATTTTGGGCCTATTCTAGAAGGATCATGATGCACGACACAATTTACTATTTAATTATTGTAATTTATTATTTTTGGTATTTTTATGTAAAAAAAAAAACGTTATTTTTGGTTTAGGTGATTTATTTCCTTGTTTTTAGGTGCATTTAATGCTTTTTAGGTCAAATTTGATTCCTGTTATGGTTAGGTATCAATTAGGAGTTTTTTTAAGATATATTTTCTTGTCTGTCAAGTTTTATGGAACCCTTAAGTAGGCTCCTAAGTCTGTAAACGTTTTTAGAAGACAATTTGAATATTCATAAAAACTTGTGAGGTTTATTCTCTTTGGTTCTTTGAAGAACTATTCGAACTTATCAGGATTTCCCGTGGCGTTCACCTTGACTTATCAAACGGAGTTTCCACCACCGTTTGTGGCGTCTTCCTTATACCGAGGTTCTTGTTTGTCATAAACAACGGGTTGAGGTCTTCCATTCGAATCTGTCCATAGAACAATCTTGTGTTCCCTTTCGTTGTTGGGTCTTGTTATTCTTGACGGGGTTCACATTAAGAAATAAAGCCGGAATGATGTTTTTTAGTTTTTTGAGATTTTATACTATTTTTTGGGAATTTTCAAAATCGAGTCGTGTTGGAAAAAAAGGGAGGAAATTTTTTTTTTCCTCTTACCGGCCTTTCTCGGCTAGTTATGGCTAGAAATAAAACCGGAATGATGTTTTTACATTTTTTGAATTTTCATACTATTTCCTGGGAATTTTCTATACCAAGTTGGGTTAGAATGGAATCGGGACGAAATTTTTTTTTCATCCACTTTCTGGGCCTTTGCTGGCTAGTTATGGCTAGCAATAAAGCCGGAAAGATATTTTTTGATTTTCTGAATTTTTGTATTATTTTTTGGGAATTTTATAAACTGAGTCAGGTAGGAAAGGAACGGGTCAAAAATTTTTTTTACTCTTTCTCAGCCTTACCCGGCTCGTTTTGGTTAGAAATAAAGCCGTAATGAAGTTTTTGAATTTTTGTACTATTTTTTAGGAATTTTCTAAACCGAGTCTTGTGCGAACAGAGTCAGGACTAAAGTTTTTTTTTCTTCCACTTTCTTGACTTTTCCTGGCTTGTTTTGGCTAGAAATATACCCAGAATGATTTTTTTTTTTTTTTTTTAATTTTTATACTATTTTTTGAGAATTTTCTAAACCGAGTCGGGTTGGAACAGAACGGGATAAAATTTTTTTTTTTTTTTCCCTCCTTCTCGGCCATTCCCGCCTAGTCATGGCGAGAAATAAAGCCGGAATGAATTTTTTGAATTTTTATACTATTTCTAGGGATTTTTCTAAACCGAGTTGGGTGGGAACGGAGCCGGGAAAGAAAATTTTTTTTCTTCCTCTTTCTTGGCCTTTCCCAGTTTGTTTTGGCTAGAAATAAAACCGGGACGACGTTTTTTAGTTTTTTGAGTTTTTATACTATTTTTTGAGAATTTTCTAAATCGAGTTGCGTTGGAACAAAACGGGAGGAAATTTTTTTTTTCCTCTTATGGGCCTTTCTAGTCTAGTTATGGCTAGAAATAAAGCCGGAATGATGTTTTTAAAATTTTTGAATTTTTATACTATTTCCTGGGAATTTTCTATATCGAGTCGGGTTGGAACGGAATCAGGACGAAATTTCTCTCTCTTACACTTTCTCGGCCTTTGCTGGCTAGTTGTGGCTAGCAATAAAGCTGGAAAGATATTTTTTCATTTTTTGAATTTTTGTACTATTTTTTGGGAATTTTATAAACTGAGTCGGGTAGGAAAGGAACGGGTCAAAATTTTTGTTTCCTCTTTCTCGGCCTTCCCCGACTCGTTTTGGTTAGAAATAAAGCCGGAATGACGTTTTTGAATTTTTGTTCTATTTTTGGGGAATTTTCTAAACCGAGTCTTGTGGGAACAGAGTCAGGACTAAAGTTTTTTTTTTTCTTCCTCTTTCTCGGCTTTTCCTGGCTTGTTTTGGCTAGAAATATACCCAGAATGATGTTTTTTAGTTTTTTTAATTTTTATACTATTTTTTGAGAATTTTCTAAACCGAGTCGGGTTGGAACAGAACGGGATAAATTTTTTTTTTTTTTCCCTCTTTCTCAGCCATTCCTGCTTAGTTATGGCGAGAAACAAAGCCGGAATAAATTTTTTGAATTTTTATACTATTTCTAGGGATTTTTCTAAACCGAGTCGGGTGGGAACGGAGTTGGGATGAAAATTTTTTTTCTTCCTCTTTCTTGGCCTTTCCCAGTTTGTTTTGGCTAGAAATAAAACCGGAACGATGATTTTTAGTTTTTTGAGTTTTTATAATATTTTTTGGGAATTTTCTAAATCGAGTCGCGTTGGAACAAAACGGGAGGAAATTTTTTTTATCCTCTTATCGGCCTTTCTAGTCTAGTTAGGGCTAGAAATAAAGCCGGAATGATGTTTTTAAAATTTTTGAATTTTTATACTATTTCCTGGCAATTTTCTGTACCGAGTCGAGTTGGAATGGAATCGGGACGAAATTTTTTTTTCTTCCACTTTCTCGGCCTTTGCTGGCTAGTTGTGGCTAGCAATAAAGCCGGAAAGATATTTTTTCATTTTTTGAATTTTTGTATTATTTTTTGGGAATTTTATAAACTAAGTCGGGTAGGAAAGGTGATGCGAACCTCAATCGACACGCTTTGAGACCCAACAAAAATATTGGAATACTTGCCCAAGAAAGCTAAAATTCAGATTTTTGATAGAAACCTTGACCCAACGTTTATAATCGAAACGCGAACCAAAGGTATAAGTAATAGACCTTGACCCAATGATTATAATAAATCACGAACCAAAGGTATAAAGTTTGAACGCCACAAGGACGAATCCCTGATAAGTTCACAGTTCTTGAAGAACCAAAAGAAGAGCAAAGCCTCACCTTTTCTGATTTTTTATTCAATAATATATGAAAAACGTTTACAGACTTAGGGGCCTATTTAAGGGCTCCATAAAACTTGATAGACAAGAAAATATATTCTAAAATAACTCCTAATTGATACCTAACCATATTAGGAATCAAATTTGACCTAAAAAGCATTACATGCACCTAAAAACAAGGAAATAAATCACCTAAACCTAAAATAACGTTTTTTACATAAAAATACCAAAATAATAAATTACAATAATTAAATAGTAAATTGTGTCGCACATCAGACCCCTTCACTTGAATCAAACTCGTCCTCGAGTTCATCTTTGAAATCTGAAATCTTCCGCTCCAAATAAACAAATACTTCGAATGCTTTAATAACTTGATCCGATTCTGAAACTTGAATCCTTTATAAAGTGTAGCATAAAATTTCTTTTCATCTACTTTCAATTGATTTGCAACATCAATCAACAAAGGGTTGATAATAAAATTAAAATTTTCTACTCCAAGAAAATCAACATATTGTATAGTCATCTTCAACAAATCAACTGAGACTTGAAGATTGTGAGTTGTGGACTCATCCTTATATTTGACCTCAATTGAATCTTCCACAATGTTTTCAATAATTACCATCTCTTCTTTTTTTTTCACTTTTTTTTTTTGGGATCTTGGTGCACGATTTTAACCTAGTGCACGTCACAAAAGAAGAATAAGGAATAAAGAACACAAAAGGAATAAGATAGGATGATAACAGGAAACAAATGATAAAGGGATAGTAAAACTGATTTTAGAATCTGTGCTCTGATACCAAATGATGCGAACCTCAATCGACACGCTTTGAGACCCAACAAAAATATTGGAATACTTGCCCAAGAAAGCTAAAATTCAGATTTTTGATAGAAACCTTGACCCAACGTTTATAATCGAAACGCGAACCAAAGGTATAAGTAATAGACCTTGAACCAATGATTATAATAAATCACGAACCAAAGGTATAAAGTTTGAACGCCACAAGGACGAATCCCTGATAAGTTCACAGTTCTTGAAGAACCAAAAGAAGAGCAAAGCCTCACCTTTCCTGATTTTTTATTCAATAATATATGAAAAACGTTTACAGACTTAGGGGCCTATTTAAGGGCTCCATAAAACTTGATAGACAAGAAAATATATTCTAAAATAACTCCTAATTGATACCTAACCATATTAGGAATCAAATTTGACCTAAAAAGCATTAAATGCACCTAAAAACAAGGAAATAAATCACCTAAACCTAAAATAACGTTTTTTACATAAAAATACCAAAATAATAAATTATAATAATTAAATAGTAAATTGTGTCGCACATCAAAAGGAACGCGTCAAAATTTTTGTTTCCTCTTTCTCGGCCTTCCCCGACTCGTTTTGGTTAGAAATAAAGCTGGAATGACGTTTTTGAATTTTTGTTCTATTTTTTGGGAATTTTCTAAACCGAGTCTTGTGGGAACAGAGTTAGGACTAAAGTTTTTTTTTTTCTTCCTCTTTCTCGACTTTTCCTGGCTTGTTTTGGCTAGAAATATACCCAGAATGATGTTTTTTAGTTTTTTTAATTTTCATACTATTTATTGAGAATTTTCTAAACCGAGTCGGGTTGGAACAGAATGGGATAAATTTTTTTTTCCCTCTTTCTCAGCCATTCCCGCTTAGTTATGGCGAGAAATAAAGCCGGAATGAATTTTTTGAATTTTTATACTATTTCTAGGGATTTTTCTAAACCAAGTCGGGTGGGAACGGAGTTGGGGAGAAAATTTTTTTTCTTCCTCTTTGTTGGCCTTTCCTACTTTGTTTTGGCTAGAAATAAAGCCGGAACGTCGTTTTTTAGTTTTTTGAGTTTTTATACCATTTTTTGGGAATTTTCTAAATCGAGTCGTGTTGGAACAAAATGGGTGGAATTTTTTTTTTTCCTCTTATCGGCCTATCTAGTCTAGTTATGGCTAAAAATAAAGCTGGAATAATGTTTTTAAAATTTTTGAATTTTTATACTATTTCCTGACAATTTTCTATACCGAGTCGGGTTGGAACGGAATCGGGACGAAATTTTTTTTTCATCCACTTTCTCGGCCTTTGCTGGCTAGTTGTGGCTAGCAATAAAGCTGGAAATATATTTTTTTCATTTTTTGAATTTTGTATTATTTTTTAGGAATTTTATAAACTGAGTCGGGTAGGAAAGGAACGGGTTGAAATTTTTTTTTCCTCTTTCTTGGTCTTCCCCGGCTCGTTTTGGATAGAAATAAAGCCGGAATGACGTCTTTGAATTTTTGTTCTATTTTTTGGGAATTTTCTAAACCGAGTCTAGTGGGAACAGAGTCAGGACTAAAGTTTTTTTTTTTCTTCCTCTTTCTCGGCTCTTCCTGGCTTGTTTTGGCTAGAAATATACCCAGAACGATGTTTTTTAGTTTTTTTTTAATTTTTATACTATTTTTTGAGAATTTTCTAAACCGAGTCGGGTTGGAAGAGAAGGGGATAAATTTTTTTCCTCTTTCTTGGCCATTCCCACCTAGTTATGGCGAGAAATAAAGCCGGAATGAATTTTTTGAATTTTTATACTATTTCTAAGGATTTTTCTAAACCGAGTTGGGTGGGAACGGAGTTGGGACGAAAATTTTTTTTCTTCCTCTTTCGTGGCCTTTCCCAGTTTGTTTTGGCTAGAAATAAAGCTGGAACGACGTTTTTTAGTTTTTTGAGTTTTTATACTATTTTTTTGGAATTTTTTAAATCAAGTCTGATGATGGTAATGAATCAGTGGACTTAAATCTCCGGATGCTATTGACCAATGGGTATAAATCCTGAAAACAACAAACAAGGAATCAGAGGGGACCGGTGGAGGCCGGCCAGAAGTCCTCCGATGGTAAAGTCAGTGGATTGAATTCAGACCGAAAGAAATATACTCCCCAAAGTCTTTTTCTTTAAAAAAAGAAAATCCCCCCTTACCTTTGTGCGGAAGGACCTTTATATAGTGTTAACCTGACCGTTATTTCCCCTAGCGTCGTAGGGTTTGGAGAATTCTGGGGATAACCTTCATAACTGTCTTGGAAGTTACATAATTGAAAGCCTGTATGTCGTTTGACCCAAGCGACATCATTCTTGGCGAACCATGCTCGTCCGTCCCATACTCGTCCGTCACCAAGGACGGACGAGGTTAGCTGTTAGCTTCTCCCTTGGAGGGGTGAACGAAGGACGAGCGTTATCACTTCTCGCTTTCCACTTGGCACATGGTTGCGGACGGCCATATGGACGAGAAATTCTGAAAAGTTGGCTTGATCTTTTTATGCACCATCAGTTGCCCCCTTGTCCATTGGCTGTCCAAGAGAATGTAGCATTTTACCCCTATGGATGGACGAGGTTTTTTTTTTTTTTTTTTTTTTTTTTTTTTTTTTTTTTAATAACTAGGGATGCCACGTGTCGCAATTTTATTAGTTGCCCGCTTCGTCGATTCATTTTTCAATGAAGGAAGCCACGTGTCATTTTCTAGTTGGTCCCGTCGTTTGAGGTGCTTAGGTCAGCCATCTATAAATAGTGGAATGCCTCCACTACCCTCCTCACTTCTGAGATTTTCCTTTTTTGACATTCATCGTCTAGGCCCTCGTCTAAGGTTTTCCTCGCGTCCATAGTTCCAGTTCGTCCTAGAGCCAGGTATTCCCTTTCTCTTCGTCTTTAGGTTCAAAATTTACCTTTTCTTAAAATGTCTGAAATAGCCATTTCCTCGTCTAGTGATAGCACAGAAAAGGCTATAGACGAGTATTATGACGAGAGTAGTAATAGTTCTAGTGATTCTAGTAGTAGTGGTAGGGGAAACACCACTGATGAGGAGTATGTCTCAGGGGTCCCTGGGCTCCCCTTAGAAGAAGTACAGAAAAAACTTAGAAAAACTTTAGGGTCCCAGGTAGGTACTTCGTCTTCCGTCCCTCCGTCTAGTCCTTTGGACGAGACGGAGGTCACTGTATATAGTTGTGCTGTAGATATTCCTTCCAAGACGGACAAAGAAAGGTTAAACAATCTTAGGGAATGGTATCAAATCCCAGACGAGTTTAATCCTAGATTACCCGTCCGTGGAGAATGGTGCTGTAATCCCCATTTTGGGATAGGCGTATATGAAGCTTACCTTCTTGGAGGCCTTAGGTTTCCTTTAAATGCTTTTATTAGAGAGTTATTATATAGGTTAGGTTTAGGGGTGTGTCAGTTTAACCCAAATGCATGGAGGTTAATTACCTCTATGCAAATTTTGTGGGGGGAGGTATTTGGAGGGGACCGTCCTATTACCGTGGACGAGTTCCTCTATTGCTATAAACCCTCGGAGATCCATTAATCTCCTGGCTTTTATCAATTCACAGCCAGGAGTAAAGATTGTAGGCTAGTAAAATCCTTGGCCTCGTCTGATAGAAAATGGAAGACGGAATTTTTCTTTGTCTCAGGATTTTGGGCTGGAAACCCTGTAGACGTTGGCCGGGATTCCTTTGGTCGTTTTACAGGGGACCTAGGGAACCTTCGTCCTGAAGGTAAGCCCCTTAGCTTTCTCCTCCTTTTTCTTTTTTCTCTTTTTTTTTTTTTTTTTTTTTTTTTTTTTTTTTTTTTTTAATCTTCAATTTATTGTCACAGCTGTTAGACGACCTGCTTTGAGTAAGCTGCATCGTGATCGCGTCCACAGGGCTCGTCTTCATTCAAACAGGGACTTTCATTTCTTAGTCAACCTCAGAAGTTTAGCTAAGTGGGGTTTAGGCCCTAACCCCTCTGATATTGCACTTGCACACGAGATTACAGTAAGAAAAAGTAAGTATTAGACTTCTGTATTCCTTGCTTTGTTTTTATTTTCTTGTTAAGACGAATTCTTTCTATTTCATTGTAGGAATGGCGACTATGAGAGGCAGCAAGGGGAAAGAAGTCAGTGGTGAGGGGAGTCGTCTTGAGTCTGAACGTTCAGCTCGTCCTGCAGCTGGAGATAAGAGGAAAACCATTTCCAAGAACTTGGATCTGGAAAACCTTCCTAGCAGACGTGGCAAAAAGATCAAGCCAGGGCTGCCACAAATAACTAAGCCTACTCCGTCGTCCCACCAATCAACCAAAATTTATGATGTTGATTCATCCATTCCTGTTGAGTCAACCCCGTCGAAGACTCCACCGTCCAGAACTATGCCTACCTCGTCCCAACCGTCTCAGAGGGCCCCTTCCAACATCATTGAAAACGAGGACTTGGCCTGGGAACGGTTCAAGGTCGCCGTCACGGACGAGGATTTAAACGTCTGCTACGACATGTCCCTTAAGGACTTCGAGCACTCTGGTGTCCATGACCTTTTCAAGGTAACAATTGTCCTCGTCTTAACCAAATGTTCATATCCTTCTTTCCTTACTTATGTTTGCCGTTGACTTTTGTAGGGGATGTCCAAGTTTATAGCTGCGTCCAGACAGGCCACTGAGTTGGACAAGACGAGGATTCTACTGGAGACGAGGATACAGGAGTTGAAAGAAGAGGCAAAACAATGGGCTGAGGTGGCTGCTAAGACGACGGAGGAGGCAAAAGACTTGAGAGCTTCTATTGAGGTCTTGAAGGCTGGTGCTGCAGCGAAAGATGCTCGTCTTGAAGACTTGCAGAAAAAGAATGATGAGCTCAGCACTTTGCTCCACAATGCTAAGGAAGATGCAGTGGCAGAATTCAAAGCATCTAAACAATATACTGATGCTTTGGATACAAATTATGCAGCAGGATTTGAAGACTTCAGGATGGACGCTGCTGAGAAGTTCCCCGATGTGGACTTCAGCTCCATCGTGCTCAACCTGAACGCTGCCACCACTAGCTCTCTCCTTAATCTTGATTCTGAAGACGCCAATGTCGAGGACGATGCCACGACCAAGCCTCAGGACGACCCCAACCCAGACGCCTCAGCTTGAAAGATGCATGCTTTGATAACTGTCCTTTTTTATGTAATTCAGATACTTTTCGCTCGTCCGTGTTTAAGGACGAAACTTAATGAAACAGTTTGGTTTATAAGGATGTTTAGGACTTTTCTCGTCCGTCCTTAAAACAATCGTATGAACTCTGTTTATTTTATATATGCAAGGACGAGTATTTATTTATATACAATTTTCTTGTTTTACTCATCTGTTTCACATGCATGAACCATTTCTATTGGACTCGTCTTTGCATTTTTCTCGTCCATGAACGGCTTTTTGACAGACTCGTCTTTGCATTTTTCTCGTCCATGGCATGGTTGGGTATTCTGTTTTACCTGGCACCTTCTACGGACGAATATGCTCTACATGAACGAGAATGCCTTGGACGTTTCCAACTTGTTTTTTAAGCATGGGATTTCCTTCGTCCTCTTTTTGGATTGACGGGTGTGCCTGGTCACGTTTGAAATTTGTTCTTAGGCTTTGAATCTGCCTCGTCCTTTTCTTTGGATGGACGAGCATGCCTTGAACACATTTGTAGTTGCCTTTGGCTTGGGGTTTACCTCGTCCTTTTTCCTGAATGGACGAGGATACCTTAAATTTCTATGAAAGCGTGAGATTACATCTCTAGATGCAGAGAATTCTCTCGTCTTGAGCTTTTCAGCTTCCTTCGAGAGTTAATACAAACATAAGTGCTATGGAAATGATTAATCCACACAACATTATGTACATTTCATAAATATTGTTTTACAATATAGACATTGTTCATAGACGAGGCACGTACCTTAGAGGTTGATGCCTTTATTTAAACAATACAAACTATGACGTCGTCCACAAATTTAAAATAATAAACATAGAGTCACACAACATATAATAATAAAGCCATACAACATATTAAGTTTTAAATTGTTGAACACGTCCAGAGTCATGCTCTTCAAGGCTGGCATTTTACTGGTAGTATTTCCTCAAGTGCTCTGCATTCCAAGGATGCTCCAACTTCCTCCCATCAAGGGCTTCTAAGTAATAGGATCCTTGTCTTTTGCAGTTGACGACTCTGTAGGGACCTTCCCAATTTGGTCCCAGCTTCCCATGGGCTGGGTTTTTTGTTGCTAAGGAAACTCTTTTTAGGACGAGGTCTCCTATGTTGAATCGTCTTGGCTTGACCATCGCATCATACCGCCTTGCTATGAGGTTTTTATACCTTGCCATCCTTTGCTCAGCATTCGTCCTTACCTCGTCTATCAAATCGAGGTTCAAACGGAGTTGCTCCTCATTAGCTTCCTCCTGGTAGTTTGTCACCCTATGACTAGCCATGTGTACTTCTGCGGGTATCACTGCTTCGGTTCCATACGCCAACTGGAAAGGAGTTTCTCCGGTTGGAGTTTTCACTGTCGTTCTATATGCCCACAAAACACCTGGTAACTCATCTGGCCATACTCCCTTAGCCCCCTCAAGCCGAGTCTTGATTATTTTTAACAAGGATCGGTTTGCAACTTCTGCTTGGCCATTAGCCTGTGGGTGGGCTGGAGAGGAGTAGTGATTTTGAATTCCAAAGTGCGTGCAGAAGTCCTTGAAAAGTGCATTGTCAAATTGTCGTCCGTTGTCTGATACGAGTACCCTGGGTACTCCAAATCTGCACACAATGTTTTTCCAGACGAAATTTTTGACATTTTGCTGTGTGATGGTGGCCAAGGATTCTGCTTCTACCCATTTAGTAAAATAATCAATTCCAACCACGAGGAACTTCATTTGCCTTATACCCAGTGGAAATGGACCCAGAATGTCTAGCCCCCACTGCGCAAAAGGCCACGGGGTCGTCATTGGAGTCAAGTACTCTGATGGTTGTCTGGGGACGTTGCTAAACCTTTGGCATTGATCATAGACCTTGACATAGGCTTTAGCGTCAGCTTGCATGTTTGGCCAGTAGTATCCTGCACGGACGACTTTGTGGACGAGCGACCTGGCTCCTGAGTGATTGCCACATGCTCCCTCATGAATCTCTCTTAAAATGTAGTTCGCTTCGTCTGGGCCAAACATCTGAGATAAGGCTGGGAAAAGCCTCTTTTGTAGAGAATCTCGTCCATGAGAATGTACCTTGATGCCCTTACCCTCAACTTTCTCGCTTCGTCCTTTTCTGCTGGGAGTTGCCCGTCTTTTAGGTATGACACAATTGGAGCCATCCAAGTTGCTCTAGTTTCTACCTGTTGTACTTCTGGGACGTCTATACTTGGCATATACTGTATTTCGTCAAATTGATCTATGGCTCCACTCGCTGAGGCTTCTTTTGCCAAGGCATCAGCTTCCACGTTCTCCTCCCTTGGGATTTGAACAAAGCTAACTTCTCCAAACTTTTTTGTAAGGCGCATCACTCTGTTCAAATACTTCCTCATTCGTTCTTCTTTAGCTTCAAACATTCCATTCACTTGGCCTATGATTAACTGAGAATCGCCCAAGACAAGGAGTGACTTGGCTTCTACAGATTTGGCCAATTCAAGCCCTTTGAGGAGAGCTTCATACTCAACTTCATTGTTAGTTGTCTGGTACTGCAAACGAACGTTGTGTTTTAGTTTGTCCCCCTCTGGAGACTGCAAAACCACACCTATTCCTCCTGCGTACTGTGTAGACGAGCCATCCACATGGACGACCCACTTGTTTTCCACTTCACCTTTATCCTCACAATTTAAGGTAAACTCAGCGATGAAATCTGCGAGGGCTTGAGCTTTTATGGCATGCCTTGGTAAGTAATTTATGTCAAACTCACTTAGCTCTACGGCCCATTGGATCAAGCACCCTGCAGCCTCTAACTTGTTCATTGCCTTTTTGAGTGGGTGATCTGTCATGACGTTAATGACATGAGCCTGAAAATAATGCCTTAGTTTTCTGGAGGCTGTTATCAATGCAAAAGCCAGTTTCTCTATTAACGGGTATCGTCCCTCTGCTCCCCTCAAAGCTCTGCTGGTATAATACACAGGTCTCTGTACCTTGCCCTCTTCCCTCACTAGTGCTGAACTCACTGCGTGTGGGGTGACTGCCAAATACAAGTACAACTCTTCCCCTTGCACGGACGGGCTCAACAATGGGGCTTTGGTAAGATATATCTTCAAGTCTTCAAATGCCTTCTGACATTCGTCGGTCCATTCAAATGCTTTTTTGAGAACCTTGAAGAACGGCAAACATTTGTCAGTGGCTTTAGAAACAAACCTGTTGAGAGCGGCAACTCGTCCGGTGAGGGACTGAACTTCTTTAACATTGCTCGGAGGCTTCATATCCAATATAGCTTGAATTTTATCAGGGTTTGCTTCGATTCCTCTGTGAGAGACCATAAATCGTAGGAATTTCCCTGATGAAACTCCAAAAGCACATTTATTAGGATTCAATTTCATATGATACTACCTCAATGTGTTGAACGTTTCTTGTATGTCGTCCAGATGCCACTTCTCGTCTTGAGTTTTCACCAACATGTCGTCTATGTAGACTTCCATATTCCGCCCTATCTGTGGACGAAACATATGGTTGACCAGTCGTTGGTACGTTGCTCCAGCGTTTTTCAAACCGAAAGGCATCACTTCATAACAAAACAATCCCTGGCTGGTGATGAAGGACGTCTTCTCTTGATCAGCTTCTTCCATCCTAATCTGGTTGTAACCAGAGAAAGCATCCAGGAAACTGAGCAACTTATGGCCTGCTGTAGAATCTACCAACTAGTCAATGCGCGGCAACGGGTAACTATCCTTGGGACAAGCTTTGTTTTAGTCAGTGAAATCAACACACATTCTCCATTTGCCGTTCGCCTTCTTGACCATAACTACATTGACTAATCAGTCAGGATAGTACACCTCTCGAATGAACTTCGCCGCAATTAACTTCTGAACTTCCTCCTTAACAGCATTATCTCTCTCATGGGCAAACACCCTTTTCTTTTGTCGCACTGGCTTGGAGGAGGGGCACACATTTAGACGGTGGGTAACTACATTTGGGTCTATACCCGGCATATCCTCGTGACTCCATGCAAATACATCTCTGTTTTTCTTCAAAAAACAAATGAGGTCCCCCTTAATCTTCGCTTCCAGATCTGCTCCAACCCTAATACACCTCTCAGGGTCATTTTCATCTAAGGGAACATCTTCCAATGCTTCCATGGGTTCTGCCACAACTTTCTTTTCTTCAATATTCATGCTTTGGACTTGCTCGTCCATGGCCAACATAGCCAGGTAACATTCTCTTGCTGCCAATTGATCCCCTTGCACTTGCCCTATTCCATGCTCTGTTGGAAATTTGACTGACAAATGGTAGGTAGATGTAACTGCTTTCCACTTGTTTAAAGTCGGTCTCCCGATTATAGCATTATACGAGGACGAGCAATTTACTACCAAAAAATGTACATCTGTGGTTAATTGTTGCGGGTATACCCCCACCACTACGGGCAATGTAACTATGCCCACAGGCTGTACTTTCATCCCTCCGAAACCCACCAAAGGCGACTGTACTGGACGAAGTTGGTCTCGTCCAACTCTCATTTGTTGGAAAGCTGGATAATATAGAATGTCCGCTGAGCTTCCATTATCTATCAGCACTCTCCTAGTTGTGTAACCAGCGATAAGCACTGTAATAACAATAGCATCATCATGAGGATGGTGGATTCTGTCAGCATCCTCATCCGTGAAAGTGATCGCTTGTTCGTCCGTGTACTTCTTCCTTGGTGATCGTCCAGAGAGTTGGACGCTCTGGACCACCTTCAGGTATGATTTCTTTGACTTGGACGATTGGCCCGTTGAACTTCCACCAACGATGATCTTGATCTCTCCGAGGGGTGGTCGCGATGACTCCTCTACCCTTCCTTTCAATTTTTCATCCTTGTGGTCTCGTCCGAGGAAATTTTTCAACTTGCCTTGCCTTATAAGGTTTTCAATCTGCTGCTTCAAATCAAAGCACTCGTCCGTATCATGTCCGTGGTCCCTGTGAAAGCGACAATACTTATTCCTATTGCGCTTGTTGGGATCTCCCTTCATCTTTTCCGGCCACTTCAAGGAAGGCTCGTCCTTGATTTGCATAAGGACTTGTTCGAGCGGCACACTTAATAGAGTGTATTGTTGGTTGCGTGCTGATGGAGCTATCTTTTTGTCCCGGTCTTTTCTATCGTCCGTTCGTCCCTTCTTTGGACGAGGTCCCTGTTCCGGGTGACAACCTGTTTCCATTTTTTCTGCCCTCTTCCTTTTCTTTGCTATAATAGCATCTTCCGCATTCATAAAGTTTTGAGCTGAATGGACGAGCTCTGCCATGGTCTGTGGCTCCTGCTCATAGAGTTTGTGGATGAATAAATCCGAATGGACTCCGTTGTAAAAAGCTGCCAATAGCAATTTATCGTCCATCTCGTCCACTGTCAAGGCTTCCCTATTAAATCGAGTAATGAATGACCGCAAACTTTCGTTTTCCCCCTATTCTATTGTCAACAGACTGGAAGTAGAGCGCTTGTGTCGCTGACCCCCTATGAAATTATTGACAAACAACTTGCTTAATTCTTCAAAAGAACTTACTGAGTTTGGGGGTAATTTACTGAACTACACTCTGGCCGGGCCCTTGAGGGTAGTAGGAAAAGCTCTGCACATTATCTCATCTGGAACTCCCTGAAGATGCATAGTAGTCTTGAAGGTGGCAATGTGGTCAAAAGGATCGCGATTCCCATCATATGAATCTAAAGAAGGCATTTTAAACTTCGATGGCAGAGGATGGCCATTGATGGAAGCCATAAAGGGAGAATCTGTTCTATGAACTAAATCCTCTACCGGGTTCCCCCTTCTCATGCTTTCCTTCATTTCGTCCATGACCTTCTTCATCTGATCCAACTCCTTTTCCAAATGGGGTACCCTTCGGGAAGCGGTACCTCTTGATTGACTTCCATGTTGAAAGTTCTCTCTGTCCTCTTGACTCTGAACTTGCCCTGCTTCTTCATGCTCTGAGTATGTCTGCCGTCTTACATTAACTTCTCTCCAGAGTTCCTGATTCTGGCGAGTTAACTCTGCCATTGCAGCCGCCATGGATTGCATGTGCTGGGCTGATGAAGGCTGCATGGCAGGAGCCGATTGACGGTCATGGAGAGGATTACTAGAGGCATTTCTGCTCGGTTGAGGGCCTGGACTGGTGACCCTTGATCTTGTCCGGACCATTTCAGTCCTTTGTCGGAGGAGAAAATTGCAGAATCTAACGAAGAAATTCGAACGCAAAAATTTTTCCCACAGACGGCGCCAACTGATGATGGTGATGAATCAGTGGACTTAAATCTCCGGATGCTATTGACCAATGGGTATAAATCCTAAAAACAACAAACAAGGAATCAGAGGGGACCGGTGGAGGCCGGCCAGAAGTCCTCCGATGGTAAAGTCAGTGGATTGAATTCAGACCGAAAGAAATATACTCCCCAAAGTCTTTTTCTTTAAAAAAAGAAAATCCCCCCTTACCTTTGCGCGGAAGGACCTTTATATAGTGTTAACCTGACCGTTATTTCCCCTAGCGTCGTAGGGTTTGGAGAATTCTGGGGATAACCTTCATAACTGTCTTGGAAGTTACATAATTGAAAGCCTGTATGTCGTTTGACCCAAGCGACATCATTCTTGGCGAACCATGCTCGTCCGTCCCATACTCGTCCGTCACCAAGGACGGACGAGGTTAGCTGTTAGCTTCTCCCTTGGAGGGGTGAACGAAGGACGAGCGTTATCACTTCTCGCTTTCCACTTGGCACATGGTTGCGGACGGCCACATGGACGAGAAATTCTGAAAAGTTGGCTTGATCTTTTTATGCACCATCAAAGTCGTGTTGGAACAAAACGGGAGGAAATTTTTTTTTCCTCTTATCAGCCTTTCTAGGCTAGTTATGGCTAGAAATAAAGCCGGAATTATGTTTTTCAAATTTTTGAATTTTTATACTATTTCCTGGGAATTTTCTATACCGAGTCGGGTTGGAACGGAATCGGGACGAAATTTTCTTTTCATCCACTTTCTCGGCCTTTGCTGGCTAGTTGTGGCTAGCAATAAAGCAGGAAAGATATTTTTTTTAATTTTAAAATTTTTGTATTATTTTTTGGGAATTTTATAAACTGAGTCTGGTGGGAAAGGAACGGGTCGAAATTTTTGTTTCCTCTTTCTCAGCCTTCCCCGGCTCGTTTTGGTTAGAAATAAAGCCGAAATGCCGTTTTTGAATTTTTGTTCTATTTTTTGGGAATTTTCTAAACCGAGTCTTGTGGGAACAAAGTTAGGACTAAAGTTTTTTTTTTTTCTTCCTCTTTCTCGACTTTTCCTGGCTTGCTTTGGCTAGAAATATACCCAGAATGATGTTTTTTAGTTTTTTTAATTTTTATACTATTTATTGAGAATTTTCTAAACCGAGTCGGGTTGGAACAGAACGGGATAAAATTTTTTTTTTTCCTCTTTCTTGGCCATTCCCGCTTAGTTAGGGCGAGAAATAAAGCCGGAATGAATTTTTTGAATTTTTATTCTATTTCTAGGGATTTTTCTAAACCGAGTCGGCTGGGAAAGGAATTGGGACGAAAAAAATTTTTCTTCCCCTTTCCTGGCCTTTCGCAGTTTGTTTTGGCTAGAAATAAAGTCGGAACGTCGTTTTTTAGTTTTTTGAGTTTTTATACTATTTTTTGGAAATTCTCTAAATCGAGTCGTGTTGGAACAAAACGGGTGGAATTTTTTTTTTTCCTCTTATCGGCCTATCTAGTCTAGTTATGGCTAAAAATAAAGCTGGAATAATGTTTTTAAAATTTTTGAATTTTTATACTATTTCCTGGCAATTTTATATACCGAGTCGGGTTGGAATGGAATCGGGACGAAATTTTTTTTTCATCCACTTTCTCGGCCTTTGCTGGCTAGTTGTGGCTAGCAATAAAGCTGGAAAGATATTTTTTCATTTTCTGAAATCTTGTACTATTTTTTGGGAATTTTATAAACTGAGTTCGGTAGGAAAGGAACGGGTTGAAATTTTTTTTTCCTCTTTCTCGGCCTTCCCCGGCTCGTTTTGGTTAATAATAAAGCCAGAATGACGTCTTTGAATTTTTGTTCTACTTTTTGGGAATTTTCTAAACCGAGTCTTGTGGGAACAGAGTCAGGACTAAAGTTTTTTTTTTTTTCTTCCTCTTTCTCAGCTCTTCCTGGCTTGTTTTGGCTAGAAATATACCCAGAATAATGTTTTTTAGTTTTTTTTTTAACTTTTATACTATTTTTTGAGAATTTTCTAAACCGAGTCGGGTTGGAAGAGAATGGGAAAATTTTTTTTTTCCTCTTTCATGGCCAATCCCGCCTAGTTATGGCGAGAAATAAAGCCGGAATGAATTTTTTGAATTTTTATACAATTTCTAAGGATTTTTCAAAACCGAGTCAGGTGGGAACGGAGTTGGGACGAAAAAAATTTTTCTTCCTCTTTCTTGGCCTTTCCCAGTTTGTTTTGGCTAGAAATAAAGCCGGAACGTCGTTTTTTAGTTTTTTGAGTTTTTATACCATTTTTTGGGAATTTTCTAAATCAAGTCGTGTTGGAACAAAACGGGTGGAATTTTTTTTTTTCCTCTTACCGGCCTATCTAGTCTAGTTATGGCTAAAAATAAAGCTAGAATAATGTTTTTAAAATTTTTGAATTTTTATACTATTTCCTGGCAATTTTCTATACCGAGTCGGGTTGGAACGGAATCGGGACGAAATTTTTTTTTCATCCACTTTCTCGGCCTTTGCTGGCTAGTTGTGGCTAGCAGTAAAGCTGGAAAGATATTTTTTTCATTTTTTGAATTTTGTATTATTTTTTAGGAATTTTATAAACTAAGTCGGGTAGGAAAGGAACGGGTTGAAATTTTTTTTTCCTCTTTCTTGGCCTTCCCCAGCTCGTTTTGGTTAGAAATAAAGCCGAAATGACGTCTTTGAATTTTTGTTCTATTTTTTGGGAATTTTCTAAACCGAGTCAAGTGGGAACAGAGTCAGGACTAAAGTTTTTTTTTTTTCTTCCTCTTTCTCGGCTCTTCCTGGCTTGCTTTGGCTAGAAATATACCCAGAACGATGTTTTTTAGTTTTTTTTTAATTTTTATACTATTTTTTGAGAATTTTCTAAACCGAGTCGGGTTGGAAGAGAAGGGGATAATTTTTTTTTCCTCTTTCTTGGCCATTCCCACCTAGTTATGGCGAGAAATAAAGCCGGAATGAATTTTTTGAATTTTTATACTATTTCTAAGGATTTTTCTAAACCGAGTTGGGTGGGAACGGAGTTGGGACGAAAAAAATTTTTCTTCCTCTTTCGTGGCCTTTCCCAGTTTGTTTTGGCTAGAAATAAAGCTGGAACGACATTTTTTAGTTTTTTGAGTTTTTATACTATTTTTTTGGAATTTTTTAAATCAAGTCGTGTTGGAACAAAACGGGAGGGAATTTTTTTTTCCTCTTATCAGCCTTTCTAGGCTAGTTATGGCTAGAAATAAAGCCGGAATTATGTTTTTCAAATTTTTGAATTTTTATACTATTTCCTGGCAATTTTCTATACCGAGTCGGGTTGGAACGGAATCGGGACGAAATTTTCTTTTCATCCACTTTCTCGGCCTTTGCTGGCTAGTTGTGGCTAGCAATAAAGCAGGAAAGATATTTTTTTAATTTTAAAATTTTTGTATTATTTTTTGGGAATTTTATAAACTGAGTCTAGTGGGAAAGGAACGGGTCGAAATTTTTGTTTCCTCTTTCTCAGCCATCCCCGGCTCGTTTTGGTTAGAAATAAAGCCGAAATGACGTTTTTGAATTTTTGTTCTATTTTTTGGGAATTTTCTAAACCGAGTCTTATGGGAACAGAGTTAGGACTAAAGTTTTTTTTTTTTTCTTCCTCTTTCTCAACTTTTCTTGGCTTGTTTTGGCTAGAAATATACCCAGAATGATGTTTTTTTAGTTTTTTTAATTTTTATACTATTTATTGAGAATTTTCTAAACCGAGTCAGGTTGCAACAGAACGGGATAAAATTTTTTTTTTTCCTCTTTCTCAGCCATTCCCACTTAGTTATGGCGAGAAATAAAGCCGGAATGAATTTTTTAATTTTTATACTATTTCTAGGGATTTTTCTAAACCGAGTCAGGTGGGAAAGGAGTTGGGATGAAAATTTTTTTTCTTCCTCTTTCTTGGCCTTTCCCAGTTTGTTTTGGCTAGAAATAAAGCCGGAACGTCATTTTTTAGTTTTTTGAGTTTTTATACTATTTTTTGGGAATTTTCTAAATCGAGTCGGGTTGGAACAAAACGGGTGGAATTTTTTTTTTTCCTCTTATCGGCCTATCTAGTTTAGTTATGGCTAAAAATATAGCCAGAATAATGTTTTTAAAATTTTTGAAATTTTATACTATTTCCTGGCAATTTTCTATACTGAGTCGGGTTGGAACGGAATCAGGATGAAATTTGTTTTTCATCCACTTTCTCGGCCTTCACTGGCTAGTTGTGGCTAGCAATAAAGCTGGAAAGATATTTTTTCATTTTTTGAATTTTTGTATTATTTTTTAGGAATTTTATAAACTGAGTCGGGTAGGAAAGGAACGGGTGAAATTTTTTTTTCCTCTTTCTCGGCCTTCCCCGGCTTGTTTTGGTTAGAAATAAAGCTGGAATGCCGTCTTTGAATTTTTATTCTATTTTTTGGGAATTTTCTAAACCGAGTCTTGTGGGAACAGAGTCAGGACTAAAGTTTTTTTTTTTTTTTCTTCCACTTTCTCGGCTCTTCCTGGCTTGTTTTGGCTAGAAATAGAACCAGAATGATGTTTTTTAGTTTTTTTTTTTAATTTTTATACTATTTTTTGAGAATTTTCTAAACCGAGTCGGGTTGGAACAGAATGGGATAATTTTTTTTTTCCTCTTTCATGGCCATTCCCGCCTAGTCATGGCGAGAAATAAAGCTGGAATGAAATTTTTGAATTTTTATACTATTTCTAAGGATTTTTCTAAACCGAGTCGGGTGGGAACGGAGTTGGGACGAAAAAAATTTTTTCTTCCTGTTTCTTGGCCTTTCCCAGTTTGTTTTGGCTAGAAATAAAGCCGGAACGACGTTTTTTAGTTTTTTGAGTTTTTATACTATTTTTTTGGAATTTTTCAAATCAATTTGTGTTGGAACAAAAAGGGAGGAATTTTTTTTTTTTTTTTTTTTTTTTTTTTTTTCCGTTTATCGGCCTTTCTAGGCTAGTTATGGCTAGAAATAAAGCCAGAATTATGTTTTTCAAATTTTTGAATTTTTATACTATTTCCCGGGAATTTTCTATACCAAGTCGGGTTGGAACGGAATCGGGACGAAATTTTCTTTTCATCCACTTTCTCGGCCTTCGCTGGCTAGTTGTGGCTTGCAATAAAGCAGGAAAGGTATTTTTTTAATTTTATAATTTTTGTATTATTTTTTGGGAATTTTATAAACTGAGTCAGGTGGGAAAGGAACGGGTCGAAATTTTTGTTTCCTCTTTCTCAGCCTTCCCCGGCTCGTTTTGGTTAGAAATAAAGCTGAAATGACGTTTTCGAATATTTGTTCTATTTTTTGGGAATTTTCTAAACCGAGTCTTGTGGGAACAGAGTTAGGACTAAAGTTTTTTTTTTTTTTTTTTCCTCTTTCTCGACTTTTCCTGGCTTGTTTTGGCTAGAAATATACCCAGAATGATGTTTTTTAGTTTTTTTAATTTTTATACTATTTATTGAGAGTTTTCTAAACCGTGTCGGGTTGGAAGAGAACGGGATAATTTTTTTTTTCCTCTTTCTTGGCCATTCCCGCCCAGTTATGGCAAGAAATAAAGCTGGAATGAATTTTTTGAATTTTTATACTATTTCTTGGGATTTTTCTAAACCGAGTCAGGTGGGAAAGGAGTTGGGACGAAAAAATTTTTTCTTCCTCTTTCTTGGCCTTTCCCAGTTTGTTTTGGCTAGAAATAAAGCCGGAACGTCGTTTTTTAGTTTTTTGAGTTTTTATACTATTTTTTGGGAATTTTCTAAATCGAGTCGTGTTGGAACAAAACGGGTGGAAATTTTTTTTTTTTTTCGTCTTATCGGCCTATCTAGTCTAGTTATGGCTAAAAATAAAGCCGGAATAATGTTTTTAAAATTTTTGAATTTTTATACTATTTCCTGGGAATTTTCTATACCGAGTCGGGTTGGAACGGAATCGGGACGAAATTTTCTTTTCATCCACTTTCTCGGCCTTTGCTGGCTAGTTGTGGCTAGCAATAAAGCAGGAAAGATATTTTTTTAATTCTAAAATTTTTGTATTATTTTTTGGGAATTTTCTAAACTGAGTCTGGTGGGAAAGGAACGGGTCGAAATTTTTGTTTCCTCTTTCTCAGCCATCCCCGGCTCGTTTTGGTTAGAAATAAAGCCGAAATGACGTTTTTGAATTTTTGTTCTATTTTTTGGGAATTTTCTAAACCGAGTCTTGTGGGAACAGAGTTAGGACTAAAGTTTTTTTTTTTTTGTTCCTCTTTCTCGACTTTTCTTGGCTTGTTTTGGCTAGAAATATACCCAGAATGATGTTTTTTTAGTTTTTTTAATTTTTATACTATTTATTGAGAATTTTCTAAACCGAGTCGGGTTGGAACAGAACGGGATAAAATTTTTTTTTTCCTCTTTCTCAGCCATTCCCACTTAGTTATGGCGAGAAATAAAGCCGGAATGAATTTTTTTAATTTTTATACTGTTTCTAGGGATTTTTCTAAACCGAGTCAGGTGGGAAAGGAGTTGGGATGAAAATTTTTTTTCTTCCTCTTTCTTGGCCTTTCCCATTTTGTTTTGGCTAGAAATAAAGCCGGAACGTCGTTTTTAGTTTTTTGAGTTTTTATACTATTTTTTGGGAATTTTCTAAATCGAGTCGGGTTGGAACAAAACGGGTGGAATTTTTTTTTTTCCTCTTATCGGCCTATCTAGTTTAGTTATGGCTAAAAATATAGCCAGAATAATGTTTTTAAAATTTTTGAAATTTTATAACATTTCCTGGCAATTTTCTATACTGAGTCGGGTTGGAACGGAATCAGGATGAAATTTTTTTTTCATCCACTTTCTCAGCCTTTGCTGGCTAGTTGTGGCTAGCAATAAAGCTGGAAAGATATTTTTTCATTTTTTGAATTTTTGTCTTATTTTTTAGGAATTTTATAAACTGAGTTGGGTAGGAAAGGAACGAGTGAAATTTTTTTTTCCTCTTTCTCGGCCTTCCCCGGCTCGTTTTGGTTAGAAATAAAGCCGGAATGCCGTCTTTGAATTTTTATTCTATTTTTTGGGAATTTTCTAAACCGAGTCTTGTGGGAACAGAGTCAGGACTAAAGTTTTTTTTTTTTTTTTCTTCCACTTTCTCGGCTCTTCCTGGCCTGTTTTGGCTAGAAATAGAACCAGAATGATGTTTTTTAGTTTTTTTTTTAATTTTTATACTATTTTTTGAGAATTTTCTAAACCGAGTCGGGTTGGAACAGAATGGGATAAATTTTTTTTTCCTCTTTCATGGCCATTCCAGCCTAGTCATGGCGAGAAATAAAGCCGGAATGAATTTTTTGAATTTTTATACTATTTCTAAGGATTTTTCTAAACCGAGTCGGGTGGGAACGGAGTTGGGACGAAAAAAAATTTTTCTTCCTCTTTCTTGGCCTTTCCCAGTTTGTTTTGGCTAGAAATAAAGCCGGAATGACGTTTTTTAGTTTTTTGAGTTTTTATACTATTTTTTTGGAATTTTTCAAATCAAGTCGTGTTGGAACAAAAAGGGAGGAAATTTTTTTTTTTTTTTTTTTTTTCCGTTTATCGGCCTTTCTAGGCTAGTTATGGCTAGAAATAAAGCCGGAATTATGTTTTTCAAATTTTTGAATTTTTATACTATTTCCCGGGAATTTTCTATGCCAGGTCGGGTTGGAACGGAATCGGGACGAAATTTTCTTTTCATCCACTTTCTCGGCCTTCGCTGGCTAGTTGTGGCTTGCAATAAAGCAGGAAAGGTATTTTTTTATTTTAAAATTTTTATATTATTTTTTGGGAATTTTATAAATTGAGTCAGGTGGGAAAGGAACGGGTCGAAATTTTTGTTTCCTCTTTCTCAGCCTTCCCCGGCTCGTTTTGGTTAGAAATAAAGCTGAAATGACATTTTTGAATATTTGTTCTATTTTTTGGGAATTTTCCAAACCGAGTCTTGTGGGAACAGAGTTAGGACTAAAGTTTTTTTTTTTTTTTTTCCTCTTTCTCGACTTTTCCTGGCTTGTTTTGGCTAGAAATATACCCAGAATGATGTTTTTTAGTTTTTTTAATTTTTATACTATTTATTGAGAATTTTCTAAACCGTGTCGGGTTGGAAGAGAACGGGATAATTTTTTTTTCCTCTTTCTTGGCCATTCCCGCCCAGTTATGGCGAGAAATAAAGCTGGAATGAATTTTTTGAATTTTTATACTATTTCTAGGGATTTTTCTAAACCGAGTCAGGTGGGAAAGGAGTTGGGACGAAAATTTTTTTTTCTTCCTCTTTCTTGGCCTTTCCCAGTTTGTTTTGGCTAGAAATAAAGCCGGAACGTCGTTTTTTAGTTTTTTGAGTTTTTATACTATTTTTTGGGAATTTTCTAAATCGAGTCGTGTTGGAACAAAACGGGTGGATTTTTTTTTTCGTCTTATCGGCCTATCTAGTCTAGTTATGGCTAAAAATAAAGCCAGAATAATGTTTTTAAAATTTTTGAATTTTTATACTATTTTCCTGGGAATTTTCTATGCCGAGTCGGGTTGGAACGGAATCGGGACGAAATTTTTTTTTCATCCACTTTCTCGGCCTTTGCTGGCTAGTTGTGGCTAGCGGTAAGCTGGAAAGATGTTTTTTCATTTTTTGAATTTTTGTATTATTTTTTGGGAATTTTATAAACTGAGTCGGGTAGGAAAGGAACGGGTTGAAATTTTTTTTTCCTCTTTCTCGGCCTTCCCCGGCTCGTTTTGGTTAGAAATAAAGCCGGAATGTCGTCTATGAATTTTTGTTCTATTTTTTGGGAATTTTCTAAACCGAGTCTTGTGGGAACAGAGTCAGGACTAAAGTTTTTTTTTTTTTTCTTCCTCTTTCTCGGCTCTTCCTGGCTTGTTTTGGCTAGAAATATACCCAGAATGATGTTTTTAAGTTTTTTTTTTAATTTTTATACTATTTTTTGAGAATTTTCTAAACAGAGTTGGGTTGGAAGAGAATGGGATAATTTTTTTTTTCCTCTTTCTGGGCCATTCCCGCCTAGTTATGGCGAGAAATAAAGCCGGAATGAATTTTTTGAATTTTTATACTATTTTTAAGGATTTTTCTAAACCGAGTCAGGTGGGAATGGTGTTGGGACGAAAATTTTTTTTCTTCCTCTTTCTTGGCCTTTCCCAGTTTGTTTTGGCTAGAAATAAAGCCGGAATGACGTTTTTTAGTTTTTGGAGTTTTTTATACTATTTTTTTTGGAATTTTTTAAATCAAGTCGTGTTGGAACAAAATGGGAGGAAATTTTTTTTTCCTCTTACCCGGCCTTT